>CAWUFW010014884.1:0-390707 GCA_963921515.1 Calotriton arnoldi
TGTCTTCGTTCAGTTACGTATTGCTAAGTCGTTTGCATCTTCTGAATCTGGCCAATCCATGGAATAGCAGCACCAAAACACGCCCACAGCATCCTTCAAATCTTCAACTTCATGACATACATGATTTTGCAACATTGTTGTGGGTGACCAACTGATTTTCCAGCAACCGACTCGTTCGAAATTCGAAAACGCGTCCGTTGCCAGGCAAGCCCATTGTCAATGCAGTACAACGCGTACAGGGGTACAACGCGTACCCGCACACATTGAATGCAATGGGCTGGCCGGGGGCACCGATCGGTCCATTGCAGTACAACGCGTACAGGGGTACAACGCGTACCCGCACACATTGAATACAATGGGCCGGCCGGGGGCACCGATCGGTCCATTGCAGTACAACGCGTACAGGGGTACAAGGCGTACAGGGGTACAACGCGTACCCGCACACATTGAATGCAATGGGCCGGCCGGGGGCACCGATCGGTCCATTGCAGTACAACGCGTACAGGGGTACAACGCGTACCCGCACACATTGAATGCAATGGGCCGGCCGGGGGCACCGATCGGTCCATTGCAGTACAACGCGTACAGGGGTACAAGGCGTACAGGGGTACAACGCGTACCCGCACACATTGAATGCAATGGGCCGGCCGGGGGCACCGATCGGTCCATTGCAGTACAACGCGTACAGGGGTACAACGCGTACAGGGCAGCAACGCGTACCCGCACACATTGATTGCAATGGGCCGGCTGGGGGCACCGATCGGTCCATTGCAGTACAACGCGTACAGGGGTACAACGCGTACCCGCACACATTGAATGCAATGGGCCGGCCGGAGGCACCGATCGGTCCATTGCTGTTCAACGCATCACTGTACATGTGACTGGCATATGTCAGCATGCCTGTCTCAGATGGACATATGCCAGCCACAGATAGCTCCCAGGGGAGTGAGGGGCACACCTACATCACGACAGCCTGTCCAAACTTTATCATAAGGCATGTAAGGCTGAATTTCCTATTGTGTGTATGTTGGTGTACATGTTGTCCTGTGGGTGTCACCTGTGGGCAGCCACCCCCAGGCTGTGCACGTGTTCATGGGGACAGGATCCTGGGTGTTACGTGTACATGACCACTGTGATGTGCAACTGTTCATATCTGTGCATGTGCCATGGTCACATTTCACGGTGGTGTATGTGTATGTCATGTCACATACCCCGTGAGTCCCATGTGGGACGGTATGTTTGAGCCAGGGTGTCCCAGTGGCACAATAGTGATGGTCCTCCACAGTCTGTGTGCATGTAGTGTTTACAATGTCTCTGATTTCATGTGCACAATGGGAGACAGTCTCCACATCCACGTTGTGTGTGCATGGACTTTGATGTTGTGCGTGTGTGTGTCACAGACGTCCATGTCTGTCCTGCCGTGGCAAGTGGGACCACTACCTGTGGGGGTCATGGTTGTTTTGCTGTGGTGTATACATGATACTCCATGTAATGCCAGTGTCCATGTGGCAATACAGGGTCCCTGGGAATGTACCTGTCGTTGAGCTGTGGTGCCTGGGGCACATCTGTCCTCACATGTCACTGTGGGGGGTGATTGTGACACGGCAGCAGGAGATGGGAACTGTGACACGGCCTCATGATATCCAATGGGCCAACCTGGGACTAATTGATGCCACCTGTTGGACCGTGTTGACAGATGTTGGCCATGTATGTACCATACATGTCCTTACGGAACTGCACACTTCATGTAGTTGTGCCTCATAATGATGTATGTTGGGATATTGAGTGTGTTCAATGCCGCATATGTGGGGTGACTGACAATCTTGCTTACTTCTCCTCTGCACTGCAGGGCTCCTGCTGTCCATCGACCATTCCCAGACCTGGCAACGATGGTGGAACGGGACAGCATCCGACGGTACCGCTTCACCAGGCAGCTGATTGAGGATTTGGCAGTGCAGTTGTCCCCACATTTGCAGCCTGGCCGGCCGTATCCTACAGCGCTGACCCCCAAGGTGAAGGTGATGGCAGCCCTACACTTCTTTGCCACCGGTACCTTCCAACATACCGTGGCGACTGCTGGTGGGATGTCACAGACCATGTTGAGCCGTGTGCTCCGCGATGTTTTGGCGGCAATGTTGCTATTCCTGAACTGGTACATCTATTTCCCTAGACTGCGACGACTCACTGACGTGAAGAGTGACTTTTATGCCCTGGGGAGGATGCCGCATGTCATTGGCTCCATTGATGGGACACATGTGGCTTTGGTACCACCACAGGCCCCGGAGCAGGCCTACAGGAACCGCAAGCACTACCACTCGGTCAATGCACTGGTGGTGTGTCTTGCAGACATGACCATCACACACGTGTGTGCCCGTTTCCCTGGTTCAGCACACGATGCCTTTGTGATGAGGAGTAGTCGCATCCCCAGGATGATGGCACACATGCAGAACCAGCGTGCCTGGCTTGTCGGTGTGTACTGACTTTGTGCCATTGTGTGTGATCTGATCTGTAGTATTCCGCCCACTTTTCCAAGTCAGCTAATGTGCACTTGTCTGTCCGTAGGGGACTCGGGATACCCCAACATGCCGTGGTTGCTGACACCCCTCAGGAACCCTGTGACACCAGCCCAGATGCGCTACAATGAGGCACATGGTCGGACCAGGAGAGTGATTGAGCGGACATTTGGTCTCCTGAAGAGCCGCTTCCGCTGCCTGGACAAGACCGGAGGGTCCCTCCCATATGCCCCTGCGAAAGTGTGCAAGATTATCATCGTCTGCTGCATGCTCCACAACCTGGCAGTGCGGAAGGAGTTGCCTCTCATCCAGGATGACAATGACCAACATCCTCATGAAGAGGGGCGTCCTCTCGCCCCAAACCAATCGCACAGCTCGATTACGCCTTTTTGGCATTCCTTACTCCTTTATATTCATCAGTATGTTCCTTGTATTCCATCATCTTTTTTCATTTTTGCTACATTTATATTTTCATCCACACGTGGAATTTTATGCCATTTTCCAAATTTCTAATGTCCAAGATGTGTCCGTCCGGACCTCTTACATGAACACGACTGAAGCAGAAGTTCGTAAAAGGCAGTGTTTATTCAGAAAATACCCAATGCATTTCGGGCTACAAGCGCCCTTCGTCGGGGGTCACTATAAGTAACAATGAAACAATAAGACAATAATCAGTTTTTGTTTCATGATTCTACATCTTACATTATTCATCCTTGCAGGTTGATGTACAATTTATCACAATTCCACTTTGCATTTCATATAGCTCGTAAGTCCCCTCAATAAAACGCAGTATAAATAATGGTATGAATGATCACCCTCCTTCTATTAAACAGACCAATGTTTTCCTTTACCGTTACCTCTTATTCCCTCTGTCTTTGCCACCCAGTCACCATTCCCTGCTTGCTGTCAACATTTCACACCCGCGTATACCCTTTTCTCTCTCCTAATCCCTTACCTCCGTGCTCCTCTCTCTTTTCTAACAACGTCCCCACCTGCTAACATATTACACAAGCCAGCTGTCACCCATACTCTCTCTCCCAACAATGATCTTTCCTTACTTGCTACCAACATGCCTTGCGCCTGATACCATACTCGCCTTTCAATCCCTTTCCCTCCGTCCTCCTCCCTCTTCTCTACCAACGTTCCAGGTTGCCCCATTTTATTCCAAACCAGCTGTCACCCACCCTCTCTTTCCACTAACTGACTACTGATATGTGTTGATAACCTCCCCATATATACATTCACACACTTTCATTTAAGTCGCCAACTCTGCTTCTAACCAACAACTGTTATCACCCTCGCGTATATTTCCGTACCTGCCACGAGTGTTTAAAATCAACCATCTACATCACTGTTCCAGCAAGAAATCATTCACAACAAACCCCCTCCCTTATTTAACCAAATTGTCCCGCCCTGACTCCTCCCAATTGGCCCATTCCTACACCACTTTCCCGCCGTTGATACTGCTTCACTCTTCACCTGCAAAATACTACATTTCCCAAAATGCAGTTAAATGTACTAAGAGGAGCTCGAGGCTCTTCATTCTTGATCCCATTGCATAACAACGCTCCAAAGATGGTAATTGTCAAAATAAGAACACTATTACCATTATTAAAATCATGAATGTTTTAAAGTTAATTTCCAGCAGAAATTCAACACCGCTTTATGGACGAACCCAGATCTTTCACCACCATGTGGATGCGTGGCACATTCAACTTTTTTCTGTTTAATCTGATGGGTGCTATCCTAAAAGGGCAATATTCATAACATCAATCGTGGGAATAGGATGCACACCATATATTCACTAATTTACAACCTTGTCTATGTTCTCCTTAGGTTGCGTGCAGACCGTAGGTGCCAGCCCATGTGACACCAATCAATAACAACTTCATGAAGAGGGGCGTCCTCTCGCCCCAAACCAATCGCACAGCTCGATTACGCCTTTTTGGCATTCCTTACTCCTTTATATTCATCAGTATGTTCCTTGTATTCCATCATCTTTTTTCATTTTTGCTACATTTATATTTTCATCCACACGTGGAATTTTATGCCATTTTCCAAATTTCTAATGTCCAAGATGTGTCCGTCCGGACCTCTTACATGAACACGACTGAAGCAGAAGTTCGTAAAAGGCAGTGTTTATTCAGAAAATACCCAATGCATTTCGGGCTACAAGCGCCCTTCGTCGGGGTCACTATAAGTAACAATGAAACAATAAGACAATAATCAGTTTTGTTTCATGATTCTACATCTTACATTATTCATCCTTGCAGGTTGATGTACAATTTATCACAATTCCACTTTGCATTTCATATAGCTCGTAAGTCCCCTCAATAAAACGCAGTATAAATAATGGTAT
Organism: Calotriton arnoldi; assembly: GCA_963921515.1. Lineage (NCBI taxonomy): Eukaryota > Metazoa > Chordata > Amphibia > Caudata > Salamandridae > Calotriton > Calotriton arnoldi. The sequence continues at coordinate 4,873 of CAWUFW010014884.1, forward strand.
GAATGATCACCCTCCTTCTATTAAACAGACCAATGTTTTCCTTTACCGATTACCTCTTATTCCCTCTGTCTTTGCCACCCAGTCACCATTCCCTGCTTGCTGTCAACATTTCACACCCGCGTATACCCTTTTCTCTCTCCTAATCCCTTACCTCCGTGCTCCTCTCTCTTTTCTAACAACGTCCCCACCTGCTAACATATTACACAAGCCAGCTGTCACCCATACTCTCTCTCCCAACAATGATCTTTCCTTACTTGCTACCAACATGCCTTGCGCCTGATACCATACTCGCCTTTCAATCCCTTTCCCTCCGTCCTCCTCCCTCTTCTCTACCAACGTTCCAGGTTGCCCCATTTTATTCCAAACCAGCTGTCACCCACCCTCTCTTTCCACTAACTGACTACTGATATGTGTTGATAACCTCCCATATATACATTCACACACTTTCATTTAAGTCGCCAACTCTGCTTCTAACCAACAACTGTTATCACCCTCGCGTATATTTCCGTACCTGCCACGAGTGTTTAAAATCAACCATCTACATCACTGTTCCAGCAAGAAATCATTCACAACAAACCCCTCCCTTATTTAACCAAATTGTCCCGCTCTGACTCCTCCCAATTGGCCCATTCCTACACCACTTTCCCGCCGTTGATACTGCTTCACTCTTCACCTGCAAAATACTACATTTCCCAAAATGCAGTTAAATGTACTAAGAGGAGCTCGAGCTCTTCATTCTTGATCCCATTGCATAACAACGCTCCAAAGATGGTAATTGTCAAAATAAGAACACTATTACCATTATTAAAATCATGAATGTTTTAAAGTTAATTTCAGCAGAAATTCAACACCGGCTTTATGGACGCAACCCAGATCTTTCACCACCATGTGGATGCGTGGCACATTCAACTTTTTTCTGTTTAATCTGATGGGTGCTATCCTAAAAGGGCAATATTCATAACATCAATCGTGGGAATAGGATGCACACCATATATTCACTAATTTACAACCTTGTCTATGTTCTCCTTAGGTTGCGTGCAGACCGGTAAGGTGCCAGCCCATGTGACACCAATCAATAACAACTTCATGAAGAGGGGCGTCCTCTCGCCCCAAACCAATCGCACAGCTCGATTACGCCTTTTTGGCATTCCTTACTCCTTTATATTCATCAGTATGTTCCTTGTATTCCATCATCTTTTTTCATTTTTGCTACATTTATATTTTCATCCACACGTGGAATTTTATGCCATTTTCCAAATTTCTAATGTCCAAGATGTATCCGTCCGGACCTCTTACATGAACACGACTGAAGCAGAAGTTCGTAAAGGCAGTGTTTATTCAGAAAATACCCAATGCATTTCGGGCTACAAGCGCCCTTCGTCGGGGGTCACTATAAGTAACAATGAAACAATAAGACAATAATCAGTTTTTGTTTCATGATTCTACATCTTACATTATTCATCCTTGCAGGTTGATGTACAATTTATCACAATTCCACTTTGCATTTCATATAGCTCGTAAGTCCCCTCAATAAAACGCAGTATAAATAATGGTATGAATGATCACCCTCCTTCTATTAAACAGACCAATGTTTTCCTTTACCGTTACCTCTTATTCCCTCTGTCTTTGCCACCCAGTCACCATTCCCTGCTTGCTGTCAACATTTCACACCCGCGTATACCCTTTTCTCTCTCTAATCCCTTACCTCCGTGCTCCTCCTCTTTTCTAACAACGTCCCCACCTGCTAACATATTACACAAGCCAGCTGTCACCCATACTCTCTCCCAACAATGATCTTTCCTTACTTGCTACCAACATGCCTTGCGCCTGATACCATACTCGCCTTTCAATCCCTTTCCCTCCGTCCTCCTCCCTCTTCTCTACCAACGTTCCAGGTTGCCCCATTTTATTCCAAACCAGCTGTCACCCACCCTCTCACCATTATTTATACTGCGTTTTATTGAGGGGACTTACGAGCTATATGAAATGCAAAGTGGAATTGTGATAAATTGTACATCAACCTGCAAGGATGAATAATGTAAGATGTAGAATCATGAAACAAAAACTGATTATTGTCTTATTGTTTCATTGTTACTTATAGTGACCCCCGACGAAGGGCGCTTGTAGCCCGAAATGCATTGGGTATTTTCTGAATAAACACTGCCTTTTACGAACTTCTGCTTCAGTCGTGTTCATGTAAGAGGTCCGGACGGACACATCTTGGACATTAGAAATTTGGAAAATGGCATAAAATTCCACGTGTGGATGAAAATAAAAATATAAATGTAGCAAAAATGAAAAAAGATGATGGAATACAAGGAACATACTGATGAATATAAAGGAGTAAGGAATGCCAAAAAGGCGTAATCGAGCTGTGCGATTGGTTTGGGGCGAGAGGACGCCCCTCTTCATGAAGTTGTTATTGATTGGTGTCACATGGGCTGGCACCTTACCGGTCTGCACGCAACCTAAGGAGAACATAGACAAGGTTGTAAATTAGTGAATATATGGTGTGCATCCTATTCCCACGATTGATGTTATGAATATTGCCCTTTTTAGGATAGCACCCATCAGATTAAACAGAAAAAAGTTGAATGTGCCACGCATCCACATGGTGGTGAAAGATCTGGGTTCGTCCATAAAGCCGGTGTTGAATTTCTGCTGGAAATTAACTTTAAAACATTCATGATTTTAATAATGGTAATAGTGTTCTTATTTTGACAATTACCATCTTTGGAGCGTTGTTATGCAATGGGATCAAGAATGAAGAGCTCGAGCTCCTCTTAGTACATTTAACTGCATTTTGGGAAATGTAGTATTTTGCAGGTGAAGAGTGAAGCAGTATCAACGGTGGGAAAGTGGTGTAGGAATGGGCCAATTGGGAGGAGTCAGGGCGGGACAATTTGGTTAAATAAGGGAGGGGTTTGTTGTGAATGATTTCTTGCTGGAACAGTGATGTAGATGGTTGATTTTAAACACTCGTGGCAGGTACGGGAAATATACGCGAGGGTGATAACAGTTGTTGGTTAGAAGCAGAGTTGGCGACTTAAATGAAAGTGTGTGAATGTATATATGGGAGGTTATCAACACATATCAGTAGTCAGTTAGTGGAAAGAGAGGGTGGGTGACAGCTGGTTTGGAATAAAATGGGGCAACCTGGAACGTTGGTAGAGAAGAGGGAGGAGGACGGAGGGAAAGGGATTGAAAGGCGAGTATGGTATCAGGCGCAAGGCATGTTGGTAGCAAGTAAGGAAAGATCATTGTTGGGAGAGAGAGTATGGGTGACAGCTGGCTTGTGTAATATGTTAGCAGGTGGGGACGTTGTTAGAAAAGAGAGAGGAGCACGGAGGTAAGGGATTAGGAGAGAGAAAAGGGTATACGTGGTGTGAAATGTTGATAGCAAGCAGGGAATGGTGACTGGGTGGCAAAGACAGAGGGAATAAGAGGTAACGGTAAAGGAAAACATTGGTCTGTTTAATAGAAGGAGGGTGATCATTCATACCATTATTTATACTGCGTTTTATTGAGGGACTTACGAGCTATATGAAATGCAAAGTGGAATTGTGATAAATTGTACATCAACCTGCAAGGATAGAATAATGTAAGATGTAGAATCATGAAACAAAACTGATTATTGTCTTATTGTTTCATTGTTACTTATAGTGACCCCGACGAAGGGCGCTTGTAGCCCGAAATGCATTGGGTATTTTCTGAATAAACACTGCCTTTACGAACTTCTGCTTCAGTCGTGTTCATGTAAGAGGTCCGGATGGACACATCTTGGACATTAGAAATTTGGAAAATGGCATAAAATTCCACGTGTGGATGAAAATATAAATGTAGCAAAAATGAAAAAAGATGATGGAATACAAGGAACATACTGATGAATATAAAGGAGTAAGGAATGCCAAAAAGGCGTAATCGAGCTGTGCGATTGGTTTGGGGCGAGAGGACGCCCTCTTCATGAAGTTGTTATTGATTGGTGTCACATGGGCTGGCACCTTACTGGTCTGCACGACAACCTAAGGAGAACATAGACAAGGTTGTAAATTAGTGAATATATGGTGTGCATCCTATTCCCACGATTGATGTTATGAATATTGCCCTTTTAGGATAGCACCCATCAGATTAAACAGAAAAAAGTTGAATGTGCCACGCATCCACATGGTGGTGAAAGATCTGGGTTCGTCCATAAAGCCGGTGTTGAATTTCTGCTGGAAATTAACTTTAAAACATTCATGATTTTAATAATGGTAATAGTGTTCTTATTTTGACAATTACCATCTTTGGAGCGTTGTTATGCAATGGGATCAAGAATGAAGAGCTCGAGCTCCTCTTAGTACATTTAACTGCATTTTGGGAAATGTAGTATTTTGCAGGTGAAGAGTGAAGCAGTATCAACGGCGGGAAAGTGGTGTAGGAATGGGCCAATTGGGAGGAGTCAGGGCGGGACAATTTGGTTAAATAAGGGAGGGGTTTGTTGTGAATGATTTCTTGCTGGAACAGTGATGTAGATGGTTGATTTTAAACACTCGTGGCAGGTACGGAAATATACTGTGAGGGTGATAACAGTTGTTGGTTAGAAGCAGAGTTGGCGACTTAAATGAAAGTGTGTGAATGTATATATGGGAGGTTATCAACACATATCAGTAGTCAGTTAGTGGAAAGAGAGGGTGGGTGACAGCTGGTTTGAATAAAATGGGGCAACCTGGAACGTTGGTAGAGAAGAGGGAGGAGGACGGAGGGAAAGGGATTGAAAGGCGAGTATGGTATCAGGCGCAAAGGCATGTTGGTAGCAAGTAAGGAAAGATCATTGTTGGGAGAGAGTATGGGTGACAGCTGGCTATGTGTAATATGTTAGCAGGTGGGGACGTTGTTAGAAAGAGAGAGGAGCACGGAGGTAAGGGATTAGGAGAGAGAAAAGGGTATACGCTGGGTGTGAAATGTTGACAGCAAGCAGGAATGGTGACTGGGTGGCAAAGACAGAGGGAATAAGAGGTAACGGTAAAGGAAAACATTGGTCTGTTTAATAGAAGGAGGGTGATCATTCATACCATTATTTATACTGCGTTTATTGAGGGGACTTACGAGCTATATGAAATGCAAAGTGGAATTGTGATAGAATTGTACATCAACCTGCAAGGATGAATAATGTAAGATGTAGAATCATGGAAACAAAAACTGATTATTGTCTTATTGTTTCATTGTTACTTATAGTGACCCCGACGAAGGGCGCTTGTAGCCCGAAATGCATTGGGTATTTTCTGAATAAACACTGCCTTTTACGAACTTCTGCTTCAGTCGTGTTCATGTAAGAGGTCCGGACGGACACATCTTGGACATTAGAAATTTGGAAAATGGCATAAAATTCCACGTGTGGATGAAAATATAAATGTAGCAAAAATGAAAAAAGATGATGGAATACAAGGAACATACTGATGAATATAAAGGAGTAAGGAATGCCAAAAAGGCGTAATCCGAGCTGTGCGATTGGTTTGGGGCGAGAGGACGCCCTCTTCATGAAGTTGTTATTGATTGGTGTCACATGGGCTGGCACCTTACCGGTCTGCACGCAACCTAAGGAGAACATAGACAAGGTTGTAAATTAGTGAATATATGGTGTGCATCCTATTCCCACGATTGATGTTATGAATATTGCCCTTTTTAGGATAGCACCCATCAGATTAAACAGAAAAAAAGTTGAATGTGCCACGCATCCACATGGTGGTGAAAGATCTGGGTTCGTCCATAAAGCCGGTGTTGAATTTCTGCTGGAAATTAACTTTAAAACATTCATGATTTTAATAATGGTAATAGTGTTCTTATTTTGACAATTACCATCTTTGGAGCGTTGTTATGCAATGGGATCAAGAATGAAGAGCTCGAGCTCCTCTTAGTACATTTAACTGCATTTTGGGAAATGTAGTATTTTGCAGGTGAAGAGTGAAGCAGTATCAACGGCGGGAAAGTGGTGTAGGAATGGGCCAATTGGGAGGAGTCAGGGCGGGACAATTTGGTTAAATAAGGGAGGGGGTTTGTTGTGAATGATTTCTTGCTGGAACAGTGATGTAGATGGTTGATTTTAAACACTCGTGGCAGGTACGGAAATATACGCGAGGGTGATAACAGTTGTTGGTTAGAAGCAGAGTTGGCGACTTAAATGAAAGTGTGTGAATGTATATATGGGAGGTTATCAACACATATCAGTAGTCAGTTAGTGGAAAGAGAGGGTGGGTGACAGCTGGTTTGGAATAAAATGGGGCAACCTGGAACGTTGGTAGAGAAGAGGGAGGAGGACGGAGGGAAAGGGATTGAAAGGCGAGTATGGTATCAGGCGCAAGGCATGTTGGTAGCAAGTAAGGAAAGATCATTGTTGGGAGAGAGAGTATGGGTGACAGCTGGCTTGTGTAATATGTTAGCTTGAGTGGGGACGTTGTTAGAAAAGAGAGAGGGAGCACGGAGGTAAGGGATTAGGAGAGAGAAAAGGGTATACGCGGGTGTGAAATGTTGACAGCAAGCAGGGAATGGTGACTGGGTGGCAAAGACAGAGGGAATAAGAAGGTAACGGTAAAGGAAAACATTGGTCTGTTTAATAGAAGGAGGGTGATCATTCATACCATTATTTATACTGCGTTTTATTGAGGGGACTTACGAGCTATATGAAATGCAAAGTGGAATTGTGATAAATTGTACATCAACCTGCAAGGATGAATAATGTAAGATGTAGAATCATGAAACAAAAACTGATTATTGTCTTATTGTTTCATTGTTACTTATAGTGACCCTCGACGAAGGGCGCTTGTAGCCCGAAATGCATTGGGTATTTTCTGAATAAACACTGCCTTTTACGAACTTCTGCTTCAGTCGTGTTCATGTAAGAGGTCCGGACGGACACATCTTGGACATTAGAAATTTGGAAAATGGCATAAAATTCCACGTGTGGATGAAAATATAAATGTAGCAAAATGAAAAAAGATGATGGAATACAAGGAACATACTGATGAATATAAAGGAGTAAGGAATGCCAAAAAGGCGTAATCGAGCTGTGCGATTGGTTTGGGGCGAGAGGACGCCCCTCTTCATGAAGTTGTTATTGATTGGTGTCACATGGGCTGGCACCTTACCGGTCTGCACGCAACCTAAGGAGAACATAGACAAGGTTGTAAATTAGTGAATATATGGTGTGCATCCTATTCCCACGAATGACCAACATCCGCCACCTGTGGAGGATCCTGGCCTGGACCACGATGCCAGTGACGATGATGATGATGATGATGGTGATGTCCGCACACAGCTCATCACCAACTTCTTTAGCTGAATGTGAGTATCCTGAGGTGTCATGTCAATGATGTGAGTTGGCATGATGTGTAGGTGGTGCTCTGGTGCTGTTGGAGTGTGTCCATGGGCTACTTGACTGGATGTGTGTTGCGATGTGTGCTTACAGGTGGGCTGTACTCCCAACAGTGTTGACATGCTAACTTGGTTCTGGGTGGGTATCTTGTAACATGTATTGTGCATGAGTTTTGCTGTTCTGTCCTGTACTCCATTGCTTTTGACTGTGTGTCATTTCTGTCCTTCACAGGGTACTTTCAGATTTGTTTGGTCAACTGTGTCCACCGACGACGTGATTGCACTTCCAGGCTGGTAGCTGTTGTGTCCCTACAGGTGATGTGCGCCACACCCATGGACTTCCTTCCGTCTACAGTTGTTGACTGTGTGTCCGCTGCCAGGTGGGATTACCTTGCATCTGTAGTGGTTACGACATGTTGCAACTGTGTAATAAACCTGTGCTTCACTTTGTGATGTGTGTTGTCTGTGGTCACACATTTGACTGCCATTTGCTTACTGCACCTGTGGGCTACTTGACTACAACTGCGAATGGGTGTGGTGTCTGTGCATTGCACCGTCTTCCCTGGCAACATCAGTGTAGGCAATGAGTCAGATGGCCTAGGTGTGTATGTGTTGTGTAGCCCTGGTGGTGTGTCTCCCTCATATGTGTCACGTTGCCTTTACTCACATGCCTGTGTTGTCCTTGCTGTTGCAGTTCGCATACACAGTGTAATTTTGCAGTTCATCATCCCCATAACAGCACCCACGTTGGAATCATGACAGAGGCAAGTATGGTGTATTAGTGTGTTTATTGTGATACATTTGTGTGAATAGTGCATAGGATGGGTAGTGCTGTACATAAATCTTGCAATCCGAAGTTCCTAGGTGAATTGAAAGTCCTGGTAGACAGAATCCCCAGTATCGGGGCCACAGTTGTCTGATACATTGGTCCAACTTGTACTCCCCATGCAATGTGTGGGAGTAGTGTTGCCGTCAACAGGGTGAACAGTCTGTGCACAAAGGTGAACATCCAGAACAGGTTCAGGCTTCCTGGGAGTTGCGCTTGGCCATCGGCCTCTCACTTGCCCCTCCTCGGACGACCCCTCTTCTTGGGGGGGGCCCTGAAGTACAGGCTGCTGCGGTGCAGGGGACTCTCCACCAGAGTCATCCTCCCTCCCTGTGGCAGTTGCAGTTTGATCGGCACCAGATGTTGTTGGCACACAGGGAGGTGTGGACTGGTTGCTGTTCATCTGGCGGAGGCATTGTAAAATGTCCCTGTGCACCGCCGTCATCTCATGCAGTGCATCCCACTTGGACTCCACGCGGGACATGTGTGAGTCCACGCGGGACATGTGTGACTCCACGTGGGACATGTGGGAGTCCAAGCGGGCATGATGGGCAGCCTGCTGCTGTTTCATGTCTCTGAGGAGCCCCACTACCTGGCTGAGGTCTCCGGTGCTGGACTGGTACGCATCAGCTATGCGTACCAGTTGTGGGTCATCATGCACACCAGCAACCTCTGCAAGCAGCGACCTCTGTCTCCCACCCCTCCCACCACCCCTGCTGACATGTGCAGTGTGTGCAGTGGCACGCACAGATGACCCTGGTCCACCTTGGGGGTGGGTGGTGGTGGTGGTGTCTATGGCCCCAGGTTGGTCCAGGGTCCCTGTGCTGGTGTTGCTCCTTGTTCTGTCCATGTCGGCAGGGATGGTATTTGTGGTGACAGTCATTGGAGGGGTGGGTGCAGGGGGTGCAGCTGGTGGTCCTGCTGGTGCTGCAGCTGAGTGGTCCTGCTGGTGCTGCATGTTAGACTTGCACCGGATGTGCCAGGTTGGTCTTCTTCGTCCGAGGAGTACAGAGGCTGTACGACGCCAGTGAGCTCCGCATCCTCTTGAGCCTGGGACTGGGACTCCTCAGCGTCTGCTGCTGTGTCCCCATCATCACCTGTTTTTGGGAGACACACACAATGTATGTTATGTTTCTGCAGGCATCAATGGTTGACACACATGACAGTTGTGACTGTGCCTCTGGGTGCGGGCCTGTACATTGCATTGTCCTAAGTCGTCACAGTCAGGGGTTGATATTGGTGTGGCACATTGTCCTGCATTATTTGGGCATTTCTATGTATTTTTGGGGTGTGAACGTGGTCTGCATTGGTTGTGTTTGGTTGACAGTCGGCCCTCCTTCCCACCCACCCAGCCAGTCAGTTATCCCACCATGGACTGTGCTTGCATTGCAGGGAGTGGAAGTAGTCTCTCAGGATGTCAGTCAGTGGTGTCCTGCTGTTTGTTGGTGCACAGTTGCCAGCAGGGCCTTGTGCTCCCCACAGCAGTAGCCAGTGTCAGCCATCTTGTGAGTCCTTCTCCACTCCCTGTGATGTGAGCATGGTTCAGGGTGGTGTTGATGGGACAGTTGTGGGGGTGACCAATATCAGTGACTACGACTCCCATCATGCTATTGCCTCCACCCCCTTCCCAGCATGCCCAAGCTTCCTTCCTTTTGACTCTGCTTCCCTGTGGGGTGGGCTGGCTGTGCTGACAGGATGGCTGGGAGTGTTGTCCTGGCAGTTGTTTGGCTAAGAGTCCCAAGAGTGTCCCTGTGCTTCACACAACATAACCCAGGGTGGTGGTTCTTTGTGGGATCTTGTGTTAGGATGGGGGCATTGCATTCTACCAGGTGGGTTCTGTGGAGTTTGTGTTGGGGGTGTGTGTGAGGGGAGGTGCTTGTGACTATGGTCAGTGCTGCAAGTCCTCCTTCCCACCCACCCAGCCAGCCAGTTATCCCACCATGGAACGTGCTTGCATTGCAGGGAGTGTAAGTTGTCTCTCAGGATGTCAGTCAGTGGTGTCCTGCTGTTTGTTGGTGCACAGTTGCCAGCAGGGCCTTGTGCTCCCCACAGCAGTAGCCAGTGTCAGCCATCTTGTGAGTCCTTCTCCACTCCCTGTGATGTGAGCATGGTTCAGGGTGGTGTTGATGGGACAGTTGTGGGGGTGACCAATATCAGTGACTACGACTCCCATTATGCTATTGCCTCCACCCCCTTCCCAGCATGCCCATGCTTCCTTCCTTTTGACTCTGCTTCCCTGTGGGGTGGGCTGGCTGTGCTGACAGGATGGCTGGGAGTGTTGTCCTGGCAGTTGTTTGGCTAAGAGTCCCAAGAGTGTCCCTGTGCTTCACACAACATAACCCAGGGTGGTGGTTCTTTGTGGGATCTTGTGTTAGGATGGGGGGCATTGCATTCTACCAGGTGGGTTCTGTGGAGTTTGTGTTGGGGGTGTGTGTGAGGGAGGTGCTTGTGACTATGGTCAGTGCTGCAAGTCCTCCTTCCCACCCACCCAGCCAGCCAGTTATCCCACCATGGAGCGTGCTTGCATTGCAGGGAGTGTAAGTTGTCTCTCAGGATGTCAGTCAGTGGTGTCCTGCTGTTTGTTGGTGCACAGTTGCCATCAGGGCCTTGTGCTCCCCACAGCAGTAGCCAGTGTCAGCCATCTTGTGAGTCCTTCTCCACTCCCTGTGATGTGAGCATGGTTCAGGGTGGTGTTGATGGGACAGTTGTGGGGGTGACCAATATCAGTGACTACGACTCCCATCATGCTATTGCCTCCACCCCCCTTCCCAGCATGCCCATGCTTCCTTCCTTTTGACTCTGCTTCCCTGTGGGGTGGGCTGGCTGTGCTGACAGGATGGCTGGGAGTGTTGTCCTGGCAGTTGTTTGGCTAAGAGTCCCAAGAGTGTCCCTGTGCTTCACACAACATAACCCAGGGTGGTGGTTCTTTGTGGGATCTTGTGTTAGGATGGGGGCATTGCATTCTACCAGGTGGGTTCTGTGGAGTTTGTGTTGGGGGTGTGTGTGAGGGAGGTGCTTGTGACTATGGTCAGTGCTGCAAGTCCTCCTTCCCACCCACCCAGCCAGCCAGTTATCCCACCATGGAACGTGCTTGCATTGCAGGGAGTGTAAGTTGTCTCTCAGGATGTCAGTCAGTGGTGTCCTGCTGTTTGTTGGTGCACAGTTGCCAGCAGGGCCTTGTGCTCCCCACAGCAGTAGCCAGTGTCAGCCATCTTGTGAGTCCTTCTCCACTCCCTGTGATGTGAGCATGGTTCAGGGTGGTGTTGATGGGACAGTTGTGGGGGTGACCAATATCAGTGACTACTGACTCCCATCATGCTATTGCCTCCACCCCACTTCCCAGCATTCCCATACTTACTTGCTTTTGTGGGGAGTTCAGTGTGTGTGGGTGTGAGAGCAATGGCAAGATGGCTGACAGTGGTGTCCTGCTGTTGGTTGGTGTGCAGTTCCCAGCATGCCCTTGTGCTCCCCACGACACAGCAACAGTGTCAGACATCTTTGATGGGCCTTTCCACTCTCTGTGGGATGTGCATGCGTGTGTGTGAGCTTGCTGGGCCATGTGGTGGGGGATGTGGAGCTGTGACTATGACTCCCATCATGCTATTGCCTCCACCCCCCTTCCCAGCATGCCCATGCTTCCTTCCTTTTGATTCTGCTTCCCTGTGGGGTGGGCTGGCTGTGCTGACAGGATGGCTGGGAGTGTTGTCCTGGCAGTTGTTTGGCTAAGAGTCCCAAGAGTGTCTCTGTGCTTCACACAACATAACCCAGGGTGGTGGTTCTTTGTGGGATCTTGTGTTAGGATGGGGGCATTGCATTCTACCAGGTGGGTTCTGTGGAGTTTGTGTTGGGGTGTGTGTGAGGGGAGGTGCTTGTGACTATGGTCAGTGCTGCAAGTCCTCCTTCCCACCCAGCCAGCCAGATATCCCACCATGGAACGTGCTTGCATTGCAGGGAGTGTAAGTTGTCTCTCAGGATGTCAGTCAGTGGTGTCCTGCTGTTTGTTGGTGCACAGTTGCCAGCAGGGCCTTGTGCTCCCCACAGCAGTAGCCAGTGTCAGCCATCTTGTGAGTCCTTCTCCACTCCCTGTGATGTGAGCATGGTTCAGGGTGGTGTTGATGGGACAGTTGTGGGGGTGACCAATATCAGTGACTACGACTCCCATCATGCTATTGCCTCCACCCCCTTCCCAGCATGCCCATGCTTCCTTCCTTTTGACTCTGCTTCCCTGTGGGGTGGGCTGGCTGTGCTGACAGGATGGCTGGGAGTGTTGTCCTGGCAGTTGTTTGGCTCAAAGTCCCAAGAGTGTCCCTGTGCTTCACACAACATAACCCAGGGTGGTGGTTCTTTGTGGGATCTTGTGTTAGGATGGGGGCATTGCATTCTACCAGGTGGGTTCTGTGGAGTTTGTGTTGGGGGTGTGTGTGAGGGAGGTGCTTGTGACTATGGTCAGTGCTGCAAGTCCTCCTTCCCACCCACCCAGCCAGCCAGTTATCCCACCATGGAACGTGCTTGCATTGCAGGAGTGTAAGTTGTCTCTCAGGATGTCAGTCAGTGGTGTCCTGCTGTTTGTTGGTGCACAGTTGCCAGCAGGGCCTTGTGCTCCCCACAGCAGTAGCCAGTGTCAGCCATCTTGTGAGTCCTTCTCCACTCCCTGTGATGTGCGCATGGTTCATGGTGGTGTTGATGGGACAGTTGTGGGGGGGCAATATGTGTGACTGCGACTCCCATGATGCTATTGGCTACACTGACTTGGCCAGCATACACAGAATTCCTTCCTTTGAGTGGTCTTCACTGTGTGTTGGTGTTGTTGTGGTGGCTACATGTCTGGATGTGTTTGTTAGTTCTATTTGTGCCACTGCCTAGCTGTAGTTGTAGTTGTGTTTGTACATGTGATGGCACAGTTGGATGTGACTTTTTGATGGCATGTGTTGTGTTTATCTGACTAACATACACATTTTAGGATGATTCTGTTCTGGTTGCTGTGTAATTGCTATGAGTGCATGGTTTGACTCTCCCTTGACAGTGATGTGTGTGTGTTTTGTGGCAGTATATTGTGTACATTTGTTGTGTACTCACCAGGCTCTGGGATGTCCTCTAGTCCATATACGCTCACTGGCGGAAGGATGGCCCGCACCTTCTCCTCCCAGGGCCTGAGGTATATTGGCTTGGCAGGAGGGCCACTGCCGGTGTGTTGGCTATTGATGTAGTCTTTTTGAGCAGGTCCCGTACCCTCCTGCGCACGTCATACCACCTGTTCTGGATGCTCGCTCTTTGTGCGCCGACATGGTGATTGTGCGTTCACCCTGTTGATGATCCTCTCCCACATCTTGGTTTTCTGGGAGATGGGGGTCTGTTGGACCAGTGTGCCAAACAGCAGTGGCTCTACCCTGGAGGATCTCGTCTACCATGACTTCCAATTCACAATCTAGGAACTTGGGATTCTTCTTGGGGGCATGGTGATGGGTGGTGATGGTGAGTGATGTGTGTGTTGGTGTGCAGGTGAGGGTGTGTGAGTGTGTGTTTTGCTGGGTGTATGTGAGGTAGGTATTTGTTGGTGTGCTGATGGTGTGTGGCTTGTGTGAGGGATGAGCTGTGGGTGTGTGGTTGCTTTCTCTTGGGTGCTGGCAGTGGAATGGCATTTGCAAAGGCTCATGGTTGTGATTTGTGTCCTTTATATGGGTGGAGTTGTGGGTGTGTCTTTGTTCTCTGTCCCCACCCCCCCAGTATTTATTGGCTTGGTAATTGCTTGTTTGGCCTTTTTTTGGGTGATTTTTCCTTTGTACTGTCTGTGTATGTTGGAAACGTTCTTGTGACCGAGTCGGACCCTGCATTTGTCTCAGTACGGTCTTCTCCGTTTCATTCACGCTGTGTATGTGCAGTTTTCTATGCTGCGTACGCGTCGGTCTCGGTGTTTTGTGTTGCTTCGGCTCGGTTTTGTATGCGTGTCGGTCATACGGCTTGGCCTCCGTCCGACTCGCTCGTGGTTTCGCGCCTTGCATCGTACTTTGCGGTTTGGAGTTCGCGTGTACGTTTCGGTCGGATTTGTTCCGGTGCGTGTCGGTCGGTTGGATTCGCGTGTTTTTCCGACCGGATTGCTGTTTTCCGTGCGGCTCGGTCGGTCGACTTGGGTTCGGTACGTGTCGGTTGGATTTTGCACGCCTTGCATCGTACTTGGCGTGTCGGGCGCCACAGGTACGTGTCGGTCGGTATTTTTTCCGGATCCGAGTCGGTCGGTGCTTTTTCCGGCCCGAATCGGAATCGACCCCATAGTATCTACTTAAGGAGACAACTACTACATACCCAAAAGTGTAAAATGCAGTGGTTTTCTTTTGAACTACATGTTGGCAATTATATATCTTCAAATATGCAACATCATCAAATTGTACGTCTCATCAGACTTAATTAAGAACAGTAATTTACACCACCTTTTTTATGTTTTTTTTTAAAACCACACAAACTCTACAAACTAATAACAACATTGTAATCATTAACACCTTATATGATCTTCTTGCAAACAGCACACATGTACCTCATTTCACCAAACTATCTATAATACACATTCCTCATGCATATTTAACCATTTAATAATAGATAAGAACCATCATTCAACTATACCTTTTAAAATACTTAATAATGTATATATTAGTGCACATACAATTTTTTTAGCAAAGTTCAAATTCACTAGAAATTATCCCAATATATATCTGTACATTTAATAAATTAACTTGAGTTTCATAAAAAGTCAAATCTATTTTACATAAATCTCTGAAAAATATAACTCACCTTTAAATAAATCTGTTCAATGAAAAATCTCACACACTCAGTCAGGATTTTCTTTTTCACACAGAGAATGTAGATAACCACACTCTCCAATGTAAAACCAGTAATGGCAAACTTTCCCTCTAATTTTTCATACATATACACATAACCCACAAATGACATTACTTCCCAGTGTTTTTGAAATTGGAAAACGAATTTCCATTGGTCATAGAGAATAATACTTTTCAACTGACATCTTCCCCCCTTGTTCTGAATATCAGTTTCCATAGCAACTGCTCATGCAACATTCAACTTAGCTGCCAGGTCACAAGTTCACCACACAATGTTGCAAATGACAACAGCAAGTATGGTTGGCTTAGCAAAGCATGCCCTTATCCTTTCTGCTGTACCTTTCAAACTTTTCTTAATAACCAATAAGAAACATGCTTTCTAAACAAACTAAAATGCACCCTATATTTGAAAGTAGAGTGTTCTTAAACAGCCAATCAAATCTCTACTTTCCTAAAAACAGTATGTTGCCCACCATTTTAGATAGAGTTCATTCTACCACCTGCCTACCTCAGCTACAGACATCTTCTCATTACCTACAGAGATCCCTTCAAGATGCTTTCAGTGTGGATTGTTGGGCACAGCTATGTTTTCTGGTGCAAAAGGTATGCTGAAAGCAGAGGTATTGACAAAGACCTAGCTTTGCAAAATGTAGATATCAAATGGATTGGACAGAGAGGATTGAAGTGGCACCAATTGATGCCATTGGTTAGAACCTTTATGCACCTCCAACATCCTAACCTCATTATTGTGCACTGTGGTGGCAATGACCTAGGCACACTGACTGGGGTAGGTCTGGAAATGCTAATGAAGGGCACCTTTGCAGAATTGATGTTGCTTTTCCCCCAAACTGACTTGGTGTACTCTAACATATGCCAAAGACAGAAATGGAAGTGGTCCAATCAATTTTGTCCACAGATTGAGAAAGCTAGAAAAAATGTCAATAAAGCTGTTTCTGCTTATCTCAGAGACCATAGGATGGGATCCATATACAACAACAATCTGCGTTTTAATATGGATGGCATCTACAGGAGAGATGGTGTACATTTCACAGATGAGGGAAACAGAGTCTTTCTCAACAACTTCAGACTCTGCATTGGCACTTACATGTAGCTACCATCTTCTTGCAATAAACACAAGGGCTCTTTTTAGAGCCACCCAAGATCCAAACATGCAACCTAGATTTATTATAAAAAAGTCTCCCTTTTTTTCCCCCTAGGAGTCGCGCACCCAACGCGGCCGGGAGTCGCGTACCCCTCGCGTTCACACCAGGGGGCCGCGCTGGGAGTCACGTACCCCTCGCGTTCACACCAGGGGGCTGTGCTGGGAGTCGCGTACCCCTCGCGTTCACACCAGGGGGCCGCACTGGGAGTCGCGTATCCCTCGCGTTCACACCAAGGGCCGCGCTGAGCGCCGTGCTCGGGACGCGACTCCATTTTTTTTTTTTTTTTAAACGGGCTCCTACCACTAATTTTTATTCGCCCCGGGGACCCCATCCCCCGGAGCCTACTCAGTTCGTTGGGGACTGTGGGGGGAGCCCCAATGCCCCCATGGTCCCGCCGGCTCCCCACGTCCTGTGAGAGCCGGCAATTCTGCTTTAGATTTTGGAAGAGAGAGCAGGTTTCCCTGCTCTCTGTTCCAAAATCCAAACCAGAGTTTGCTACGGTAGGGCGGGAGACGTGCTCCCGCCCTACCATAGCAAACAGCAGTGTCCCGGGGTGGGCACCCGGGACACTGCAGGAGCCGGCCCTGGGGGTGGCGGTCCCCAGGGCCATCGAAGGCTCCAGGAGGGGGCCCCATGTCCCCCACACATCTTTGCAAAGCCCCGGGGAGGTGGTGATCCCCAGGGCTCGGGGTCTGAAATGGACCCCGCATTTTAACAGTTAGTTCCCCGGGAGGTGGTGGACCCGGGGCATGTGGGATGGCTGTAGCCCCCTCACACATTTTTTTAATGTTTATTTTATTTAAATTTAGAGCCCTGGGGGGTGGTGGTCCCCGGGGCTTGGGGGGCCTTAGAGGCCCCCCATATTATTACATAAACCCCCCATGCCCCTGGGACTTGGCCCACTCGGGGGCCAATTAACCACGAAGCGTGGGAGACCGCGTTTCGTTTTTTTATCTCGGCGGGATCCGCGCACCCTGAGCGCAACCCGCCGATTTAAAAAAATGTTGGGCCCTGGGGGTCCTTGTAGGACCCCCTGAGCAGGCCTAGGGGGTCAGGGTGTTTCTACCCTGCCCCCTTTTTACGTTTTACGCAGTTGTTTTACTGATTTCTTGATCCTCGGTTCCACCGAGGAACAAGATGGCTGCCAACACTTCCTGGTTTGGAGTGTTGACAGCCAATTAGCATGCAGCTCGTGGTCGGGAGGGTGCGCGGATCCTCCGTGCCTTTAAATATCGAAACTTTTATTTTGGATTTTCTCAGCAACTACTGAACGGATTTACATCATTTTTAAAAGGGTGCTTTCTGAACCAAGCACTACCTTTTGCCAAATTTGGTGTAATTCCGTTCAGCAGTTCTTGACTGTAGCCGTGGCTAAAATTTCCTATGGGAATTAACATGGAGAAAACGGAGAAAACGCGTTTTGGGACCCCCTTTTTCTCGGCCCCGCTTGACGAATCAACCCGAGACTTTCAGGGTAGGAGCGGAGCGCCCCAACAAGTTGGAAGCTTTTGCGAAGATTCGTCAACCGGCGCAAGAGTTATTTCAAATAGAATGTTGCGGATTTCCTATGGATAAAGGTCCTAACTATAACTATCTACTGGCGACCGCCAGTAGATAATATATATATATCAGTGATGTCATTTGAGATGTCATCAGTGATGTCATCAGTGATGTCACTGACCATGTCATGAGTGATGTAATATGTGACGTCATCAGCAGTGCATTGCGGGGGCGCAAGTTATATTTAGCTCTACTAACTATAACGGCCAAATTTTTCTGGTTTTATACGAGTGAAATGTCCAACTAACTATAACGTCCCTGAAACCTGTGTTTTTTCCAGTGAATTTCTAAGGTTCTTTAAGTGCTAATCCCTAACTATAACGTCCCTGAAACCTGTGTTTTTTCCAGTGAATTTCTAAGGTTTTTTAAATGCTAATCCCTAACTATAACATCCCTGAAACCTCTGTTTTTTTCAGTGAATTTATAAGGTTTTTTAAATGCTAATTTCCAACTATGCCTACATAGGAAGGACATGTGCAGAAAGAGGAAGAAAGGTACATTAAGTAGCAAGAGAAGTGCAGAAAGAGGCAAGAGAGGTGCAGAAAGAGCAAGAAAGGTGCAGAAGGAAGCAAGAGAAATGCAGAAAAATGCAACAGAAGTCTAGAAAGAGGAAGAAAGGTACAGAAAGAAGCAAGAGATGTGCAGAAAGAACCAACAGAGGTGCAGAAACAGGCCTTCTTTGACTGTACCTTACAACAGACTCATACAAAGGACTCTAATCACTAATCCTTCTCCGAAGATGTCTTAAACCTCACTTTTCACTTGAAGGTTCACTATTAATCGACTGCTCAGAATGTTAGGCCTACCAAATATAAAACAACAATCCTAAACATATCACTGTTGTAAGTCTGACCAAGTTTGTGAAGGTATGCATGCGTGTCTATGCTTTTACCTAGTGACATGTTAAATGTAAATAAACATACAAACACTTGAATACCTGTGTTTCAAACAGCATACTCTGTAAATGTGTGTAAAAAAAGGTATATGCATTTCTTTCTGCTCACAATAAAGGGCACATGGGTATTCAATAGTATATTTGAGGGGCTCTATAACACATATATACATAAGACATGTCTGCCTGTGCAACCAAATAACAGAGCAGAACTGAGAAGATTTGACCACCTATAGGAGAAGTTACCTGCTTTTTAAGCTACAATCTTCAGATGCATAACACATGTAAGAATACATATACAAGTAGACATATACCTCAGTCACAAGAGCACACAGACCTTTAAACTTGACAGCTTGCACTTCCCATTTGAGTACAGAAAGAGGCGAGAGAAGTTCATAAAGAAGCAAGAGAGTTGCAGAAACAGGCAATAGAGGTGCAGAAAGAGGGAACAGGGGTGCAGACAGAGGCAAGAGAGGTGCAGAAAGAAGGAAGAGGGGGTGCAGAAAGAGGCAAGAGGGGTGCAGAAATTTGCAAGAGAGGTGCAGAAAGAAGCAAGATCATTGCAGAAAGAACCAACAGAGGTGCAGAAGGAAGCAAGAGGGGTGCAGAAAGAGGCAAGAGAAGTGCAGAAAGAAGCAACAGAGGTGCAGAAGGAGACAAGAGAACTGCGGAAAGAGGCAAGAGAGTTGAAGAAACAGGCAAGAGAGGTGCAGAAAAAGGGAACAGGGTACAGAAAGAGGCAAGAGGCAAGAGAGGTGCAGAAAGAGGGAAGAAGGTTACAGAAAGAGGCAAGAGGAGTGCAGAAAGAAGCAAGAGAAGTGCAGAAAGAAGCAACAGAGGTGCAAAAGGAGGCACGAGGGGTGCAGAAAGAGGCAAGAGGGGTGCAGAAAGAAGCAAGAGAGGTCCAGAAAGAAGCAAGAGCAGTGCAGTAAGAACCAACAGAGGTGCAAAAAGAGGCAAGAGGGATGCAAAAAGGGGTAGGAGAGGTGCACAAAGAAGCAAGAGGGGTACAGAAAGAGGCAGAAGGGGTGCAGAAAGAAGGAGGAGAAGTGCAGAAAGAAGCAACAGAGGTGCTGAAAGAGGCACAAAGGGTGCAGAAAGAGGCAAGAGAAGTGCAGAAAGAAGCAACAGAGGTACGGAAAGAGGCAAGAGTGATGCAGAAAGAGGGAAGAGGTGGCGAGGTACGACGTGCTCAACAGTAGCCTTCCCTTCCCTTAATTATTCCCCTTCCCTTAATTGCTCCCCTTCCCTTAATTATTTTTGGGCCCTAGGGACCCCATCCCCCAGAGCCTGAGCATTGTTTTTTTTATTTTTTTTAAAACGGGAAGGGGGCCGCGCGGCCCCCCTCCAATGGCCGATTTTGGCCCCGGGGACCCCATTCCCCAGGGCATGGCCACATTTTTTAAAAAAAACATTTTTAAGGAGGGGGGCCGCGTGGCCCTCCTCCTGAGGCCATTATTGGCCCAGGGGACCCCATCCCCCGGGGCATTGCCTCGTTTTTGTTTTTATTTTTTTATTTTTTTTTCACGGAAGGGAGGCCACATGGCCCCCCTTCCCTGGGCCACTAATGACCTCGGGGACCCCAACCAGAACTATTCCCTCTCGTGCTAGTTTGCTTTTGGATAAGGGGAGCTGCATGTTTGCAGCTCCCCTTGTCCAAAAGCAATGCCGGCTCCCACAGGAGGCAGTTAGCCGGCAGGCACCGTGGGGGCACTGGGGCTCCCCCCGCGGTCCCCTACGTGAGGGCTGACCTCGGGGGGTGAGTGTCTGAAAAGTTTCAGCACTCCGTCCATCATCCCCTTGTGTTTGCTTGGGAATCCATATTCCAGCATTAGCAAAGCAAATATATTTGACATAACTGAAAGGGCCTTATTGATTGCATCCAAACAGTCACTAATTAATCTGTCTGTGTACTCATTATCTATGTTGACTCTCACTCATGCCTCTAATTATGTACCCACTGACTAATTGTTCCAGTCAGCATCTCATCCAACCTCAGTACTACACTCACAAACTCAACAATCAATGAAGAGGCACTTTTAGTTATCAGCCAGAACTATTCCCTCTCGTGCTAGTTTGTAAGGGGCATGAGAGTGCTTCCAGTAGCATATGGCTACTACTCTGTGAAGAGTGAATGATGTCTAGTTTGTGGATGGAGTGGAAGTGCTGTAGCTGATGCAGCTGCTAGTCTGTGAGGGATGTAAGAGTGCTGTTGGAAGTATGAAATAGTACTCTGTGAGGGGTGTGAGTACTGATCATAGTGTGTGGCTACAAGTCATTTGTAGCATGAGAGTGCTTCTGGTAGTCTGTGACTGCAACTCTGATGTCATGTGAGAGTTCTGCCTGTAGTGCAAAGAAGGCAGTGTAAGAATGTGTCCGGTTGTGTGACTGCTACTCCGTGATGTGTCTGAAAGTGATTCTAGTAGTGTGTGACTGATACATTGTGAGGGGGTTTTACTTTTCCACCTTCAGGCTTTTAACAGTGGCCCTCATGTGTTTGTTGAAACTATCACCAAAGATACAATGTATATTTATTTAATAATTGATGAGTCTTACTCTTGAAACAGCAGTGCAGCAATTATCCCTAGAGCAAACTCCTCATCCTCTGCTTATGAGTTATGACGTTCAGCTTTTCCATATGAGTCTGCCTAAGACTGGGCGAGGGATTAAGGACCCATCCAATCCATTTATGTACTTTAGAGATGCCTTGCACAGTGGCTGCTGGCAGGCTGAACTTCCACCGAGAATCTAGCACAGATCACTGAACCCAACTTTACGTGCACAACTGCTTACTGTTGTCATCAAGCTGAAATTACACCAGTGAATAGAGACTCAGCCCATGCACACTATTAAGAGTTTTGCAGACACCTGCCCTCTGCCCTGGGCCTGTACATGTGGCCTCAGATGAACAGCTATGAAATCTTGGCCGATGGATGAGGGGAGATCCCCTAATCCGAGCCGGAAGGGTGGAGAGGTTCTTCCACCGTACTGGAAGAGATACCGGAGGGATACGTCCTCCCAATCTAATACTGGCACTCAAAAAAAGTATCCCACATTGGTATTTAATATGTTGGGCACTATTCTCTTTAGGTGATATACCATCCGCTCATAGGCGGGGAAGGAAGCAATTCCTTTTTGTTAAATAACCCTCACACACTCTAGTAGTGTCATGCTTCATCATCGGGTTCACCCTGACTCCTAAAGGTCAGGGTGGGCTTGACCGTATTTCAGGGAGCACTTAGGAGAATAGGCCAGGGGGTTCTAAAGATTAAAAATCCTCCGGAGACTCCAGGTATCCCTTTATTCGTGGAGTTTCAGGGGATATTAAAAGAAAGAAAAGTAACAGGGCTGTGAGGATTTAATGATCCTATGACCCTAATGTCGCTGCCAACATGTTTTAGCCTGTTGAGTTTGGCCCATCTGGGTCCTAGGCTTTCTTCAGGGCAAAAAAAGAGATTCCCTCCCTGGATTGCAGTAAGGTACTACCTTATTGTGATATAAAGTGCAGATAGCTGCACCTAAAAACCGGTCTGGAATATACTTATCCTGGACCCGGTGTATCAGCTTTATGTGTCCAACCTGAAAAGAGAACAGTAACTCACTGTTAGTTCAAACATCCAACTCACGCTGCACCATATTATCAATATAACCTGTCTTATATGAAAGACTCGGCGCGCTTTTATGCAAAGTGTAGTGGGCAAAATAACGATGGATTTAACCCAGATCTATGCCTGGACAGGGCAAGATGGCGTCTGAGTAGCAGCTACTCATTGCAGCTCCGCCGGTCCGACCCCTAACTAGGTCCAAAAACACTCTCATATGGCAGTGACGGCATTAGAAAGAAGCCGGAAAGCTGTTTAAACGTACCGATCGTTTAATCATATGGAGCGGCTGCTCTGTATGACAGTGGTTTCACTCTCGGCAAATTCAGCAAAGGAACGAGTCCAGAGCCGGTGGCGAGGTACAACGTGCTCAACAGTAGCCTCCAGAACAGCGAGCCGGGCGGCTCAGGCTTCTTCGTTTCACTCTGCCCTGCGGCGGCACTCAACGCCGACCTGTCTTGAGGCTGCGTTATTGGCAATCTACAACGTCCTGACGGCCTCACAAGATACGGAGAAGAGAGGCAGCTACTGTTGCTGGTTTCAGCAGTGGATACATTGTGTCCTGAGTTCACGGAGAAAGCAGGAAAGACAAGTAAGGATGGCGGGGCGCGTTGGAAAAAATATTAAAGCTAAAAGCAGTCAGCCTTTAGCTCCCTTGTCAATTGACTCAGTACAGCTTCCCCGCCAAGAAATCCCTCCATGTCGTCCGGAAACGCGGGGCTGAGAAGTAAAGATCAAGAGGGGAAAATTAATCCCGAAGATAGGGGTGAGCGAGGGGTCAAGCAAATCAAGCAAAGTAAAAACTTCAGGAAAAAACACCAACACTATTGCCCCGATCTCTAACTCTCAACAGTTAATTTTTAATATGTTTGGCCCAGCAGAGGTGGAGAAAGTGCAAAGTGAGTTAATGGAGGCGGTATTGGAAGACCAGCTGGCCCCAACTGCTCCAGGGGCGCTCTTTGCAAGCGCCAATAATCTTGGGGTCTCTTCTTTAGACACTCCAGTAATATCGGTTGCAAGCTCCCCCACATCAACGGCTAATGCAGGAATAACTGGGGAATCAGGGACAAATGTCGGCAGCGCGCAGATGAAAACTGCCCAGTCTGAGACTCTACTGTCTCCATTACCCCCTGATTTAAGAACTTCTGGGATAGAACCTCTTATTAATGTGGTGGTATCAGATGTAATCACTGCAAATACGGGAGCCATATGTCTTGAGCATTCGCTAACTCCAGCAAATTTAATATTCACTCAGCCGGACAACTTTGTTAATCCCGTTAATCTCGATAAGCCAGATACTATTGGGAAACCCTATCCGGTTACAGATGAGTCAGAGCTATATGAAACCGGTATTTCCACATCTAGCGAAGGTGATGATAATGGTAAAAAGCAGGATTGGGGAACTAATACTGACTCTGGGACCTCAGGGCAAATAGTCGTGCAAAAGAAGAAGCCGGGACTAAGATTGAAAAAAAGAAAAAAAAGAAAAAATAGACACAAAAGTGGGGAGATCACGGAACAAGGAAGTAGTACTGAGCTTAGATGGGATTATTCTTCCTCCCAGTTTGCGACTCCATCAGATTGTACTATTCGCTCAGGCGGCAACCTCTCGGCTATGGGAGATTTGGGCAGCGAGAATTCTAGAATCCCAAGAAGTAAAGAAGAAAAAGAACCTACCCTCACTGAAGTCTTACAGTCAATCAAGGGCTTCCAAGAAGAGGTAAAGCAGGACAATCGCAAAAGTCGACAAGCTACACAGAAACTGCAGGGCGCAATTAGGAAAGTGGGTCGCACCTGCACTGAAATCGCTGACAGAATGTCGTCCGTCGAAGTGCGCACTGAGAATCTGGAGAAAGATGTATCTTCATTAAAGGTACAAGGAGACGCACATGATGGTATAGTCAAGGATCTAATGGCAAAGGTTGAGGAGCAGGAGAACAGATTACGGAGGAATACTCTTCGCATTCTGGGTGTTCCAGAAGGAGTGGAGGGGAGCGATTAGGGCTTATATAATCTCACTTTTTAAAGGAGCATTTCCTGAGCTGCAATCTTGGGACTGGGACAAGGAGATTCAATGGGCTCATCGCCACCCGCTAACACTTTCTAAACGATCTTCGTCTCCAGCGCAATTCCCCCGCGCTTTGCTAGTATATTTTGGTAATTTTCTTTTGCGTCAGGCAATTTTTGATTTAGCAAGACCTACAAGTAAGAGGGAGTTTAAGGGCGTTACTTTTTTCAGTAGGCTTGACTTTGCCCATGCTACAGTGGAGCGACGATGGAGGTTGAGGCAGCTATTTGCTCCTTTCCAACAAATAGGGGCAACGGTTTATCTGCAGAACCCAGCACGCCTAAAAATCATACTGAATGGAGTTACACGTAGCTTTATTTCGGAAGTGCAAGCTCAAGCCTATTTGAATGAAGCTACAGAAACAAGAAGAGATAGAACCAAGATTTAAATAATTTGACACTTACGGACATAAAGGCTGTGTTTATATTAACAAATATTGTTATATTGATTATTATAATTTGTAATCACACTGTTAGGGTGGTTAGCCTAGGAAGGGGTGGGACCGGGGAGGGGCACGGGGTTTTGATTGCTCAAGATGTCCACATCCTGGTTCTCTGTGAACCGGGTTGCCCGAATGGGTGGTGGTGGGTGGGGGGAGGGATTCATCTGGGTAGGGTTGGGGAAGGGGTTGGCATTGAGAGAGTTGACTCGAATTCTTGTCTTTCACTATTTGTTTTATTTGTACAGGAGGAGTTTGTTAATCCTTAATGAGTAATCTACGTATAGCAACAATTAATGTTTGTGGACTTAACGATCCCAAGAAACGACGGAATACTGCAGTGGCTCTTCGGCTACTTAAAGCCGATATTTTATGTTTACAAGAAACACATGTAGAGAGAACACAGATTAATCTTTTGGATTCACTGGGTTATACAGTAGTAGGCGCCACAACACAAGATGCTAGGGTTCGGGGGGTGGCAGTATTATCCGCAAAGCGCTCAATTAAATTTAACCGAACATTAGTTGATCAACATGGGAGGTGGGTTATTGTTAATTTGCAGAGGGAAAATGGGGATTCACTTACGATATGTTCTTTATATGGTAGCCCCGCAGATGACCCAGCAATTTTTGATTTTATGAATAATGAGTTGGCTAAGTGACCGCTCCCATTAATTATTTGCGGTGACCTTAATATAAATCTGCCTGCTAACAAGAATATAGTTCTAGATAAAGATTGGATTTATTGTGGGCGAAAACCGAAGGTTTTTAAAGCCTTGAGGTCATTATGTTCTGAACAGGCATTGACTGATATTTGGCATGCACTAGCACCCCACCGATGCCGGCCATACTTTTTATTCTTTTCCACATAATAGGTTGGTAAGATTAGATTTTATGTTTGTATCTCACTCAACTCTCCAATTATGCTCAATTGAAAAGACTCCACGTATTGTTTCGGATCATAATCCTCTGGTGGTGGAAATAAAGGGGTCATAGGTGGTATCAGAGAGCTGCCTAATTGGACCTTTGAACGATCCCTTCTTTTAAATGACGACTGGATTCCGCAATTTATCAAGGGTAATTTAGGCAGTACAGGGATTGAAATGGTATGGGACGCATTAAAAGCGGCAATAAGGGGAGAAACATTGAGTTTTTCTTTCACCCTAAATAGGGATAAGCGTCAGCTCTTGGCCAATTTGCAAGCCCAACTGGCAGCTGCAGAGGAGAATCTAATTATTGCTATTAGAGATGGTAAGGAGCCAGCAGAAGCACTTGCCAAAATAATGTCGGCAAAATCATCTGTGCTAGAGCAAATCACCAAAAAAGCTGCAGATAGATTATCAACCTGGGGGAAGGAAGCATATGAATGTAGCAAACAGGTTGGGCACCACCTTGCGGTTAGAGCAAGGCAAAAAAGCACCAGGAATACCATTACAGAAATTAAAGACACTACTTATAAAACAATTGTAGACCCTGAGGGTATTCGGAAGGTATTTCTCACATATTATCAAGATTTATATCATGAAACTAATACGACACAGTTACAAGATATTAATACATACCTCAACCAAATTCCAGCGGTACAGTTAGCGCAAGATGACCGGGTGCTCCTTGATGAGCCTCCCCAGTGGATAGATGCTCTATTATGTATTAATAGCCTTCCCAATGGTAAAGCTACTGGGCTGGACAATATTCCTGTGGAATTTTACAAAAGTTCTCTACTGAACTAAAAGAGGTTATGCTCCATTTGTTCATTTATGTATTTAAGGGGGGGAAGCCACCAGAATCATGGTCTCAAGCAAAAATTATTATTCTTCTGAAAAAGCATAAATCTCCTCTAGAACCAGCCTCCTATCGACCTATTACACTAATTAATGCAGACAGCAAAGTTTATTCTAAACTTTTAGCGGTTTGTTTAGCGGGGGTTATACATAAAGTAATATCACCTTGGCAACATGGCTTTATTCCTGGCCGTGGCACCACGGACCACATTAGGAGAGTTATAGCATTGCTTGATGCTGCCCATGTATCTAAAGACCCAATAGCACTTATTCTATTGGATGCAGAAAAGGCCTTTGACAGGGTTTCCTGGTCCTTTTTGTGGGAGACCCTGTCAAGGGCCGGGATTGGGCAGGGACTTATACAGGCCTTCAAAATGCTGTATGTTCAGCCTACAGCGAAATTACTTATAAATGGTAGGTTGACGGATACGTTTAAAATTACCAGAGGTACCCGGCAGGGATGTCCGAGTTCACCACTTTTGTTTGCTTTATATATAGATCCTTTTGCGACTGCTTGAAATTAATCCAAAAATTAGTCCTATTATTTATCACGGTTGGGAAACGAAAGTCCTGGCCTATGCTGACGACATAGCTCTAGTAACAACTAACCCAAGAATATCAATGGCTGAGTTAGAAAAAGAGGCGGAAAGATTTGGAATCTTATCGGGATATTCTCTTAATAGATCAAAGACCCAGATTATCTGCAAGAACGCCAGCATGAGTGATGATACACGTCAGGTAGAAAAGGCTACATATTTGGGAGTTGACATCTTGGCCAACGTTGATCGGATAGTTGAGTGTAACATAGACCCCTTGATTAATAAAATTAAACCCGAATTAATCCGACTACATAACTTACATCTCTCAATCATTGGTAGATGCAATTTAATTAAAATGCTTTTTTTCCCTAAATTTTTGTATTTCATAAGAGCTATACCGTTAGAATTTAGCACCACCTGTTTGAAAAAGATCGAAGACTTATTTTCTCATTTTATATGGGCATATGAAAAGCCCCGAAGAGCCTATAAGTTTCTCTCCCTATCAAGGGAAAAGGGTGGGTTGGCACTCCCAAATATAAAACTTTATTATTGGGCAACAACTATACTGTATAATCTAACTCTTTTTTTCAACAAGCCCACAGACAACTGCCTGGGAGATATACCCACCCCAATAGATTTATAATGGGCAGAGATGCATGGGGATGGATTTGGAGATTTCTGAATGATTCTCATTACAAGAAAGTTCGCTTTAAGACGCTTATTGCTGGATTTAAAACTATGAAATCGGTCCGTAAAATGTTAGGACTGGGTCGTTTGAACCATTATACCCCAATTTATAATAATCCTAATTTGCCAGAAATTTTTAATGATTTAATAATTAAAAAATGGCAAGATAAAGGCCTGTCGAAACTTGGTGTTTTCTATTCCCTATCCGAGATAGCTTCATTTGAGAATCTCAAAGAAAGATATGAATTGGACTGGAGAGATTTTTATAAATATCTACAAGTACGCAATTTTTTTAGGAAAAAATGTGGCGGCCCAGCAGGATTTATAAGTAATACCTTAGTAGATAACTTGGGAAAGAAACATCTAACTATTGGGTCTCTATATAATTCTTTCAACTTATTAATGCCGGATGATTTGATACTGCGTGCCAGGAAGTGGGAAGACGAAATTGGTATCTCAGAAGACTTATTTTTCCACTCAACCGCATTAGCACAAAGTCTGTTAATTCCGGCGCGGTTACAAGCCCAATATTATAAATCCTGCTTTTCGCTGTATTTTCGCTGTATTATACCCCGAAAAGGATCGCGAAATGGGGGACAGGGAAGGGGACCCTTTGCCCTCGGTGCTCCTTGTATCAGGCAGATCTTAGTCACATGTTTGCTTTATGTAGTAAATTAAGTAGCCTGAAATTAGAGATTGCAAATTTTATAAAAGAAGTGCTTGGGAGGGACTTTGATCTCTCACCCTCCTTGATCTGCCTTGGGGTGGATAAGGAGACCCGAGGGAAATCAGGAGAGCAATTGGTCTTTATTTGTATGGCAATATATCGGCTCTGTTTAGCTTCAGCTTGGTTAGATCCATCCCCACCAGGATATCATCAATGGCTAGTACGACTAGTATCAAACTATAACTTTGAAAAAGCTATCTATTGGAATAGAGGGATGCATGCCCGAAGGAAAGGCCTAAGGATATGGGAACCATTGGCTAAATGGCTTAAGAGGTAATCTAAATTAATTTATCGAGTCAGATTTGTTTTTGTTAAATATATTCGATTTTATGTCCAAGCCCGGGGATGGGTGGGTTGGGAGAGGGGGTAAAATCAATTTAAAACTGTGTATGTTGTATAGCGTGAGATTTAATTCATATTTACTGTACTAATATATGTTCTAATCTAAGTATGTTTGTAAATACAGTTTTCTAATAATAAACATGCACTAATAAAAAAAATTTAAAAAAGGATTTAACCCAGATCTTTTGACTGGGGGAGAATGTTTGCATTGTCAGCATTCCGTACATCATTTGTTTGCTGTAACACTTTTTGCCCTAAGTGGGATGGGTATGCCCAGACGTGGGTCACTTGCTCACTGTGCCACTGGATTCAAGCTAGCCTGGCTGAAGAAGAGTGACATACCCTGAAACCGGTCCCAGGATGCTTGTTTCCGGTCCAGGGAGGACCTGGCCTGGCAGTTCGGTCTGGACTGTTCCCATGGGGCACAGGGTCAAGACTGATTTGCATATGGCTGGGTCCAAACTGGGGTGGCGTAGTGGGCAAAATAACGATGGATTTAACCCAGATCTTTTGACTGGGGAGAATGTTTCCATTGTCAGCATTCCGTCCATCATTTGTTTGCTGTAACACTTTTTCACCCTAAGTGGGATGGGTATGCCCAGACGTGGGTCCCTTGCTCACTGTGCCACTGGATTCAAGCTAGCCTGGCTGAAGAAGGGAGACATACCCTGAAACCGGTCCCAGGATGCTTGTTTCCGGTCCAGAGAGGACCTGGCCTGGCAGTTCGGTCTGGACTGTTCCCATGGGGCACAGGGTCAAGACTGATTTGCATATGGCTGGGTCCAAACTGGGTTGGCGTAGTGGGCAAAATAACGATGGATTTAACCCAGATCTTTTGACTGGGGGAGAATGTTTACATTGTCAGCATTCCGTCCATCATTTGTTTGCTGTAACACTTTATGCAAAGTGCAACATGCACCCCCAAGCTAATACTGGTGCTCCTAGTGCAAAAACTGGATCTCCCACGGACCACAGTGTGGGGGGTACTGTGAATTTCACAATTACCACACAAAACATGAATCTTAGGTTAATCATATTATTTCTACCTCGTTGTCGTGCCACCATGCACCGTTAAAAGAAAGCACTACAAAACTAAGTAAAAACACCCAAGTGTAGGAAACTGTTTTGCCAAACACAGGTA
Organism: Calotriton arnoldi; assembly: GCA_963921515.1. Taxonomy (NCBI): domain Eukaryota; kingdom Metazoa; phylum Chordata; class Amphibia; order Caudata; family Salamandridae; genus Calotriton; species Calotriton arnoldi. The sequence goes on from CAWUFW010014884.1 coordinate 34,819, forward strand.
GTTGATAAGTATCATGCGTCCTTACCCTGCTGTGGTTGACTAGTCGTATCAGGTCAGGTCTGGAAATACTTTATTTGACTCTTAAAAGAGCCATAAAAGATTGCACATACATATTTTCATTTAAAAACAAGAAAAAACAACAGGTCCACATACACAATAATTATACAATAAAGTCAGTAGTTAATATTTGCTACAAATCTTAAAAATAATAAAAATATAGTTTAAAAGACAGTATATAATTTCAGTTGTTTCTATGGAGAGTAAATATTCGAATGCCAATTTGTGGTTTCTAATCTCAACAGCAAGTAAAAGTGGGCGAATAAAGCGTTTCCTCTGCAAAATAAAATAAAGTGCATAGTGCTTTGGCATGAACGACTGTTGCAGGGGCATGCTGGAAGTGAAGCAAACCATGAGCCTTGAGTGGGGAAAGCAACTAGGTAGTGGATTGTTTTTAACCGCAGCCTAGTCAGCAGAAATTTCCGCCTTTCATTTAAATCAATTTGTAAATAAAGTGCTGGTTCTCTTTGTAGCTGGGGAAGAGGCTCTGGATAATTAGTCGTATCTCATAGGCAACACGGTATAGGGGGTAGTCCGGTACTCAAAACTATCGCGTGTGACCAGGCAAAAACAGTGAGAGGAAAAAACATGTTTTTATCTTTCCTAGTCGAGAGACCATCACAGAACCCCCCGACCCTGTCGGGCGCACTCACACAAACTTCCATTCTACTCACGTCATCAAGGATCCTGCCCCGCTTAATCACCTATTAGGGTCAGCGTATCCCGGCTCTCAGAGACCTCTTAGTTAGAGCGACGCGTGTTTATATGTGCGAGAGAATCAGCGTTTCACGCTTGGCCATTGGTGAGGCCACGCCCCGGCGCTGCGTGTGACGCCATTTCGACGTATGGAGCAGCGAACTACAAAACTCCCAAGAATCATGGGAATTGTAGTTCAGGAGCTTTTTTTGTCATTCGTGTGTGAACATGAACGGTTATATGAGGCATTTAGTACATGTAAGCTCAATGTGAGACAACCAAACCTTTACTGGATAGTATTCCATCTAAGGGAACCCTGACCTTACAATACTTAGTATGCAGATATATAAATACCGTGCAAATCTTTATAACCCGGGTATCTTGGAGAGAACTCATAGAGATACTACTGAATTTGACGTGACATGTGGGTCTAGCATACATGTTTAGAAGTGGAAAAAGCCAGTAAATGATGCCTAGATAGTGTCTAGGGGTCTAGGGTTACCGGGTGTGACTCATTTATATGTTAGTTGGCCCCATTGGATGGAGTCATTGAGTCCTTGTTCATGAGTCCTAAGGCGGTACACCCATCCTTGTTCTTTCTCCAATAGCCTTTTGGACAACCCTAAACCTCCTCTGATTTTTTCAATTACCGTCCATTGGAGATCATTGTCTGAATGTTGCATTTCCAGGTAATGAGATGTAAGTCTGGTAGCTGTTACACCCCTACGTATAGTGCTTCTATGCTCACTGATAGGTATTTTACCTTTCCTGGTAGTCATTCCGATGCACCGGCTTTTGCAAGGGCACGTAATAATATGAATGACGTTCTCAGAATTACAGTTCGTGTGGCATCGTTGTTCCCAGATCCGCGGTAGTCTGAGGTCAATTTTGGTGGTGTGGACTGTAAAGCGGCATACAACACATGAGCCACACGGGTAGTGTCCCCTCACCTGAGGTTGGTTCCCCAGTGTTAACTGGGTGTTCTGTTGGGGTTTCCAGCTGTCAGTGTGGACCTAGGTGTTTCTTAGACTCATATTGCGTTTAAAAGAAAACATTGGTTTCTCAAACTTAAGTCGGTTGGAAGTCAGTATGTTCCACTTGGTATTTATGATCTTCTTGATTGCATTTGATGACGAGTTAAAAGTCGTGATGCATATCAGAGAGTAACTTTTTTTCTTTGTGGTTGTCTCCAGTAAAGCAGAGTGGGGAGTGTTACGCGATCTATTTCGGGCTTGTTCTATTATCTTCTTTGGATAGGCTTTATCCTGTAGTTTTCTGGTAAGCTTAGCTGCTTCTTATTTGTAGCTATCCAAGTCTGAACAGTTTCTGCGAATTCCTAAGAACTGTCGCACTGGGAGATTTTCTCTCAAAGCACGAGCATGAGAGCTATTGAAGTGTAGCAGGCTATTTCTGTCTGTTGGCTTTGTGTAGACAGTGCTTTCCAGTTTACCACCTCTTGCTATGATATTAACATCCAGGAATGATATCTTCATGTTGTGGGTAGACATGGTGAAGCGAAGAAAAGGATTCAGTTGGTTCATCCATGTTTCAAAGGCTTCTGTGCTTTCTAGATCACCATGCCATATAATCAGGATGTCGTTGATATATCTCAACCAACTCCGGATTCTGTTGGAGTATGGATTATTAGTCCAGATATGCTCTTCTTCCAGATGGCTCATATAAAGGCATGCAATGCTGGGGGCAAATGTGCTGCCCATGGAAGTCCTGTGCTTCTGTAAAAAGGGCTGGTCTTGGAATCTGAAGAAGTTCTCAGTCAGAGCCATGTGCATGAGTGTCATAATCCATTCGATAGGTGCTTGCCAAGGCCACTCTTGTGTGCTTAATATGTTCTCAATGACGTGTAGGCTCTCCTCCTGCGGAATGCTGGCATAACGCTTCCACATCCAAACACATCATCATTTCTTGTGTGGGATCGTATTCCAAATCAGATAGGAGGTTGAGAAGATGACCTGATCTGTGTGACCAGCGGTCGCAAGAACCAGTCGGTATACTGGGAGAGAGGTTCTAGGACTGAGCCTATCCCGGAAACAATAGGTCTTCCTGGGGGAGGAACAGCTCCTCAGCAGTTTATTGAAGCTGCTCCCCCTGTTTGACACCAGTCTCAATGCACCATCCCCAAACCCACTCCAGCTACTCAGCATGCGCACACATATAGCAAGCATGTTTATATGTGGTACAGTGAACTTGACAGCAGCAGCTAGTTTGACATCTTGCAGGATCACTTGACTGTGCACGTTCTGAAGAGCATTCAGCACCAAAATAGTACACCACATAATCCGACCTAGCAAAGCATAGACCCCATCCACTGCTTTCATTGTCCACAGGATGGAGGGTGACAGTTCTGTGAAAGGCATGACAATGGTCTAAACAATACATAACATTATGACCATTGTGCGTGTGACAGGGAACACATCAAAGCGTCTCAACTACCTGTTCGTTTACTGTACCCACAAGCCCACTTTGTCATTATGTTTGGCAGGAGCAGATTTTCTTAGAGTAGGAAGTCTACAGAGCATGATGTTATGTTGTTGCTGCTAAAGTATACAAACAGTGATTGACAGAGTGCTTAAATTAATCTCAGCCACTGATAATTACTCGGACCGCATCCCAGTCCTTCGTTACTTTGCATACCATGCCACATCAGTTTGGACCCAGCCATATGGAAATCAGTCTTGGCCCTGCTCTAATGTGAGCAGTCAAGCCTGAACTGCCAGGCCACGTCCTCCCTGAACCGGAAGACAAGCAACCCAGGACCGGTTTCTTCCTAGTTGTGGCTCATCACCCAGGTACTTCAGAAGACTGCTTTGCTGCACCTGGGAGGACTGCTTTACTTCCTGAAGTCTGCCTTGAACCCTCAGGGGCCTGTCCTGCTCTACTGTTTAACCCAGGACTACCAGAGTGACTCCAAGGGCTAGTTGGCTGGCCTCCTGATCAGAGCCTCAAGGACAGAAAAGGCTCCAACCATCTTGAGCCTGCATCTGGACCCAGCCTGTGTGATTCCTAACCCATCGAAGTGGTACCAGTCCAATCTTGGACCCTTGGGTGACCCGTCAGCCAAAACCTTTAACTTGGGACTTAGAAAATGTTTGGCAAAAACCTATTCTGAGAAGCGAGAGGAGACTGGGACCAACCTGTTAGTCTATTCGCCCAAGGTGCATCGCTAGTCAGCCTGAGTTTGCGGCAGCTCCCGCTACGTTATTCTCTGCAGTCGCAAATCCTGTTTAGCGGTCCTTCACCATAGGGGTATCCATCCTCGTGAAACTCTCATCGGCTACAGCCTGCAGCCTCATCCACCTAAAGCTGTTCAACTTCCAAAAAAGTGACTAAGTCCGAACATAGAAATCTTAAACGCAACTTTGTCCTGCGGCTCCCCAATGATGACGCTCCCTCCTTGGACATTGCCTGCATCCTTGCCCTGTTGAACTTTACCTTCTCAGAACATCTTTCTTCAAATTTCCAAAGGTAAGGCCAACCGGGCCCAGTCCACTTCTTGTCTCCCGCACGCGCTCCATCGTGGTGGGCCCTATTTTTAGATTTTGACCCAGTCTCGCATTACTAGATGTCCGCGGTTTGTGCCTTGATCTTTTAGATACTAATTTGTACCTTTGAATTTAAATTCATAACTCTGGTTCTACTAATTGGATTTTTGTTGTTTTGCTGTCAAATAATTTATAAAAAAATACTCTAAATTGATGTATGATTTTTCTTGTGTTGTGTTTTTAATTTATTACTGTTTGTGTGCTGCATGAATTGTTTACACATTGCCTCTAAGTTTAGCCTGGTTGCTTTTGTGCCAAGCTACCAGATGGTTAAGCACAGGTGAATTTAGTGATTTTTGTGGTTCACTCAACAAATAACTCAATTTCTTACAGTTATGTTATATTATATTATGTTATGTTATCTTATCTTATCTTATCTTATACAGACCTTTAGAATGCACCGTCACCCGGGAGAGTATACTGCCATTGAACAGATGTGGGTCTAGCTGAACCTAGGGCCTAGTGAGACTACTCAAAAAGTCAGGTCTTCTTCTTGCGGAATTCAAGACGTGAGAATGTGGCTCTTATGTGTAATGTCAGGCCGATCCATGCTTTAGAAGTGATGTAGGAGAAAATTCGACCACCCGATCTGGTTTTCCGTATACGTGGGATGTATGCAAGCCAGAAACCAGACGCGGGGAGGTGTCTGGAAGGTTTGTGAAAGCAGATGTGATTGTTAAGGTGTGCTGAGCCAGTGCTTTGTAGTGCCTTGAAACAGTCGATGAGGAGTTTGAATTGTGATTGTTTGTGTATGGGGAGCCAATGAAGCCCCATCAAATGTTGTGTGATGTGAGTGTGGCATTGGAGGTTGAGAGTGATTCTGGTTGCTGGCTTCTAACTGGTCTGCAGGTTCCTAGTGAGTTGCGCTTCATGCACTTCATGTTGTCAAGCAGGAACTGGTTTGGGGTTACTAGGACAATCAATGTTTACTGGGTTCCAATTAGGAGAATTGGAATCTTTTATATCTGGTGTCTTGAGGCCACTAAACTATTCAGCTCAAATTGAATGCCAAAACACCCCTTGACTCTCAGGATAGTTATTTTACCATACCAGGTTTGACTCTTTTTATCAGGATAACCTGCATGTGTTAATACATTTGCCTCCATTACAACAATTGTATGTCAAGACTTGTGACATGAAACTTCCTGCCTGATACAGGGCACTTTATGAATCACCAAGCCAACAATGTACATTACCTAAATGCTCTGCCAGGTCTCAGACCTATGAATTAGAATTCCCACCAATAACCACTGTGAGGGTCCAACTAACATTCCTGTGACAGTTATTATTTAAAAAGAAATCCTCAGAATTAGTATTGATCAATGTAAAGAATGAATGATTAATCCACCTGCTGTTCAGGAACTCTGAACCAGGGACCACTGGCATCAGGGACAAAGATTTGTTTCTGTACTGGCTAAACATTCGCCTCTGGGACAATGTACCAAGGCCCAAGGTCCTAAAATGGCCAACATATGTGACTGAAATGCAAGTGCCAAAGCATGATCACTGCCTCTCACATGGCATGTTAAGAAAGTAATAATGATATTAGCATTGCCAGCACTATGCAACTCTCTTCTGCTGTTACTACACGCAATAGAGAACATGCCTTCACCCAAATCTTGTTTTTTGTGACTGGCAAAGTCATTACTCATGGATTCCTGGTTCTACTAGGGAAAGCCCTACATCCACAGGGCTTTGAAATTCAAATCAGATGCCTAGGCTCCATATGAATGACTTAAATATATGTATATCTGAGACCAAGAACAACAGCAGGACCGTGAAACATTTATAGTGCTTTTGCTGAATCTACTGCTTAGACTTAGGGGCTTACACCAGACATGCGGGAGCGCAGTGGTGGCAGTCTTCTGACTGCACTATAATGACCAGGGAGGTCGGGCCACCAATGGGACCACCGCAACTTCGGAGATCCCTGGTGGTGACACGTGGTCTTGTGGCTGCAATATGCTTGGCGGGCCACTGCGGTCCACCAATCTTATTATGAGTTTCCTCACGCCTCACTTTTCACGGCAGTGCGACCGCCATGAAAACTGTAGAGGTTTGTGCTTCAGGGCAATGAGGAGCACCCAGGGGGGCACTTGTTGAGCCCCCCTGTGTGCATGCACCTCAGTACCTGCACAACATGGCCTGCAGCAGTCCATGCCATGCAGGTATTGATTTTGACGTTCCCATGGCTGTGCCTATTTTATAGACACCATTGTGGGCATGCCAAAAAACCACCCGCCAATCAGGAGAAAACTCCTCATCTGGCAGGTGGTTCAAACACGGGTTTGGCAGTCCGGTAGGGGACCGGGGAGGTCCCGCTCCTGCACCGCCAAACTCATAACAAGGCCCTTAGGCATCTTAGAACGGGACATGCTGAAGCTCACGACTCATCTGTGAATCACTGTTGTAGAAGGTGAAAATAGTTGTATTTAGTAGTGTCTGCGCCTAATATATAGATTGTGGTGTGGCATTGGAGGTAGATGATTTAAGCGCTACTTAATAAGCCTTCCTGACCTTTATACCCTTATCCCAGCCATGCTCCTTCCCATTGATGTGTACAGGAATGGAACCTTAAAGAAAGAACTAGAAGTGGGAAGGAATCTATTCACTGGAGGCAGTATATTTCCCCTCCAGATGACGGCAAAAATGTTTGTCAGTTCTCGATGGAGAGTGAAACTTGGGCTTACGCTATTGGCATGGTGCAGGAGCATAACTTCAGTTTAAGAGCCATTCGTCTTTGATGGGATTATTTTTCATATTAAATGTTTTGCATTATATATGGTTAACATTTGGGAGACATATTTTTTCAGGTCACATGTGTACTCTTATTTCTCAGAGAAGCTGAACTTTCAATTAACCAATGCAATGTCTTTGCTTACTCCGCATGCGAAATGTTTTCGTTTATGTAATAACTGAAGAATGTTTTAGTGAGTTGCTGCAGTGCACCTGCAAAGTACAGGCTGGGCCAATGTATCTAGTTTGTTACAGATAACTGTAAGTTTGAAGGATGCTTAGAGAAGCTTCATTGTGTGGGATCTTGGGAAACTACTTAATTTGGATTTCATCTTTGTGCTTTAACCTGATTGGAGCGTTTTATGGGAACTAGGTGTTGGTGTAATAAATGTTACAATTGTGTGATTTAAGCTAGTGCAAAGCAAACCTTTTTCAGAAAGTTTGTAGAAATATGCTTTTGTTTCGTTTTGAGATAACTTAGAGCAGAGTAGGGTACTCTCTTGATGGAAGAACTGATTTACTTAACTATATCCTTTGAGACAGCTCTATATTAATTTATCCTCTTTCTTGTATGACTTTGATTGATTTGCACTTCATAATTACTAAATAAAAGTACTGATTATTGATTGATAGTATTTTGATGATTTTAAACCTGTAAACCTTTTTAACCTTTAATAAACCTTTATGGCTTGAAAACCTAATCATTCTCTCTTCCTTGTGGAGCCTAAAGTGCTTCCCCTATTTAAAAGTATTGGTTTGATGACAAGTCTCTGTTGTTGATTTTGGTTAGTCGGATAGCGCTGAATTTGCAAAAAGAAAAGCGCTACACCAAAACTGGTAGTAGAAGATGGTTCCCACTGAGGCTAAGAGTATTTGAAATGTTCTCCTTAGAGTCAAAATTGCCACAATTCAGTCTGGGTTTTCTATTTTCCAATGTCCCATTCGAATTATTAACAGCACTCCAACATTCCTGAAAGCGTTTGCAGGAGTGAGTGTAAGTAGGGTTATGCAATTATGTTTGTGAGTTGGTGAGAGTTGCCATGTTTGCGCTTTTAGGTGATTTGCCATGTTTTGAGTTGAGGTGCCAAATTTGGGTCTGAGAGGGCTCTGTGTTGAAGTTGAGAATTGGAGTCTTTTTTGTCATATATTGCTTGTACTTGTGAAGATTAAGACGCTTGGTGCAAAAGGCTGAAGTTTAGATATCAGATTCGTTGTAGTCCACCATTCCGGGATAGATACTGAGATATATTGAGAGGTATTTGACTTGTCTTTTAAGGTTGAAGAATTGGAGTGTGAAGTGATATAGGGCACATCAAGATAGGGACTTATTAAATTTATGTTGGAGATTGTATAACTGAGGCGGGTGTTCGGTTGAAATTTTGCCCAAGGGGACAGACCACACTAGTCTGTGTGAGTTCCGGCTGGTTGAGAACTTACTTCATGTGTTTCATAGTACCAGGGGTTACTATTCCCAATTTTCTTAAAGAGATTGTCGGGTTTATTTTTTGTTTAGGTAAACAGACAAGAGTTATTGTTTTATCTTTTATATTTTTGCTTATGCAAGGCTGATCGAAGTCAAGCAAGAGTTGCTGTGTGGTCCAACTAGTTACGCCATTAGGTGTTGCTTTGTGTGAAGGGCAATGATGACATTCTTTACGAAATAAGAGCTATGTTGAGAAATGATGTGAGAATACCTATTTGTGAGGGTGAGAAGGCTACTCCAAAGGACACACCCTCATACTATATTACTATCAATTTCAGGTTACAAACTTGTATTTGGGTTAAACAGTGGAATAAGATCACGGTGAACGAAGGGTGCTTGCAATGTCTCCTGTATGGTACATTTAATGTGAGAAAAACTGAGAATCTAAGGCGAGTCTTGCATGAAATGAAGCACCCTCCAAGACCTGCTCAATATGCAGCTGTGGATATGTTGGAACATGCTGTGCATGTGAAGGAGGAATATAAAAACCAAGCAAGAAATATGGTTTGTTGTTGGATGGCAACGAGTTGGAATGAGAAGCAGCAGGAATGGAGAGAGAATGTGATTGAGGGCATAGGGTTGCACCCTATTATTCTATGGCATGCTATGTAGTATTCTAAAGTGCATGGCTACCCAAGGGCTTCCTAGCACTGAATGAGTCAGAACGCATCACTTATGATTACATGGGTTAGGCATGGTATGATTAGTGGGGGTAGTGCCAAGCTTTGAGCTGTTTCCCAAACTTTGCCTCACTGTTTTGGTTTCTTAATACTATGGGCATTGTGTTTCTCAACTTAGGCACAAGGTGAGAGAAGGATCTCCTGTCCAATCTAGTCCTTTGGATTCGAAGCACCTTCAGGAGTCAGGCATTGGAGGATCTTAATGTTCTATTGGGGGTATAAGGTGTCAAAAGCGCCCTAATCAAGGAGAGACCTTTCGAGTTTAGCCTTCTGTATGCTATACAAAGTGTTATGAATTTTAATCTTTCCTCGATGGGAAGCCAGTGGAGGGAGGCCAAGGCATTTTTGCCTTAGGCGTGTTTATGGACCTTAAGTAGCGTCCTTGCTGCTGCATTTTGGACTACCTGTAGTCTTTTGATAACGTATTTAGGTGAGCCCATGTATAGGGAGTTCCTGTAGTCCAGTTGGGAGAGAACTAAAGATTGAACCACAATTCTTCTGGAGGGCGTGGGTAAACATTGTAGGATTTTGCGAAGAGTTCTGAGGATGCCAAAGCATGTGGCTGGAAGTTTTTTTGCTTATGCATCCATAGACGGGGACCTGTCCAGCCACATCCCTAGACTTTTTATGGGGGAGGGAGGGGTTGGCGGATTGCCTAAACACTCTGGCCACTCTAAATAGGGTTGGGTATCTGATCCATTCCCCAGAATCATCAGTTCTGTATTTTCCCCATTCAATGCAAGACAGCAGTTTGCTATCCAGCTGGCATCTTTGTCTAGACAGTGAGACAGCTGGTGGTGTTGTGATCCTTTCCCGAAGGAAAGAGAGACAACCAGTTCTGCGTTATTGGCATATGAGGCGATCAACAGCCTGTATTCCTGAACAATGTCAGCTAGCAGATGCACATATATGTTAAAAAGTGTGGGACTGAGGGCAGAGCCCTGCAGTACCCCACACTTCAGGGGGTAGACGTCCAAGTAGAATCAATTTTTCGCAGATCTGAAATTACCTCGAATTTTAGAAAAGAAGAGAGCCATTTAAGAGCGACATTCTTCATTCCGGTTTTACTCAATCTTTGTATGAGTATCTCATGTTCAACAGTATCAAACGCCACCCTCAGGTCAAGGAGCATAATGGCAGTGGCTCCTCTCTGGTCCAGCAGCATTTTGAACTTTTCCGTAACTGTTAGGAGGGTGGTCTCAGCACTATGTCGTGGGCGGAATCCTGTCAGTGTGGGATGGTGGAGAGAATTTTCTTTCAGAAATAGGGAAATGTTTGAGTAACATGTTTTTCCAAAACCTTCCCTATAGCTGGAGTCAGGGAGATTGGCCTGTAGTTCCCGAGGCAAGAGGGCTCGAGATTACTTTTTTTTTTAGCAAAGGTTTAACTACTGCATTTACCCATGTTGCAGGGACCAGTTCCGTCATAATAGAAAGATTAGGGAGGTCCAGTAGTGTAGGAGTATGAGGGGCAGTGCTGGGTCTAAATGGGAGCCTGATTTCACCTTGCTGAATAGTGCTGGGAGTTAGGCACATGTTTCTCGAGCAGGGGTTCATGGCATTTTTAATCTGTTGTAGTGTTTCGTATATGGTATTCAGTCAAAATATCGAGATGGAAATGTCGACTTACACTAATATTGAGTTTCAAATATCGTGACACAGAAATATCGACAGCAAGAATATTGTGGTCAAGAATATCGACTTTAAGGTGAGAAATATCGATTTTAGAAATATAGAAGTCATTAATATCATTTGCAAAAATATAGTTGTTTAAAATATCGATTTTTTAATTAGTGTTATGTATTTTAGTATATATTTTAAATGTATGGGATGTATTTTTTGTATAAGTATTGGTTATGTTTTTTAATATATGTGTTTAATTTTTAGTAGTTATTATTTTTATTTTAATTAAGTTTTGCGTCTTTTAGTTCTGTGGCGGGTTGTGGGTTTATAGGGGAATAGGGTGGGAAGTAATTTAATTATAATAAATTAGTGAATATTTTTTATGTATTAATATTTATTTAGTTGAAATTTTATAATGTTAATTGTATTTTTAATTTTTTGGGGTAAATTGTAGGTGCGGGTTCTGGGGTATATAGGAGTAAAGGGTGGGAATTAATTTTTGGGGAATTTATTAATAATTAGTTGTTAATTAATATTAATTAATACACAATTAATTATTGTAATTGTGTAATTAATTTTAGGTGCAGGTAGTGGGGTTTATAGGGGTAAAGGGTGGGAATTTATTTATTGTTAATTATTAATAATGAGTTGTTAATTAATATTAATTAATTGACAATTAAATAGGATAATTGTTTAATTATTTTTTTTGAATTTGGGTTTTGGGTTTATAGGGGTGAAGGGTGGGAAGTAAATAAATTTTACTTACTTTATAGTTAGTTGTTAAATTTAATTGAAATTTATTTTCAATTGTTTAATTAATTTTTACAGTTTTTAGGTGTGGGTTGTGGGGATTATAGGTTTAAAGGGTGGGAAGTTAATTACATTTTACGTGTTTTAATTTGTTTTTTAATTAATAATATTTGTTTGATTGATAATTCATTGTTAATTATGTACGTATTTTTTTAATTTGTATATGGGTTGTGAGTTGTTTGGTGTTATAGGCTAGGAAGTAAATAGACTACATTTATGTAATAATTAATGTTTTTGTTAATAAAAAAATTCTAAATAAAAATATGTATTTGTTTCCAAAATTATTTTTATTTTATTTGATATAATATTTGTAGGTATTTGTGATATGTATTTAACATTAAATATATATATATATTTTTATTTTTAATATTAAATATATTTTTATTAAAATTGTTAACATATTTATATTTATTTTTACTTACTTAAAAATATATTTTTATTATGTTGATAATATTTTGTTTGTTTTTAATTTTCAACTGACTGGAGTAAGAATAGTAAATTTTACCCCTCCGCAATCCAACACTTTCCCTATTGATGCACTCACTGGTGTGGGAATAGTACATTTTATCCCTCCGCTATCCAACACTTTCCCTACTGTTGCACTCATTGGAGTGGGAATAGTAATTTTTACCCCTCCGCTATCCAACACTTTCCCTACTGTTGCAGTCACCGGCGTGGGAATAGTAATGTTTACCCCTCCGCTATCCAACACTTTCCCTACTGTTGCACTCATTGGAGTGGGAATAGTAATTTCTACCCCTCTGCTATCCAACACTTTCCCCACCGTTGCACTCACTGGAGTGGGAATGGTAATTTTTACCCCTCCGCTATCCAACACTTTCCCTACTGTTGCACTGACTGGAGTGGGAATAGTAAATTTTACCCCTCCGCTATCCAAAACTTTCCCTACTGTTGCACTGACTGGAGTGTGAAATTTAAGTTTAAAGATTTTTAAATAGTTTAATGTTTTAATTTATAATCGAAGCTTTTTTAAAAATAGATTTTATGTTATTGGCATATATATATATATATATATATATATTCACTGAAAAAACCATAGGTTTCAGACACGTTATAGTTAGAAATTTGCATTTAAAAACCTTGCTAATTCACTGAAAAACCATAGGTTTTAGGGACAGTTATAGTTAGTTGGACATTGCACTCGTACAAAACCTGTGAAATTCCCCCGTTATAGTTAGTTCAGCTAACTATAACTCAGCGCCCGCAATGCACTGCTGATGACGTCACATATTACATCACTCATGACATGGTCAGTGACATCACTGATGACATCACTGATGACATCTCAAATGACATCACTGATGACATCATCCAGTGACTGTGTGTTTCTGTAAAGTTTAAATTTTTTTAATATATATAGGGAAAGGCGTATTGAAGAATGAGTGGGTGTATAAGTGTCTATATGGATGATTTAGTAGGTGTGTGACTAACTCTATAAGTGAGTGATTAAACGTATCTTACTGAATGCATGGGTTAGTGACTAAACTGGGTGAATGTCTGTATCCGTCTGTCTGTTGCTGTGTAAGTGGCTGCATGGGTTTGTGAATAGCTACATGAGTGTCTATATGAGTTATTGATTGGTTGTCTGAGAATCTGTATGGGTGCCTGAGTGTTTGTGTGGGTGGGGTGGGTGCGACTGTGCATAGATGTGTGAGTGGGTGATTCACTGGGTGGATGGTTTCAAGAGTGCATCTGTGATAGACTGTATGGGTGGGTAAGTGTGTGTAAGAGTGTATTAGTGAGTGAATGTATGTCCCAGTGGTACATGTGTGAGTAACTACATATGTGAAAGGCAGTATATATGTGTGTTGGAGTATATAAATAGCTATAAGCGAGAGTGTGTGATTGTGAGAGTGACTGTATGGATGAGTGTGTGCTTGCATCAGTGATTGTATAAGAGCGTAAGAATGTGCTAGTATTTGTATGAGTAAGTGAGCTGGTGTGTGTATAACTGTATAGGTGAGTAAATGGCAGTGTGTTTAATTGTTTGCATGACTGACTAGGTGTGTGAGTACCTCTATGGATGAGTGGCGGTGTTTGAGTGTCTATATGGGAGTATGAGTGCATATGATAGTCCTGTACTGAGTGACCGTAAGTATGAGTGACTGTACAGGTGAGTGAGTGGATGTGTGTGTAGACCTAAGAATCAATGAGTGGGTATGTAGTTATTGGTGTTGGAGTGTCTATGGTTTTGCGAATGGCAGTCTGTAATTTAGAGTGGGTGTATCAAAGGTTATATTAGGGTGTGAGGAGGTGCATCAGATTATCACGTGGATGATGTCATCAGTGATGTCATTTGAGATGTCATCAGTGATGTCATCAGTGATGTCACTGATCATGTCATGAGTGATGTAATATGTGACGTCATCAGCAATGCATTGCGGGCGCGAGTTATAGTTAGCTGAACTAACTACAACGGGGAATTTCACGGGTTTTGTACGAGTGCAATGTCCAACTAACTATAACTGTCCCTAAAACCTATGGTTTTTTCAGTGAATTTGTAAGGTTTTTTAAATGCAAATTTCTAACTATAACGTGTCTGAAACCTATGGTTTTTCAGTGAATTTCAAAGGTTTTTTAAATGCTAATTTCTAACTATAACGTGTCTGAAACCTATGGTTTTTTCAGTGAATTTGTAAGGTTTTTAAATGCTAATTTCTAACTATAACGTGCCTGAAACCTATGGTTTTTTCAGTGAATTTCAAAGGTTTTTTAAATGCTAATTCCTAACTATAACATGTCTGAAACCTATGGTTTTTTTCAGTGAATTTCAAAGGTTTTGTAAATGACAATTTTTAAATGTATTAATTGTTATATTTATTTTTTTGATACTGATTTACTACATTTTTTTAAACTATTTATTTTTAGATATTTTATTTTTAAATTACATTGTAATTACATTATACATTACATTATAAAATATACTTTCTCAGAATGAATTACTTTAGTTTAAATACTTTGCAAATAGGCAATAGACTTTTAAGTACAGTAGTTACAGTTGTTGCAATGGGCAACACAATTTCAAACACAATGCAACATTGAGCTCAATGTGAATTTCTAGTTAAATGCAATTAGTTACTTTATAGATTACTTTTCTAACCACAGGACTGGATCCTAGATTCAGTCCTGGGACATCTCCTGTAAACAGTTGAGTAAAAGCGTTTTGGTTACAGTAGTGATTTTTAAGGAATATTATTGTATTTTAAAAATTGACACTTAGAAACTTTTTCACATAGAATCACCAATGTTATCCTATGGGAGGAAATTCACTTAGCAGGTAAGTAGTGTTATCGTTACTTTTTCTTACTCAGTGGTGGATCCTGGATCCAGCACTGGTGCATCTCCTGTAAACAGTTGAAAGAATGCGTTTAAGTCATACAGGCGATTTTTAAGGGCTATTTGTAGTTTGTAAAAAACGGCACTTTGAAACTTTTCTGCGGAAAACCAAACAATGGATTCCAATGGAAGGAAATACAAGTTACTGGTAAGTATGGTTAGAATTACTTATCAGGGTCAGTGCTGGGCTAAAAGATGCAGCACTGGGTTCTCTCCTGATAACAGGTGAGTAAATCGGAATTCGTAGTTCGGCTGATTTTAGAGGAATATTATAAAGTTCCAAAACTCCACACTTAGAAGAATTTCCAAGTGAAACCAGCCAATATTAGCCTATGGAAGGAAATTCAAGTTACTGGTAAGTACGGTTAGAATTACTTTTCAGGGTCAGTGCTGGGCTAAAAGATGCAGCACTGGGTTCTCTCCTGATAACAGGTGAGTAAATCGGAATTCGTAGTTCAGCTGATTTTAGAGGAATATTATAAAGTTCCAAAACTCAACACTTAGAAGAATTTCCAAGTGAAACCAGTCAATGTTAGCCTATGGAAGGAAATTCAAGTTACTGGTAAGTACGGTTAGAATTACTTTTCAGGATCTGTACTGGGCTAAAAGATGCAGCACTGGGTTCTCTCCTGATAACAAGTGAGTAAATCGGAATTCGTAGTTCGGCTGATTTTAGAGGAATATTATAAAGTTCCAAAACTCCACACTTTGAAGAATTTCCAAGTGAAACCAGTCAATGTTAGCCTATGGAAGTAAATTCAAGTTACTGGTAAGTACGGTTAGAATTACTTTTCAGGGTCAGTGCTGGGCTAAAAGATGCAGCACTGGGTTCTCTCCTGATAACAGGTGAGTAAATCGGAATTCGTAGTTCGGCTGATTTTAGAGGAATATTTGTATGTTTCAAAAATCGACACTTAGAAACTTTTTCAGCAAAAAGCAGGCAATGATATCCTATGGAAGGAAATTCAAGTTACTGGTAAGTACGGTTAAAATTACTTTTCAGGATCAGTACTGGGCTCAAAGATGCAGCACTGAGGTCTCTCCTGATAACAGGTGAGTAAATCGGAATTCGTAGTTCAGCTGATTTTAGAGGAATATTTGCACAATGGTGAAGGAAGGGGGTGGGGCCTGAGGTGACATGTCTGCAAACACGCCCCGTGGCGCGTTTTAAGTTGGAGAATTAATTCCTCCTCAATCCCGAGGGTCCCTAGGGGCCAACTGGCCCACCAGATACCTCCAGTATGCGCCAGAGAGCTGCGTTGCAGAGAGGTGTTCAGAGGCCACGCCCCTTTTTACAACACTCTGCAACGCAGCTCCGTGGCGCTTACTAGTACTACAACACTCTGCAATGCAGCGCCGTGGGCTAGTTGGCCCCCAAGGACCCTCAGGATTGAAGGGGATTTAATTCCCCATCTTAAAACGCGCCACGGGGCCTGTTTGCACACATGTCACCTGAAGCCCCGCACCCTCCCTTCACCACTGTGCAAACGCGCCCGTGGCGCGTTTTAAGTTGGGGGATTAAGTCCCCTTGAATACTGAGGGTCCCTGGGGTCCAACTATCCCACCAGGTACCTCCAGTATGCGCCACAGAGCTGCGTTGCAGAGAGGTGTAAAAGGGGCGTGGTGTCTGTACACCTCTCTGCAACGCAGCCCCTGGCGCATACTGGAGGTTCCTGGTGGGCTAGTTGGCCCCAGGGACCCCAGTATTCAAGAGGAATTTGTTCCCCCTCTGCAAACGCGCCAGGGCGCGTTTGCAGAGTGGTAAAGGAAGGGGACGGGGCCTGCGCCCCGATCGTTTTTTTTCCCGAAGGGGGCTGTGTAGCCCCCTTCCTTTTTCCTTTTTGGGCCCTGGGGACCCCATCCCCCAGGGCCTTACCCCTTTTTTTTTTTTTAAACGGGAAGGGGGCCACGTGGCTCCCCTCCCGTGGCCGATTCCGGCCCCGGGACCCCATCCCCGGGGCATGGCCACTATTTTTATTATTTTTTTTAAGGAGGGGGGCTGCGTGGCCCCCCTCCTCAGGCCTCCTTTTGCCCCGAGGACCCCATCCCCCGGGGCTGGCCCTCTCTGTTGGGGACCGTGGGGGTCCCCAATCCCCCACGGTCCCAGCCGGCTCCCGCGTCCCTCGGTAGCCGGCATTGCTTTCCACATGGGGAGCTGCTGACATGCAGCTCCCCATGTGGAAAAGCAATCTGCTGCTTCATTGAAGCGAGAGCAGGTTTCCTGCTCTCGCTTCAATGAAGCAAAGCAGTTTGCAATGACAGGACGGGAGCCGCGAGGCTCCCGTCCTGTTATTGCAAACTACAGTGTCCCGGGTGAGCACCCGGGACACTGCAGGAGCCGGCCCTGGGGGTGGCGATCCCCAGGGCCATCAATGGCTCCAGGAGGGGGCGCGTGGCCCCTCCCACATCTGCAAAGCCCCGGGAGGTGGTGGTCCCCGGGGCCTGAGGTCCAAAACGGACCCCCATTTTAAATTTGTTAGTGCCCGGGAGGTGGCGGTCCCGGGCGTGTGGGGGCTGGAGCCCCCACACAGGTGATTTAATTTAAAAAAGAAGCCTCGGGGTGGCGGTCCCCGGGGCTGCGGGAGGGCTCAGAGCCCTCTCGCACCATTTTGTTTAAAGCCCCGGGGGTGGCGGTCCCCGGGGCTTGGGGGGGCCTTAGAGGCCCCCCATATAATTAATAATAAAGCCCCGCATGCCCCCGGGACTTAGCCCACCCAGGGGCCAATTAACCACGACGCGGGAGCCCGCTGCTTCGTTTTTTCTCGGCAGGATCCGCGCACTCAGCGCGTTTTCTGCCGATTTAAAAAAAAAAAATTGTGGGGCCCTGGGGGTCCTTGTATGACCCCCTGAGCAGGGCTAGGGGGTCAGGGTGTTTCTACCCTGCCCCCTTTTTGCGTTTTGCACCCTTGTTTTTGTCTTTTCTTGTCCCTCGGTTCTACCGAGGAACAAGATGGCTGCCAACACTTCCTGGTTTGGAGTGTTGACAGCCAATTAGCATGCAGCTCGTGGTCGGGAGGGTGCGCGGATCCTCCGTGCCTCTAACTATCAAAACATTTATTTTGGATTTTCTCAGCAACTACTGAACGGATTTACACCATTTTTAAAAGGGTGCTTTCTGAACGAAGCACTACCTTTTTGCCAAATTTGGTGTAATTCCATTCAGCAGTTTTGCTGTAGCCTTGAATAAAGTTTCTTATGGGAAATCGATTTTTCACTCTTATTTTTGAATTTCTCCGCAACTACTGAACGGATTTACACCATTTAAAAAAGGTCGCTTTCTGAACCAAGCGCTACCTTTTGAAAAATTTGGTGTAATTCAGTTCAGCAGTTTGAGCTGTAGCCGTGGCTAAAATTTCCTATGGGAATTAACATGGAGAAAACGGAGAAAACGCGTTTTGGGACCCCCTTTTTCTCGGCCCCCGCTGACGACTCAACCCGAGACTTTCAGGGTAGGAGCGGAGCAGAGCGCCCCAACAAGTTGGAAGCTTTGCGAAGATTCGTCAACCGGCGCAAGAGTTATTTCAAATAGAATGTTGCTGGATTTCCTATGGATAAAGGTCCTAACTATAACTATCTACTGGCGACCGCCAGTAGATAATATATATATATATATATATATATATATATATATATATATATATATATATATATATATATATATTCACTGAAAAAACCATAGGTTTTAGAGGCAGTTATAGTTAATTGGACATTGCACTCGTACTAAACCCGTGAAATTCCCCCGTTATAGTTAGTTCAGGTAACTATAACTCGCGCCCCCGCAATGCACTGCTGATGACGTCACATATTACATCACTCATGACATGGTCAGTGACATCACTGATGACATCACTGAAGAATGTGCTAGTATTTGTATGAGTAAGTGAGTTGGTGTGTGTATAACTGTATAGGTGAGTAAATGGGTGTATGCTTAATTTTTTGCATGACTGACTAGGTGTGTGAGTACCTCTATGGATGAGTGGCGGTGTGTGAGTGTTTATATAGGTGTATGAGTGCATATAATAGTCCTGTACTGAGTGACTATAAGTATGAGTGACTGTACGGGTGAGTGAGTAGATGTGTGTGTGTAGACCTAAGAATCAGTGAGTGTGTATATAGTAATTGGTGTTGGAGTGTCTATGGTTTTGACAATGGCAGTCTGTAATTTACAGTGGGTGTATCAAAAGTTATATTAGGGTGTGAGAAGATGCATCAAATTATCACATGGAGGATGTCATCAGTGATGTCATCAGTGATGTCATTTGAGATGTCATCAGTGATGTCACTGACCATGTCATGAGTGATGTAATATGTGACGTCATCAGCAGTGCATTGCGGGGCGCGAGTTATAGTTATCTGAACTAACTATAACGGGGGAATTTCACGGGTTTTGTACGAGTGCAATGTCCAACTAACTATAACTGTCCCTAAAACCTATGGTTTTTTCAGTGAATTTCAAAGGTTTTTAAATGCTAATTTCTAACTATAACGTGCCTGAAACCTATGGTTTTTTCAGTGAATTTCAAAGGTTTTTAAATGCTAATTTCTAACTATAACGTGCCTGAAACCTATGGTTTTTAAGTGAATTTCAAAGGTTTTTTAAATGCTAATTTCTAACTATAACGTGCCTTGCCCCCTCCCTTCACCACTGTGCAAACGCGCCCCGTGGCGCATTTTAAGTTGGGGGATTAAGTCTCCTTGAATCATGAGGGTCCCTGGGGTCCAACTAGCCCACCCTGTACCTCCAGTATGCGCCAGGGAGCTGCGTTGCAGAGAGGTGTTCAGAGGCCACGCCCCTTTTACACCTCTCTGCAACGCAGATCTGTGGCGCTTTCTGGACGTACCTGGTGGGCTAGTTGGCTCCAGAGACCCTCAGGATTGAAGGGGATTTATTTTCCATCTTAAAACGTGCCACGGGCCTGTTTGCACACATGTCACCTGAAGCCCCGCCCCTCCCTTCACCACTGTGCAAACGCGCCCGTGGCGCATTTTAAGTTGGGGGATTAAGTCCCCTGAATCCTGAGGGTCCCTGGAGTCCAACTAGCCCACCATGTACCTCCAAAAGCGCCACAGAGCTGCGTTACAGAGAGGTGTAAAGGGGCGTGGCCTCTGTACACCTCTCTGCAACGCAGCTCCCTAGCGCATACTGGAGGTTCCTGGTGGGCTAGTTGGCCCCAAGGACCCCCAGTATTCAAGGGGAATTACTCCCTTCTTAAAACACGCCAGGGGCGCGTTTGCAGAGTGCTGCAGGAGGGCGGGGCCTCCGGCACGATGCCGGTCTTTTTTTCTTTTCAATATTTTTTCTATGGGAGGGGGCTGCGTGGCCCCCTTCCCTCGGCCACTTCTGGCCCGGGGACCCCATCCCCGGGGCCTGAGGATGTTATTTATTTTTTTAAAGAAAAAAAAAACGGGGAAGGGGGCCGCGTGGCCCCACTTCCTGGGACTCTATTGGCCCCGGGGACCCCATCCCCGGGGCATGCCCTCTTTTTAAAAAAATATATATATTTGGAGGGGGCTGTGTGGCCCCCTCCTCAGGCCATTAAAGCCCCGGGGACCCCATCCCCGGGGCCGGCCTTTCTGTCCTTATTTAAAAAAAAATTAAAAAATTAAATTTTGGGGAGGGGGCTGCGTGGCCCCCCTCCCAGGCCACTAATGGCCCCAGGGACCCCATCCCTCGGGGCCTGGCCACTCGTTGGGGACCGTGGGGGGGTCCCCAATCCCTGCACGGTCCCGCCGGCTCCCCACGTCCTGCGGGAGCCGGCATTGCTTTCCATAAGGGAGCTGCTGACATGCAGCTCCCCTTATGGAAAAGCAATTCTGCTGCTTCATTGAAGCGAGAGCAGGTTTCCTGCTCTCGCTTCAATGAAGCAAAGCAAGATTGCAATGACAGGACGGGAGCCGCAAGGCTCCCGTCCTGCCATTACAAACAGCAGTGTCCCGAGGGTGGGCACCCGGGACACTGCAGGAGCCGGCCCTGGGGGTGGCGGTTCCCAGGGCCAGCACAGGCTCCAGGAGGGGGGCCGCGCGGCCCCCCTCCCTTCAATTGCACAGCCCCCGGGAGGTGGTGCTCTCCGGGGCTTCGGGGGTCCGAAACGAACCCCCACATTTCTTTTCTAAGTGCCCCGGGAGGTGGCGGTCCCGGGGACATGTGGGGGCAGAGAGCCCTCCCGCACCATTTTTAATTTAAAGCCCGGGGGTGGTGGTCCCTGGGGCTTGGGGGGCCTTAGAGGCCCCCCTATAAAATATAAATTAAACCCCGCATGCCCCCGGGACTTGGCCCACCCTGGGACAAAATAGCCTCGAAGCGCGGGAGACCGCGCTTCGATTTTTTCTTTTTTACGGCGGGATCCGCGCACCCTAAGCGCATCCCGCCAATTTTTTTTTTAAAAAAATGCTTTTTTCTGTGCAGGGTTCCTTGTGGGACCCACTGAGCAGACCTAGGGGGTCAGGGTATTTCTACCCTGCCCCCTTGTTGCGTTTGGCGACGTGTTTCTGTGCCTCTAATGACGGCGGGATCCGCGCACCCTAAGCGCATCCCGCCGATTTTTTTAAAAAAGAAATGCTTTTTTCTGCCCAGGGGTTCTTGTGGGACCCCTGAGCAGACCTAGGGGTCAGGGTGTTTCTACCGTGCCCCCTTTTGCGCTTTGCGCACTTGTTTCTGTCCCTTGGTTCTACCGAGGGACAAAATAGCTGCCAACACTTCCTGATTTGGAGTGTTGACAGCCACTTGACAGCTAATTAGCATGCAGCTCGTGATCGGGAGGGTACGCGGACCCTACTCGGCCATAGATATATATGTGACTTTACTTTTGGTTTTCTCAGGAACTACTGAAGGGATTTACACCATTTAAGCAAAAGGCATGACACTGAACCAAGGGCTACCTATTTGCCAAATTTGGTGTAATTCCGTTCAGCTGTTCGGGCTGTAGCTGCGACTAAAGGTTCCTATGGAAAAATGAATGGGGAAAACACGTTTTGGGACCACCCTTTTTCTCGGCCCCCGCTTGACGAATCACCCGAGACTTTCAGGATAGGAGCGGACCGGAGCGCCCCAACAAGTTGGAAACTTTCGCGAAGATTCGTCAACCAGCGCCAACGTTATTTCAAATAGAATGTTGCGGATTTCCTATGGAAAATAGGTCCTAACTATAACTATCTACTGGCGACCGCCAGTAGATAATATATATATATATATTTATTTCTTAAATTTTCTATATAATTTTAACTGTAACAACATCATCCCACTGTGGTTTTTTATTCAAACTCCAATCTTTGTACTTTTCAGGCGGACTCACTTGAGTAACACAGAGTGCAACTACAAAGACCATGAGGCTACGGGGTTAGCCACGCCCATTGGGGCGGTCGGAAATGAAAATAAGGATTGCACTTTTCCGCCTGTTTGTACTGTTTGCCAATGAAGAAGGGTGGAAACAACCCGAAACGCGTGTGGCAGGAATAGACTGATGCCGGTGTTACTGCCAAATTCTGCCTGCAGCATTCACGAATAAATATATGGAAACTCACTTACCTGATGTTGCTCTTCCTTGGGGGCACTCTTTTTAGATGGCTATATATATATATATATATATATATATATATTTATTTGTTAAATTTTCTATATAATTTTAAAATTATAAAATAGTTTAATAACCGTTTTAAAGTAGATATAACTAAATATATATATTAATTATTATATATGTCTTCAACTTTTTTAAATTAAGTTTATTTGTTATATTTGCTATAATGTACATTAAATCTAATATATATTTTTTAATTATTTTTTTCTTTAATATATATAATATTTATTAATTTATTTTATATATATATAAAAAGCGATATTTTGTACAACTATAGTTATGACCGACATTTTTTTCTTTGATATTTTTGTACTTACCATTATAAATATAGGATGTAGATATTTTTGACATCGATATTTTGGTCACAATATTTTTGTAGGGGATATTTTGAGTGTCGATATTTTGTCAGTGTACCTTCATATATATCTGAGACTTTTTCCTGAAAGAAAGCTGCAAGTTTGATGCAGATTGCTGTTGTGTGGATTGGGAGGGTATTTCCTGATTTTGGTGTGGTGAGGGATTTGATGATTTGGAAAAGTTCCCTTGGTGAGGCGTGGGCCTTTTTAATTTCAAGGTGATAGTGCCTAATTGCAATCCGATTAGAGTCCTTTTGGTGTTCCTCATACTTTTTTCTCCATATCCTTTCAAGTCTTTTGCATCCTTTTTTGAAGGAAACCAGGTGTGAGGTAAACCAAGGAGTGGATTTCTGTTTTTGACCTATTTGGACCAATGTGATAGGAATGATTTCGTCAAGAGAATGAGTAATCCACTCTTCGAATTTACTATTGGCAGGCGTAGGATGGTCACCTAGAGTTGGTTTATCTGATCCTAAGGATGCATTCCATTTCTCTTTGTTAAGTTTTGACCACCTATGGTCAAAACTTTGTGCTGGCTTGAAGTCAGTATTAGGTGGGAGGCTATTCAGCATAAATGTGATCAGAAAATGGTCTCTCCATGACATAGGACAAGATTCTTTACCTTAGGGTCGTTGCTAAAAACAGAATCTAGAATATGCCCTCTGTCGTGTGTGGGGCCTTCTATACCGTGTTTATTGGAGGGATCCATGGTCCTGTAAAATGCCTGCCGTGACTGGATTGTTGGTCTCATCAAAATGTATATTGAAGTCCCCATGAAGGGTAAGGCTTGTTTTTTCGGAGGCTAGGCTAGCAATCAGGTCTGGAAGGGCCTCAGTAAATTTGGCACACGGTCCTGGGGGTCTGTAGATGAGTACACCTGAGAAGGAGCATGTAGGTGATTAATTTATGATAAAAGAGAGGTTCTCACAATCGGGAATGGGTAGGGGGTTGTACAATCAATCAGGATTTGCACGGCAAATCACCCAGGAGGGTCTCAAGGCGCTGGAGCTGCTAACTGTTTCGCGGTGCTCTGTTTATTTGAACAACCATGTCTTGAGTGCTTCTCTGAATTCCTGGAGCGAAGAAGCATTCCCGAGGTGCAGGGGAAGGCCGTTTACAGGCTTTGGCCACCAGGTGAGAGAAGGAGAGTCAATGCAAACACAAGTAGATGATGGACGGAGTGTTGAAACATTTCAGACACTCACCCCCAGTCAAAGATCTGGGTTGAACCCATCATCGTTCTTTAGCTCACTTCACCACCCCAGTTCAGACCCAGCCATATACAAATCTGTCTTGACCCTGTTCCTCATCGGAACAGTCCAGCCCAAACTGCCAAGCCAGGTCATCCCTGTACCGGAAACTAGCATCCTGGGACCTGTTTCTGGGTAACACCCCTCATCAGCCAGGGTAGCTTGAATCCAGTGGCAAAGTGAGCAAGTGACTCACATCTGGGCATACCCTGCTAACTTAGGGCGAACAATGCAAACACAAGGAGATGATTGACGGAGCGCTGACATTTTTCAGACACTCACACTTAGTCACAGATCTGGGTTGAATCCATCATCGTTCTTTAGCTCACTTCGCCACCCCAGTTCAGACTCAGCCGAGAAGGAGAGTCCTCTGCTGTTGGATCAGCAGATCCAAGGGGTGTCTGCGAGGAAAAGGGAGGTGAATCACAGGTGTCTGGTTGATTGGTAGAAGGTACTTTTTTTGTTGATGTATGCTGGTCCTTCGTCATGCAGGGCTTTGTATTCGTGGATCAGCATTTTGAACTGGCACCTCTTCTGGATGTGGAGCCAGTGTAGCTTCTCGAGGTGCATCGTGATGAGAGTCAGTCTGGGGAGGTCAAGGATGAGTCTTACTGCTGCGTTTTGTATTGACTGTAGTCTCTTCAGGAGGCGTGCAGTGATTCCTACTTAAAGAATGTTACCATAGTCCATCCTGCTGATGACGAGGGCTTGAGTGATAGTCCTTCTGGTATCAATTGTGAGCCATCTGAATATTTTATGGAGCATGCGTAGGATGTGGAAGCAGGCGGACAAGACTGCATGTATCTGTTTCTGCATAGATAACTTGCTGTCCAAGATGATGCAGAGGTTGCAGGAATGGTCTGTTTGGTGGTGGAAGGGCCGATTTGAGCAGGCCACCAAGTGTCCTTCCCTGGCAAGGTGTTGTTCCCAAAGATGAGGACTTCGGTCTTGTCCGAGTTGAGCTTGAGACAGTTGTCTTTCATCCATTCGATGACGTTCATCATACATCTGTGGAAGTTGTTTCTGGTAGTGGAGGGGTCTTCTGACAGCTCGAGGATGAGCTGGGTCTCGTCAGCATAGGAGATGATGTTGAGTCCTTGCGATCTGATGGTGTTAGCCAGGAGGTTCATGTATTTGTTGAAGAGGGTGTGGCTGAGGGATGATCCTTATGGGATGCCAAAAATGGTCTCCTTGGGTTCCTAGGTGGATGGTGGGAAACAGATTCTCTGGGTTCTTCCGATGAGGTAGGAGTAAATCCATTTGAGGATGTCTCCCTGAATTCCGATATATTGGAGTCTGTTGATCAAGATGTGTTAGGAGATAGTGTGGAAGGCGGCTGACAGGTCTAGGACGATGAGGGCTGCTGTTTTGCCGTGGTCTAGTAGAGCCCTGATGTAGTCAGTGGCTGCTGTCAGGGCTGTCTCTGTGCTGTGGTTGGCTCAGAATCCGGATTGAGAGGGGTAAAGAGGTTGTGGTGTTCCAAGTGTTTGGTGAGTTGCTGGCTGATTGCCTTTACGAGAAACCTGTAGGAGTCTTTTAACATAATAGCAATGCCACTGCCCATGTTATTTATGCGATAATTCCTGCAAACATAATAGCCTGTGCGGAGTGCTAGGTTAATGTCTGGAGTGGAGCTCTCTTGTAGCCATGTTTCTGTGCGAAACATGTCATCAGGTCGTTCTTCCTGTAACAACGTTAGTAACTCAACTTTGTGGCATGGAAAGAATATGCAGTTAATCAAAAGCAGGTTCCAACTTTTTAATGCAGATTCTTTAGACTTGTCTTCCTCTGAGTTGAGTAGCGAAAAACTGCAGGTAGTGCATTGCAGTTCTTTGCTGTCTAAGTTTAGGGGAGGGCACGCATGCGTGGAGGATGAGGGCCTGAGTTTAAGTAGCTGGGGTCGTGAGTAGCCTACCTTCATTTTGAATTTTGGGCAGGGTTCCTTACCCCTGGACCCGTTTTGATGCAGACGGATGCAGAAGCGTTAGCGGCATGCCCGCTGCCCTGCTGACATTTAATGTTAGTGGTGAAGTCAAGCACTAGAGTGCCCACCTCACAGTTTACTCTATGGTTCTTTCTCACTCTAAGGAAAAGTAAACTCTATGGTAACATGCTAAGTGCCAAATGGTATTTCAATTTCCCCCCGTAAAAATAAAAATGTAAGCTTAACGGTTTAAAAATCTGTATTAAAAGCAATGTTTATAAAACAGCGATTTTACTTGCAGCCTCACGGTGCAGCGACTGTCTCATCTGCATGCCCGCTGCCCTGCAAACATTTTATGTCAGTGGTGAAGTCAACCACTAGAGCATTAAACTCACAGGTGACTCTATGCTACTCTCTCACTCTAAAGAAGAGTGAAATCTATGGTATAGTGCTAAGTGCCACACGTTATTTCAGTTTCCCCCAGTAACAATTCAAATTCAACCTAAACAGTTTTAAAAATCAGTATTACAAACAGTGTTTAAAAAGCGGCGTCTTTATTTCAGTCTTGCGGTGTATTGCCTTTCTTATCTGCACGCCAACTGCCCTGCTGACATTTTATTTCAGAGGTGAAGTCAACCACTAGGGCGCTTACCTCACAGGCTACTTTATGGTCCTCTCTCACTTTGAGGAAGGGTGAAATCTATGGTAAAGTGCTAAGTGCCACACATCATCTCAATTCCCCTCATAAACATTCAAATTGAAGCTTAACAGTTTTAAAAATCAGTATTGAAAGTGGTGTTCAAAAAGCAGCATTTTTACTTGCAGCCTTGTGGTGCAGCTCCTGTCTCATCCGTCTAATTATAGCAAAAGAAGGTATAGAAGGCAAGAATCTTGAGATTGAGGTGGAGATGAAAAAAAGGGGAAGAGAGTGACAGTGAAACAGGTTATTACATTTTGGATGATTTGCTAAATTCCCGGCCACCTCCATACAATGGTGTTCATCAGGCTGCTAGGAACAATCAACCCATTTGGGAGCTGTGGGAGGAGTAACAAACTTGGGAGGGAGTGCGCCTGTCATCCTGGTTCCCCAGAAATGTAGGGGGGTTATAACTTGTCAATCTAGATCCTTCCTTGTGTGTTGTTAGTACCACTGTTATCATTACTACCCCTAGTGCTTTTGTTGTCACCATAACCCCTAGTGCATCTGATACTGGTACTCCACTAAATTTGGGAGCACGACGCAGTACAGGAGTGGTCCCCCCTATAAATGTGTCCATGGTTGCCACTAATGTAGCTCACAAGCCACAAACTCCAGAAAGCAAAACCCCCAGTAGGGATTTGGACGTGGTAAAATTAAAGGCAGAATTTGAAGAGCATGCAAAGTGAAATCTAGTGTTAGATTTCATATAGGCATACAATGATGCAGATCTTACATTTTTGAGCAGGTTAGCTGCAAGGTGTGCGTATGTGCAACATGAGAAGCTAGAATAATTGGCTATGGAATTTGGAGTTGACTTGAATAGCAGGCAGAATCTAAAGAAGAATTTTATAATGTTTATGATTGAGGAGGCACAACAGGAGATGAGAACACCAGTCTTCAAATTGCCTGTCACGTTATTGGTGCAGAGTGTTAGAAAATAAGAGAATACCCAAAAGTACAAGGACCGATGTTCAAGGAAGGAAAAGAAAGAGGATACAGGTGGGGCAGAAGGGAAAGTTAGTATGAGTGATGCAGATATCATAGAATACCCATTGCGAGAGGTGCATGGTGTTGGGTATGTTCATGTGTCTTGGAATCGTGGTGATTTTGTTAGATTCAAAGATCAATTCCAGAAATTGTATGAGAATCCTGACCAATGGTATACTGCTGTGGACAGACTTGTGAACATTTCAAGAGTGCTTTGGGAGGGTTTAAATACTTTCTTTGACACTGTGGTACCTCAGAATGTGTGGGTAGAATGTAAGGTGGTTGTGGACTGCTCGAATGCTGAGCTGCAGAGAGATGCTAGAATGAGCACACCCTTTCCTAATGTTATGGACAAGTATAACCAGGTAATTGTTGATTTGAAAGTGAAGGTTCTGCAGAAAATGGTCGATTGGCTCAAAATAACCAGAACTATACAAGAGTCCAAAGAGTCTGCGCATGTTTATTATGAGAGATTGGTGCAAGTTTTCAGACAGCACCGTGGTTTTGAAAATCCCGAAAGGGAAAATCTTAGTGGGTTCTCCTCTCAGTTTATTTGTGGGTTGCGTCCACAAATTAGCTCTCATGTACAGCAGGATGTGATCTGTTGGCAATCAAAGTCTTTGGATTAGATTTCGTGTTATGCAAGATATTGTAGTGACAACTTAGAAGCAAAGCAGAGGAAGATTAAGGAGAAATTCATGTTGGCACAGACTAAATTGGCACAGAGAGGATGTCAGAGTGGTCTGTATGTGGCAGATTTAGGGTATAACTGTTCCCGCTGTTGGTGGAGGAATGATTGGAGTTGGTTTCCAAGGCCGTGGTCAGGTGTTATAGATAGAGAGTTTTGGTCGGCAAGGCAGAGGCCGACGAATGGCTGGTAATCAGAATGAAGGAATGGACATAAACACATTGAAGAAGACTACTGTATGTCATATTTGTAATAAGGTGGGCCGGTGGAAATGAAAATGTAGATTGAAGCCAAATCAAATGATGTTCAAATGCCAAACATGAGTGTGATGCTGATGCATAATATGCAAGTTCAAAGATCATTTTAGGCCAATATGCCTACATCCCCAAAGGTGCAGCAAAACATGAACAACTGAAGGTACAACACGATTCCCAACCCGAAGGTTCAAAAGAATCTTTTCACGAGTGCCAATAATCTCCAACAGTTCCCGTTTTTTGACCAATCACAATAACATTGCCTGAGAGGGGAGGAGGATTGTGTACTTGGTGCAGTTCTAGAGGTGGAGAGAGTGGCCATATGTAGGTAGAGAGGTGAATGCCACCTGCATCATTTTTTATTGATATTGGAGCTACTCTCTCTACTGTTAGAATGGTAGAGGTCCCAAACCTAAGCCTCTCAAAAAAACAAGTCCAAGTTGTAGGTATTTCAAATCAGCAGAATAGCTAATGTCCCTGTGAGAATAGGGCCCCTTAAACAGGACCATCAAGATGTGATTCAAATCCAGTCAATTTGTTAGGCAAAGGCTTACACTGAAAGGTTAACTGTGTGATCTATTGTACACCTAATGGTGTGGAACTCCAAACAGACAATGAAGATATATATTTAAATAAAAATTACAATATGCAGTAGTTGGGTTTTTTCAGCCCTGACACGAGAAGACTTGCCTCTTGATATAAGAGAATAGGCAAAATAGGAAGTCTGGGATTTTGAATCGGTCCTCTGCAGCTTGAATCCATTGATGGGTTCATCAACGGTGAACCCAACATCACCAATGAACCCATTTGATGTGGAATCTATTGTACAGCTGATGGTGTGGTACTCCAGACACACAATGAAGATATATTAAAATCACAAGATGCAGCAGTTTGGTTTTTCTCAATTCTCAGAAGAGAAGTCTTGCCTCTTGATACAAGAGATTTTGTGAAAGAGGATGTTAGAAATGAGGGTCTCTAGTTGGCAAGGGTTTGCACCTTTGTCCAAGTAGGGACCCTTCCTTCTAGTCAGGATAAGGGAGTTACACTCCTAAAATAAACCCTGCTCACGCCCTTGGTCGCTTGGCACGAGCAGTCAGGCTTATCTTAGAGGCAGTGTGTAAAGCATTTGCACATAACCAACAGTAATACAGTGAAAGCACTACAAAAGGACACCACACCAGTTTAGAAAAATATCCAATATTTTTATATAGCCAAAACAAGACCAAAAATGATAAAAATTCACCATACAGTTCTCAGAAATCTTCAATAATCAAAAATAGACTTGACTTGCAGTTCCTTGAAGTCGATAGCTCCGTCTGGGGCTATCACGGCATTGTGAACAACAAATCCAAACAGTTCTGGCTGACCGCGGTGTCGCGGGCCAGCTACGGTGTGGGGAAGACCCGCAAAACAGTACCTTTAGAAATGGAGGGCGTCGGTGACCTCTCGATGTGCCCCGAAGGGCCGGAGTCCCTCCGGAGGTCGGTGCAGGAGTCGTTGGGTCCTTGAAGTCGCACACGTTGCAGATCAAACTCTTCTCGGTTGAAGTCGGGAGCGCCGGCATCGGCGTGCATCAGGGCTGCGGTGCGGCATACGGTGCCCTCAGGTCGCAGTGCAGGCAGTGGCTCGGTGACGGTCATCCAGCGGAGTCGGTGAGACCAGGGCTGCGGTGCAAAATGATGTGTTGCTCGTTGCGGTGCTGGCAGGTCACGGTGCAAGCAGCGTCGTCGTCATTGCTGAAGCGCTGTCATCGGCTGACGAACTGGAGTTGATGGCGCCGGCATCGGTAGGCGAAGGCTGCGGTGCGGGTTGAGGATGGTGCGTCATGTAAATTACGAGCGGTGCCCTCAAACCACGGTGCAACAGCGGCATCAATTTCGCCGTGGAGCGACATCGTCGGTGATACCAGGGCGGCGGCGTGAAGCGAGACGGTGTGGAGTGCGGTGCCCACAGGTTGCTGTGCAAGCAGCGGCTCGGTGGCAGCGTCAGGTGGCGTCGTCGGTGAGACCAGGGTTGCAGTGCAAAGTGAAGCAGTGCCCATTGCGGTGCCCTCTGCGGTGCCTTCAGGACACGGAGTCGGCAGCGGCATTGTTGACGGCATCAGGTTGCTTTTTCTTCTGTTGTAGCACAAAACACACAGTGCCCAGTGCTGGTAACAGATGAATTTGAAGTATTTGCTGTTCCTGAGACTTCTTGAACAGGGGGCAAGCTCTACCTCAAACCCTTGGAGAAACTCACAAAAAGGAAGTTGCAGAAAGTTCAGTCCAGTCCTTTCACTGCCCAAGACAGAAGCAGCCACTGCAGGCCAACACAGCAAAGCACACGGCAAAGTGGTAGTCCCTCCTCACAGCTTCTCCAGCTATTCTTCTTTGCAGTCTTCTTGGTTACAAAAGAGTTCTAAAATTCTGGGGTCTGGGCCCCAATATTTATACTCCAAATTACTTTGTCCTCCCAGGCAGAGTGTCTGTGCTTAGTCCAAACTAGTTTGGTCCTCTCTGGCCCAGCTTCCCAGCAGGAGGCGGAGACAGCATTGTCCAAGGCAGACATGGCCTATTCAGGTGCAAGGGAAATCTCCTCCCACCACTCTAAATGCAGACCGAGCCTATTCCGGTGCTAGTGACAACTCCTACCACTACTCTGAATGCAGCCCAGGTCTATTCAGCCCAGCCCTGACTCATCCAGACTCTCTGGAGCCACTGCACATCCCCAGCCCCTGTCACTCCAAAGCCAGACAGTCAATACACATCCTAGCAGAGGCACACTGGATGGCTAAGCAAGAAAATACATACTTTCTAAAAGTGGTATTTTCAAACACAGAATGTAAAAATCACCCTCACTAAGAGATGCATTTAACATTCTAAGTTCAGGCATACTAAACTTTACTTTCCTATCTTGTCCCACTGGCAAGTTATATTTATAAGATGTTATAAATAAATTCCCATTCTACCCTATGGGACAGATAGCCTTTCCATAGTGAAAAACGAAATGCACTGTAATTCCCTACCAGGACATGTCACACACACCAGTACATGTCCTACCTTTAACATACACAGCACCATGCCCACAGGGGTACCTTGGGCCTACCTTAGGGTTGACTTATGTGTAAGAAAAGGGAAGATTAGGGCCTGGCAAGTGGGTGCACTTGCCAAGTTGACATGGCAGTCACAACTGCGCGCAGACACTGCAGTGGCAGGTCTGAGTTACCTTTACAGGGCTACTTCTGTGGTAGGCACAATCAGTGCTGCAGGCCCACTAGTAGCATTTGATTTACAGGCCCTGTCACTCTCAGTGCACTTTACTAGGGACTTACCAGTAAATCAAATATGCCAATCACGGAAACACCAATCCATAACACAATTTACACAGACAGCACATGCACTTTAGCACTGATCAGCAGTGGTAAAGTGCCTAGAGTCCTAAAACCAACAAAGACAGGTCAGGAAAAAATAGGAGGAAGAAGCAAAAAGTTTGGGGATAACCCTGTATAAAGGGCCTTTTCCAACAGAGGAAGTCTGGGATTTTACAGGGGTTCTCTGCAGCTTGAATCCAGCATTGAGTTTGTCCTCGACGGATGGGCGAAGTTCAGCAGTCCGGTTTGGAACGTAGGTTCTCGACGGGAGTTTGAGTCTCATAGAATACCTTTAGTTTGCCAGTTTTTAGGTAGCCTTGAACTTCTGTCAAGATCCAAGACTCTCCACCAGTCCGCTGGATTTCTCCTGTTGGCCGACATCTAACCCAATACTGGATCCAAGCTGCTAGACCCCACCAATGAGTCTGTTGATAAGAAAAAAGAACCAGAAAAGTTTCTGAGTGCGAAGTTAAAGGTTTGACCGGGACCATCCTGGCCCCTGCATCTGATCTGCTCTCCATTGCTGTCAGCCTAAAACGTTTACTTTGGCTCAGGCCTTCACGATTGAGGGTCGTACACTATCGCTACAAGTGAAATGCAGTGATTTACAAAACAATTTGGGTGAATTGCAGTGATTTATGAAATTCTTGCTGAAGTCTATTTAAATATAACAGTATATATTACTTTTATAAATTGGAGTGGGATTTTTATTGTGTCATATCCTTTATTTAACTGTTTTGGTACTGATAAATGTTTTACACTTGTTTTCCTTCAAGTTAAGCGTGACTGCTTTGTGCCACAGCTAGCCAGGACTGAGCTAAGGTTTAAATTAAAGTTACATAACAGGCCCGAATACAGAATAGTGACATTATTACTTGGTGAGGTCTCTCAACCACTCAAACTAATAATCCAGTTTCTCTCAAAAATTAATTGGGCCAGTGAACAAATAGAACATTTTCTCTGCTCCACTGCTCTCTGGGGCTAAAATGCAGAGTTGGTTGTTAGGACTTAGGAAACATGTCAAGGCTGTAAGATAGTCCTGATTCATATAGCGCAAGCACCAGCCACAGACAAAGGCAAGAGACAGCCAAGTGTACTCCAAACTGTCAAAGGCCTAGTAGCTTTATCATATTGGCATGCATGCTGTTCATGCTCTGTCATACTAGATCCTCCTTCCCATATAGGCATCAAGATGTAGGCCTACATCCTTCTGTTTAAGTTTGTGGGAAGCAAAACAATGACTTCCAATTCTCAGGTATTGGTAAGGTTAGGTTTTCCTTTACCCTACTCCTCAGCACTCTAGAGCCTTTCCTTCACTTGTAGTGGAGTCTACTAACGTACTTTCTGCAGGCCTTTCTAAACTCCAAGTACATTCTTCCGAAACATTTTAACAGTAGGAGTATGCGAAATCATCAATCTTTTTTTTTCCATGCAACAGACATGTAATTCTCACCAGAAGTATGTGCAGTATGCGAAATTGTTGCCTGTGTAAAAATCGGGATCCCGCATGGTTTTTCATCATGAGATCCTGATTTCTCATGATGTTTGCATGTATGTGTTACTGTGCATTCCTTTCTCATATGTCAATCACATGCCTGTTCATTCTTGTGACAAACGTTTGAGAGGCAATCATGCATGTACAGACGTCTCACAAGATCGCCGTTCCATTATGCAACACATGAGTCAGTTATTTTCAAACTTGGGACTGGCACTGACAGTTTCCAGAATCCTGCTGCTGCCTTACAGACGAGTTAAGCCTATTATTGCACTGTCTCAGACTTTCTTTTTCCCCATGACGACTTCTGTCTGCTGCTGATTTGTTTATTTTTTATTATTTTTCTTTTATGTTTGTGGTTGTTTTATATCTGGTTCTTTTTCCCTCCCTTTGTCCCAGTTTTTATTTTTGAAAACGGCAGAAGTACATTATCACCACGTTGTTCAGTAGTGCAACCTTTTTTTTCGGAGAAGACATGGGCACACGTATTTTATATATGCATGAATACCTCACTCGCATGTTGCTAACAGATATCACGCTGGCAAGGGCTATCGCCTGTAAGATAGGGATGTCCTCTCTGTGCTTGCGTGGCACTGTATGTTCTGCAGAAATGTCATGGTAATCTGCAAGCAACAGGTCCAACACTTCTGGGTGAACGTGATGGGCTGGGAGGAAGAGCTCCTGGATGTGCTGACTGGTAAGTTATGTTTAATAACATTCATTATTTGCTATCATTCGTTGATATAATTCTTACTGTGTGAATACTGGATTGAAAATCAAGTTATTAACTGCTTTTCCGTCACAACAGTGAAAAACAGCAAAAGGTATTGTTCACTATTGTGATGTTGCTATTATTCCCCCGCCTATCCCAGGTCTACAAAGACAAGTAAGTAACCATTGGTAGGATTACTGGTGGCGTGGCCAGGCACCGATGTAGAAGGACACGGATCACGAAGATCCCGCCCAGCGATCCCCCATCCACCGACATCCTAAAGCCCAGCACCCCCATAATGACTGTAGGAGTCCTGGGGGAAGCCCTATGAACATCCAAGGGCAGTGGCAGGGATGAAAACTGTGACAGAAGAGCCCCACATTAAATAAATCGGCATCAATGAGGATCACCTAAGATGGCGGCCGCTGCCGAGTCCGAGTGAAAAGACAGACACAGCAAAGGAAAAAGAGGTGATTCCAGGCCTGCGGAAATCAGTAGGGACGCAGGGCGTGTCGAGCTGAGGAGATATCGGGGCATCGGCTGCCACGGCCAAGAGAACCCAGGAGGCTTGCTCCCATGACAAAGACCACGGGGATCGGCTGACCTGCCACTGACGTTGCCTACACATAATCCCTTGAGAACGGAGCCCTGTGGTGGCACACACGCAGCTGAAACAGCCCAATGAGTCCCAGTCAGAGACCCTCCTACCTGTTGCTGATTGGCAGCGGCGGAGCCGTCCGTGCCCTGCCATCCCAGTGGGTAGCCCCGTCTGAGCCTTCAACGCGGGTTCTTGGGAGAGCGAGGCCCACAGTAAGAGCGGAGCACCCCTCAAGCTGCGCGGCACTCCCTGCGATGCAACACCACTCCTGCGGGAGTGTATCCTGGAACCAACAGCTGGCCCCGCGGCATTTGGAAGTCAGCGCTCTGAACCCCCCGGTGAGTGCTCATACTGAGTGGAATGAGTGTCCGGACTGGGAGGCTGAGGTGAGCCAGAACCGGCTGCAGAGGTGCCACGACTCGGCCCTCACCGAGTGACTGAACCAGGGACCTACAGTGCGGCCTGTGCATGTTATGCTGAAATAACTGAGGAATGGGAGTGCACACGTTTCCAACACTACTCTACAAGGAAACTGTGGTCCCCAAGTACTGTTAATAGCACCGAGGGGGAGATATAGGAGTGATCTCCTGAGCCCCTGACACATCACGAGGATCAGCAGTGGGATCCAGCAGGAGGTGGCCTGTATTGGGGGTTACGTGAGCATGAGATCAGCACTGGGATCCAGCAGGAAGAGACCTGTATTGGGGGTTACATGAGCACGGGGATCAGCACTGGGATCCAGCAGGAGGAGGCCTATATTGGGGGTTACGGGAGCACATACTAGCTGCAGGAAAATTCAAGGCGGATGATACCTGCCCCCATTGACTTTCCTTGAAAGAGTATTACTCACCCAGAGGATCCTGCCCACTAGCCTGACGGTTGTCTTACTGATCTACCCTCTCTTATACATGGAGAAGGTACCCAGGAAACGTGCCCAGAATGCCTCTGACCTGGGATTGGTCACCACGCAAACTGATGAGGAAGAGGAAACTGGACTACACCCAGGGGAGCCCCCTCAGGGCCGACCAACACTGTCCAACATTATGCAGGCCATTACCGCATCTCACGAGATACTGGAGGCAAAAATAGATGCCATAGGCACTGACCTGAACTTACTCAAAGATGACCACTGCAGCCTAGCAGAAAGGGTAACATCCACTGAATGTACGCTGAGAGACATATCCCCAGAGATTACTGCACTGCAGCAATCACTGTCCTCCATGGAAAGCAAAGTTCGGACCCTGGAGATGCGTGCAGAGGACAGTGAAAACAGGTCTCGCAGGAATAACATCTGAATCATTGGTATCCCTGAGCATGGGGAGGGAGCTGATATGGTGGCGTACTTGGCGGCCAGGCTGCGCAGAGAGGTGGCACCGGAGGGGCTCTCCTCATTCTACACCCTGTAAAGAGCACATAGAGTGCCAGCTCGCCCACCCAAGCCTGGGGCCCCTCCACGCTCGATTGTGGCTAGACTCCTCCATTTCAGGGACCGGGATCACATACTGGCACGGGCCCAACAACAAGGCGATCTTCAAATTGATAAAAGAAAAAATGCTGTTTCCCGACTTCACCCGTGAAGTGCAGAGACAACAGGCCAACTTCCTAACGTTCAAGAAACGTCTTTGACAACTGAATGTGCCCTATGCTATGATATTCCCTGCCCGATTGCGGCCATTAACGGGGGTCCAGTTCTTCCAAACTCCGCAGGACGCTTGGGCCTGGATCGAATCTAACCTGGACATCGCATCAAGAGGGGGATCCCTGAACTCCGCTACGCAAGGCAGGAAAGTGGACACAGACAAAAGAAGTCTGAGATGAATGTCATAAAGTAATTCGGGCAGTGTCAGAGATTGGCAACGCCAGCATGAGCCCTCGATCTCCGCACAGTGACCAGGAACACCAGAATTCAGACACCTGGGGTGTCAATAGCTCTGCAGAGAACTCTGATGTTGACCTGCCTAAAGTTACCCCTAAATCAGCAGATGAGATCATATGTAAGTGGATACTGAGAGACATTGCACAAGGAGCATGAAGGGCTGAATCATCTTGGACAGTAGGTATGTATGCCACTCTCTCTCTGCTCTCCTCACGTCTAAGGGGGGAGGCCTGACACTATTTACACTCAACACTAGATGGGAAGGTGCCGGGCTTGGATGCTCCACACGGTCGCTGGCTGCTCTTCTCTATTCCTTTTTCTGTTCTACAGTTTTGCGGGTACTCTCCCTAGCAGATACCCTTTGGTTTTGTGTTTTGATGGGATCTGGACCTTTACCTGTCCTGGGGAGTGGGAGTTGGGTTTCTCATTGTTTGTTGATTTTCCACTTGGGTTCTAGGCATGCCTGGTGAGCAGAAACACACCTAGTCATATTACTCGAAACATATGGTCATAGACCAAGAAGAGTTACTGAGAACAGGGGATGGATGACATCATTGAACACATGGCACCCACCATAGAATTTAGGTGTCTCTCGTGGAATGTTCGAGGGATGAACTCTATGACCAAACGCCACAAGGTGTATACTTATTTGGCTAAGAGGGGGTTGCACATTGCCCTGTTGCAGGAAACACATATAATTACCAAAGAGGGGGCCACATTAGATGGTTGATGGAGGGGCCAGGCCTCTTACACAGACTTTTCAGCCTTTGACAGAGGGGTACTGGTGTGGCTCAAAGCAGGGGTTCCCTTTTAGTATACCAGCCATGTAGTAGACCCTGAGGGACGGTACGTGGTGGTAAATGGTAAGTTAGATGGCAGACATGTGACAATTGGGAGTGTCTATGGTCCGAATGTTGACCAATTCAAATTTTTAGCAACCCTTTCCAGAGCATTAGCTCCATACCTTGTGGGGTCGGTGATCCTGGGGGGAGATTATAATTGTGTGGCAGATACAGTATTAGATCGCTCTCACCCCCCCTCTGCGGGAATCCCCCATTGTCAGAACTGCTGAGGCTCTGCGTGATTGGCAAAACCGATGGGGTCTAATTGACTCGTGGAGAACGCTCCACCCTGGAGAAAGGGACTACAAATTTTTCTCACACCTACATGATTTACACATCCGGTTAGATGCTATCCTTTGCACACCTGATGTCCATGATAACATTATTACTTGTGAGTACTTAGCTAGGACAATCTCAGACCATAATCCTCTCCTGCTGTGATTCTGTTGGATACAAGCTGGGCAATGTATCCCAACTTGGCGATTAAAGCAGGAATCTCTAGAAAACCTACTGTTTCAATCAGTAATACGAACAGCCATGGAGCAATACTTTGCAGAGAACTATGGGACAGCATCAAGCCCATTGGTGCTATGGGATGCTTTCAAAGTAGTGACTAGGGGCAGATGTATCTCTGAGGCAGTGGGCATCCAAGGGACCCTACTAAGGGAGACACTGGCTGCAGAACAAAAACTAAGAGAGATTGAGAAAGATAGACCAGAACGTCGTGAACTGCAAGAGGAATTACTGGGGGCTAGGGAAAAGGTGGCAGAGCAAGTGGAAAGATTGCTCTGCTTTGATTACAGAAATTATATGATCAGAGCGCATGCAGAAAGAGACTACTCTGGAGCTCTTCTAGCGTGGCTAGCAAATCACGCTAAGAGGGGGTCGGTACTCCAGGAACTCCGAGACGGACACACGCCAGCACTCTTCCAACAGCAGGATATTAACAAAGCATTTCACGATTATTATGCCGATCTGTATCAGAGCAAGGTGTCAGGCAGGGAGGAAGATATCGATTCCTTTCTGGAGCCCACGAGGCAACCAACTATAACTAAGGAAGAAGCAGAGTCCCTATGAAGGGATATAGAGATTCCGGAAGTTAGGGCAGCTATTAAGGCTATGGCCAGGAATAAAACGCCTGGCACTGATGGCCTACCAGTTGAATTCTTTGCTACGTATGTTGAGGTGCTTGGGCCCCATCTGGTGGAGCTCTATAATTTAGTGAAACAAAGTGGGAGTCTGCCTATGTCCTCGTGGGAGGCCCTGATTATCCCGTTGTTAAAGCCTGGAAAGCCGGCCTTCGATAAAACTGTCTATAGACCCCTGTCAATGCTCAATCTGGATTATAAGATCCTCAGCAAAGTTCTAGCCACACGACTCCTCCTGCACATGACAACCCTCATTCATTAGGACAAGCAGAGTTTATACCAGGTCGTAGCACAGCCCTTAATGTTCAGAGGCTGCTGCGAGTGTTGACCGCTGATTCCTACTGTAAAGAAGAGGCCGCCATATTTGCAGTATATATAGAAAAAGCCTTTGACAGCCTGGAATGGCTGAATCTCTTTAGGGTGATGCAGCGGTTCGGACTGGGGTCGGGCTTTGTGAGCTGGACGACGCTATTCTATACAGAATCCAGGGCTAGGGTGCAGACTGGGGGAATGATCTCAAGCAGCTACCAAGTGGGTAGAGGAACTAGACAGGGTTGCCCCTTAT
This sequence comes from Calotriton arnoldi, assembly GCA_963921515.1. Lineage (NCBI taxonomy): Eukaryota > Metazoa > Chordata > Amphibia > Caudata > Salamandridae > Calotriton > Calotriton arnoldi. The sequence continues at coordinate 74,138 of CAWUFW010014884.1, forward strand.
CCCCCCTTCTATTCACCCTGGCTATAGAGCCTTTAGCTGCTCGGGCTAGAACAGGGGTCCTATACCGGGGCCTAGAAGTAATGGGTAGACATCACCATATCGCACTGTACACTGATGACGTCTTACTTTTCCTTTGGACTGTGAGGGAAGACTTTGATGGGGCAAAAGAGCTATTAGCACAGCTTGGACGGGTTTCAGGCATTGTAGTTAAATGGAGAAAATCGTGCCTGTTCCCTACAAAGGCAGATAGAGAAAGACCAACAGTAGTGGAGGAAGTGATATGGGAGCCTAGTTGTCTCCCGTACTTAGGGGTTAAAATATACCACGATCCGGGAGACCTATTGGAAGGTAATATAGGGAAAGCCATCCGAGGTGTGAAATCGAACATGGAATTCTGGGCGACCCTCGCCCTCTCAGTGATGGGCAGAGTTGCCTTATTGAAAATGGTGACCCTACCAAGGTTACTATATTTCTTTGTAGTGCTCCCAGTATGGATCCCGGTGGGGATATTCCAAAACTTGAAATCACTAATAATGACCTTTATCTGGGGAGCAGGCAGGTGTAGAGTGGCACTAGCCACCCTTCAGAGTCCTAAAGCGCTGGGTGGCTTAGCACTCCCGGAATTTGAGAGTTACTATTTAGCAGCGCAACTACAGTGGCTCACACAGTGGGTGACTGGCAGGGTGCGCAGAACAGATCACTTGGATCCCAGTGTACCGGGCCTGGTCCTACTGTCCCACATCGTGCTATGGTTGCCTGCCACGGGGGTGGAAGATGGCACTGAATTGAGAGTGATCCGCAAGTGTTGGGTTAGGATTTTGTAAAAGCTGAAAATAAGACGCCCATACCCCCAAGACATTCCACTGGAACTTCTTATGCAACTGCCACATGGGGAGGATTGGCGAGGTTTGAGGGAATGGACATCAGCCGGAGCGTCCACTATCGGTGCACTCTACAAAGATGGCTCACTATTGCCCTTCGAAAATTTCCGAGAACGCTATAATTTAGCACAGGGACACTTCTTGTTACACAGAGCCCTCAATGCAGCAATACACAAGCACTGGGGAGAAGGGCTCTCTGAACCATCATTTTTTGGGTGGGTGCCAATAAGTAGTGTCCTCCTCTGGGAAATACAAAGCAGTCACTTGCTTGTACTGCCGGCTTTGGAATGAGACATCACCTGCACTTAACAATTTGCGATTACGTTGGGAGGAGGACCCGGGGTCCCTATTTGGGACGATTTAGTGGAATGTTTCCCTAGAATATCTAGGAATATCCAGTTGATAAACGTTTATGTACTTCACAGAGCACACCTCACACCTTCACGAATAAATAGATAATTCCTGATAGAAACCGCTAAATTCTGATGTTGCGGGGAAATAGGGGCCGACTTTTTGCATATGTTTTGGACCTGCTCAGAACTGGGAAACTTCTGGGGAGTGGTGACAGACACATTAGCCGAAGTGACTGAGAGAGAGGTTCATTGTACACCGGGGCACTGTTTGTTACATTGGTTCCCGCACACCTCCAAAACTAAAGTGACCGGAAAATTTCAGGACTTGGCACTACTTTTGGCCAAAAGAGAGATTTCCAGACAGTGGAAATCCCAGAGAGGGCCCACTGTAGAGGGATGGAAAAAGGAGGTTTTACGATGGACAGATTATAAAGGGGCTCTACGACTGAGAAAAGCCAGAGGGGGCAAGGGTTCCTTGGAAGCGGCCAGGGCATGGGAGGTGCTGGTGACATCGTTGAGGCACCCGGACTCCCCCTCTCAAGAAGAGGCTCTAGACACCACCTGATAGAGCACAACACACAACTACTTCCTAGGTCGAACCATACTCTACACCCAAGTAGTTAGCTCCCAGCCAATGAGGTCGGAATGGAGCACCCAGGATTAGCAAATATAAGTCAACATGGGTCACCGCCCCACACCATTAATATGTTGCAGTTTACACAGAGACACTAGCTAGGCTCAGCCAGGTCATGCCTAGAGGGAGGGGGAGGGGAAGAGAGGGTGGTTAGTTGGACCATTGTAGATTGATTTTCAAGGTACGCCACGAAAAATATTTACCTAGATCTGGCTAGAAAGATACACACATTTGTAGGATTATGTTGTTGTAAATAATACACATTCAAGAATAGATTGACACCTTCTTATATCCAGCCTAACGTAAAGAAGGCTTGGCAGTTCGGGCTAGACTGATCCCATGAGGCACAGGGTCAAGACTGATTCGCATATAGCTGGGTCTGAACTGGAGTGGCGAAGTGAGCTAAAGAACGGTGATGGATTCATCCCAGATCTGTGACTGGGGTGAGTTCTGAAAGGTTTCAGCTCTCTGTCCATCATCTCCTTGTGTTTGCTTTGTTCGCCCTATGTTGGTAGGGTATGCCCAGACGTGGGTCCCTTGCTCACTTTGCCACTGGATTCAAGCTAGTCTGGCTGATGAGGGTGTTACCCCAAAACTGGTCCCAGGATGCTTGTTTCCAGTTCAGGCTGGACTGTTCCAATGAGGCACAGGGTCAAGACTGATTTGCATATAGCTGGGTCTGAACTGGGTGGCGAAGTGAGCTAAAGAACGATGATGGATTTAATCCAGATCTGTGACTGGGGGTGAGTGTCTGAAAAGTTTCAGCTCTCTGTCCATAATCTCCTTGTGTTTGCTAACTTAAAGAAGGCAGCTTTGTCAAAAGGAAGATAGAAGTTCCATGTATATTATCGATTGCTATAGGCTTATAAATTTGCGACCTACTATCGCTATATAATCAATAAAATTTGTTTACAAAAAAAACATTCATAGGATTATCATGAAGGATGAGGCTGGTTTAGGATTGGTCGAGTTTGGTTTCTGATTTAGAAATAGCAAAATATTGCAACTATATCTTTACATGTGTTTACTGCAGTCAGTGCAACTAATTAATGCCTTCTTTCTTCCCTCCTTTTAGGAGGACCACAAACTGCTCAGAGGAGAGAACAATGTGTTGAAAGAGGAACATAACAAGATCCTAATGGTGGTTACCATGACCTACTCACTCCAAGTTGTTACGGATACCATCTCCTGTCCTGCAAACTGTTCATTTTTGGTGTGTTGGTCTAATTAGTTCAGTAGAAGCAAAGCATGACTACAATTGGCTAATATACAAAAGTTCAGAACTGGAAACAGTACCATGTTTATTCTTTGTTTATAGAATCATTAATTGCCTGTCTGCTTCTTTTATAGCATGGCTCTCCTACTAAAGTTACAAAGCCACCCACTTTTTATCTTTACATGATTTTTAAACATATGCCAGATTTGCACAGTTGCAGTGCTGGCATATGTAGAAAACGATTTAAGGTAGCAAAATAAATGAAGCTACCAATTAGGGCGGTAAGACTGCTGCTTGGCAGCCACAGTTGACAATTACCCAATTTGAGGTCTGGCTGTTTCCTAGGGGGATTCTTGGCTTCACACCTACATACATGCTAGGTACACTTAGCTAGGGTTCGCATCTTAGGAGTACGCTTGATTTTTACTATGTATCTACATGCCTGCATATTTTCACTGTTTTAGCACCATGGTAGAATTCTACTTTTTATTTACTCTGTCGGTGCTTGCAATCATGTATATATATGTTTCTGTCTATTGGTTGCTGCAGCACACGTATTTTATACTCGAATGACGCTGGTTCAATAAATGCTTATTGAAAACGTCTCCATTGTTTATTCTGTATATCTCTCTGAGAAGAAGTGAGTACGAGTGACTGAACGAAAAGTACTGTACTGTTTCCACAATCCCTGAAGGATCAAGGGTTGTCATGTTAGATAGTTGCCAAAAACTATTTGCTCCTTGGTAAGGTTAGGGGGCTTATAGCGGCACTGTGAGCTAGCTGGTCTAAAGGCTAACATATCCTTTGGGGGGGTCTGGAATTAGCCTGGACACTAATCCCTTTGTTTATGTTGTCTAAATGCGCAGATCCTATGTATTATTAGGAACTACACGACAGTGTGTGCAAAATCCAAACCCAACTATAGCATCTCTGTAACCTTTGGGTTTTTCTGTGAATTTCTACGTTTTTTTAATTCCATTTCCTAACTATAACGTCCCTGTAACCTTTGGTTATTTCAATGAATTTCTTTATTTTAATGCTATTTCTTAACTAAAGTCCTGTAACCTGGGTGTGGGAGTGTGTGGTGGGTGTCAGTGCATGTGTGATTGGCTGTGTGGGTGTGTGAGTGGCTGTGTGAGTGGTTGTATGTGTGTGTACATGGGTGTGTGAGCTCCTCTGTGGGTCTGTGAGAGGATGAACCCATTCCCCTGCTGCCAGAGGAATTCAGGGAGTAGGGGCTGCAATGGTCAGAATAGTGCTTCTCATCATGCACAAGCTTTTTCAAATGTATTTTACCACTGTTTGCCACTAGTTGCCTAAGACAATTGCACACCTTAGTTGAAGCCAGAAAAACCAATCTCTTCTATCCCTATATCTTGCTGCTGGTCCTCCATCTGCAAGGAAATGGGTCAGAGACTTTTGGCTGTGAAACATTGCTGCAGGTGTAGTAGTCAGGAGAGTCATAGAAGTCCAACTCTAAGACTCTGCAGTAGTGTGTAATGTAATAGTGAAATTATATGATGGTGAATGGAAGGATTGGTATTCATAAGGTAACAGATAAAGCTCTTCTTAAGTTAAGGAGCAAAGGGTGTAGGACAGGTACTCTTGGCTAAACTAGAAGATTTGTTTTATTGCTAGCATGTGTTTACTAAGTTTGATACTAGTAATCAGTCCCCTTTTCTCTCAGAGCAGCACTGAAACATATTACAGACTTGGGGTGGACTAGAATTGGCTGCAGGGGCGAAATTTAAATAAATATGGATCAACCTTTAACCTCACCACTTCATACAGGGTCAGGCCCTGTTCCCGCGCTGGCTACTTTGGATAAATCACCTCAGGTGATGGATCTTTGCTGCCGTATATTGAATCAGGAGCTATTTCATCAAGACATGTCGAATCACATTAATAGTTTTAAGTTCAGTCAATGATGAGAATTTGAAACAGACCTTATGGTATTTGTGAGCTATACAAGTGTCATTAGCATTAAAAGCTTTATTTCTCATAAAGAGATTAGTAAGATTCTTTTATTCTCTTTATTCAGATTAGTCAATAAATCACGTAAGTTTACAGAAATATTGTCAAAAAGAATGGTTAGAACAAAAAATCAATTAGTGTATTTAGCACTTTCCATAAAGGACCGAAATCTCTATTCTAAAGATCAGGATTAGAATTTAAAGTTAGTGGAACTCATGAAGAGTTTGAGTTCAAAGGAAAAGAGGGAGATATGAGAGCATAAAGCTCAAAACCCAATTAAGCAGCAAACCTTTCTATGAAGAGTAGTTAATGAAACTCAGCCAAGTCTCATCAATACGAGCAAACAGGTGCAGTAGCAATCCGTAAAAACTTAAGCATCAAAAGTAATGTAAGAAGGGATGGACGGCAGCAGCGGTAGCCACAGCCGTCAATGGAATGGGTCTGAGACGTTGGAGATTCAGGGCTCAGAGTCAGAGGCATTGGGAGCATTGAAACTAACTGGGAACACACACTAGTATAAAAAGGCAAAATAATAAGTTGCAAATTGTGTAGCAGGCTTCTCCTTCCTCGTATCCAATTCAGTGATAGCCTTCGTCTGAGAGCAGGTTCAGCTCGTCCTTTACCATGAAATAACATGAAGCTTGCAAAGTTTTATCATAAAGTTTGTTACAGACATCTCACGTTTTAGTCTTCTTGATTTATACTTCTCCGTTCCCATAGGCTTCGAACACAGTTAACCTTCTACTTTTTTTTAAATGTTTTATTGCGTACACAATGAAATACGCTAAAGAAGAGAAACATCAACTTGAAAAATACTGTTTAGTAATATATTTCATTAACACAAACAGGAAATACTGTTTTAAACTGTACAATATTCTATTCAAGCATTATGTAAAACATGGTGAGAAAATAGGAAGTTTTGTCATCATCATCATGTATAACTTTATTTCGATCACAAGGATCTTAAAAAGTACACAGCATAAAACTAAATTAGGACAATATAAGAATAAAAGTTAAAAAAAAAACATTCTAAAAGAGCACACAGCTGCCGTAAAATACAATATAAAAATTAAAAGCAGAAATAGACAATTCATACAATACATTTGAATCGCTGGATCTACAGTGCATACCAATATCTTGCCAAGCCGAAAAATTTTACCCTGCGTGTATCAGTAAACAAAGTTCTCACCACCTCAAGATAGTGTCCAGGGCCAACCAATCTACACAATGGGATAATCCACTTTTCTCTCAAAGATTTGTAGTGGGGTCAAAAAAATAACAGGTGCACAATGGATTCTGAACAGGTTTTGCAAGCTGGGCATAAGTCATCACTGGAGACATTACCGTGCCACTTGTTACAAAACAATTTGGTGGGTAAGGTCTTATAACGGAATTGGATAAATAATTTACGTGCCAAGTGAGGAACAAAATTCATCAATAGTGACCTCGTAGCTTGGGATAGATTTAAAACTAAAAATCCTTGGTCAGTGTACCCACCACTTTCACCATCTCCACCTCTATCACTGTTTCCCAGTAAATCACGTTGATCTTAGCCTTGGTTATTGTAGACAAGCTTTCAGGGTTAGACCAGTACACCTCCAACCCAAGCTTCCTGAGTAAGTCTCTCAGGCGACTAAACCATGGAATGGATGTCACGAGGGGCAATTTCAGGAGATCAGTTACTGCTGCTCGGTAGGAGGCTAGCTCTTCAACCGACCATAGTCGGTGCCAACACATTAGTAGTTTCTGTCTATGTGCAAGATCTAAATACAGAGGGATCAGAGGGGTACTAGGGGGTAAATTTAAATGAGATCTGAGAAAGCGATTTTCAATAATGGTAAGGCAATTCGTTTTCCCGCTACCCCAAAGTTCTGCCCCATAAATGGTCCCCCCTAGAACCTTGATGTTGTAAATTTGTAGTGCAGGGGCCACTTTCCTGGACACCGTGGCTTTGTGGATTTTACTGATATTAGCTGTCTGCTGGATTAGCGACAATTTTACTTTCTCTATATGAGAAGCCCAGTTAAAGTTGGATGACAGGCGAATACCCAGATAGTCAAACACAGCAACTTGCCCTAGGTTGCTGTTACCTACATACATGGATCTTTTAGAAGATTTTGCGCTCCCTCTTGAAAAATTCATGTATTTTGTTTTGGCTTCATTTAAAACCAGAACCGTGTAAAATCAGTCAAAAGTTGTTGGAGGCCTTGGGGGATTTAGAGATTAGTAGTGTATCGACGGCAAAGAGAAGGGCGGGCACTCTTCTCTCGCCTATTTTAGGGGCATCACACCCATCATTATCTAGAAAATCTACCACCCCATTAATAAAGAGGGAAAAGAGAGTGGGCGCTAGCACACATCCCTGTCTCACTCCACGTTGGATTAGGAATTGCTCTGTTGTTTGATTATTCGCCCGCACCTAACTTGTGCTATGTTTGAAAAGTGTAGTCGGATTAAAATTTCTAGCAGATTGCATGGTAGACCTATCTCTTTCACTGTGCTCCAGAGACTAGCCCGAGGTACTATGTCCAATGCGGCCGTAGATCAACAAAGGCCATATATAATTTACCGCCTTTGATGACCACATCCTTCCAATAAATGTACAAAAACAGAAGACCTGGTCCAACGTACGATATTAGCACGAAAGCCTACCTGGTAGTCACTCAAGATACTGGACTCTAGGATCCAATCATGGATACTAGCCAGAACCTGCTTACAAAAGATTTTCTGCAGGGAATCAATGAGGCTAATAGGTCTGTAGCTGGCCGGGAAGCTCTATCCTCCTTCTTATATTTGGGGATGATTTCTGCTATCTTCCACGATGAAGGCATTGTCATACCTGAGGCAATGGCATTAGATAACATGTTAATATAAGGGCCCCAGAATGTTAGTTCCTCTTTATACAGGTCATTTGGGGATTCTATCGGGGCCAGGAGCTCCAGCTGGGGCACATGAACGAATTGCTACTTGGGTTTCTTCAATAGAAAGAAAAACAATGCTTCTGCCATACCAGATAAGTCTTCCCTCCTCCTTTCAATAGGGACCACTGCCTCTCTATTGCTTAGCGCATAGAGATTCCCAAAGCGGGACACCCACTCATCAGGCTGAACTGTAAACTCCAATACCGATTTGCTACCCTTAAGGCAATATGCTGCTATCTTCCAAAAGGTCTTAGAGTCCTTGCATGTCAGTGCCCTTTGGAGCGAGGACCATAGTGAGCCTTCCCAGTTCTTCTTGCTGTCGCTATAGATTGCCTATACCGTGCTCTACATGCCTCCATGTCTGTTCGGACATTAGACTTTACTGCTCACACCAAGTCCCTCTTTGCTTCTCTGCAATCCTGATTGTACCAGGCTACCTGGGAATCTTGCTGCAACTGTTTCTTGTCTTCGACCTGTTTCTCTTCTTTGCACGGTTTACCCAACAGATCCCTGATCTCATTATAGAGAAGTTAATGGCAAGCGCTCAGTCTTGTGCCTACTTCTTCTTTTGGGTATTTGGCGAGCTCTTCCATCACCATACAAACTTTGCCTTTGGCAATATCCAGAGCCCCTGGGTGTTCCTCCACCCAACCCCATCTAATTGGTCTCTGATTATTTGTAATAGATAAGACACCCAAATTTAATAAGGTGAGGGCAAGAGCATTGTGGTCACTGTCTGTTCTTTTGACCACTACCATATCATGAACTAAGGGCCAAAGTTTGTGGTCGATCAAACAATAATCGATTCTGCTGGCATTACCAGGTCTATTAAAGGTAAATTCACCATTTATATCAGATTTCATTCTCCCATTAGCAGCTCTTAGGTCGTGCTGCAATGTAAAGGTCAGCACCTGTCCACCTCTCTTTGTCCATTTCACTGGAGGAAGATCTAACTTAGGGATTTGCCACACACAATCCCACTCCTCTATCAGATCTGATGGGGTAAGGGCAAGTGGTTCGAAGGTGCAATTAAAATCACCAGCCACTAACACCGGGACATTGTCTGAAACTTCAGACAGGACATGATCCAAAATTCGTTTGGTATTAGTTTCCCCTGAGCCCCGAAACACTCTATTATAAACATAAAAAATCCTGGCTTTCCAACCGCTATATTGTGCCAAATCTACTGCCAGGATATCTTGGGAATCTACATGGATCAACTTAACTTTAGATCCAAGGGCAGTTTTGACCCAAATTGCTAAACCTCCAGAGGGTCTCCCCATCTTTTTCCTTGTGGCATTTAGGCCATAAGCAAAGAACCTACTTCTATGCGGGGTGGACAGACTCCAGGTTTCTTGGAGTAGTATCACATCATGGACATCCACAAAGGTACACCACTTGGGATCTGCTAACAATTTTGAGATCCCTGCCACATTCCAAACCAGGACCATTAAGTGTCGGTGGCATGCTTTTGCATTGCTGTGAACAATACTATGGTCAGTTATTTCCCCTCCTTCCTCAGTTACGGGGGGAAGCACATACTTCCCTACTTAAGCCCAGGATGGGTGGATCGCTATAGCCCTCAGTGTGGGCGGTTATCCCCAAATATGAAAGAGCTTCCTGCTGGTTGTCGATCACATCAGTGCCACAGGGCCTTACGAGTTCATTATGGGACGGCAAACCTCCGACTTGGAGTCATCCAAGCCTTCCTGTGTCACCTAAGTCAGTTAGAAGCTCCCCGCGTGAGACTTGCATATGGGGCGCTATTGCGGGCCTTTCTGGGGTCTATATTTAATAATGATGGAAGTATTAGCAGTGGAAATAGTGCAAGAATCAATTGACATTAGGCCGTCAACTGTGGCCATGTCAAAGAAGCTAACTTTGACCACGTCCTTTAACATCCCCGAGAAGGATAATCTTTCAACATGCTTGATGTGGTCTCTTATGATTGAATAGCAATGCCTGATGGTCCTAAACCAATGGATCACTTTATTCTTAAGTGAGCCTGTGTCTTCAAACCCCTCCTTATGAAGTTTGGGTACCTTTGCTAGATAAATCGTAGCTTTGTTACCCTGTGCATCAGATCTAGTATAAACACCATCCTTCACTACCCCCTTTCCAGGGAATTTCCCAGGAACAAACTGGGAAAACCATCCTACATCTAATATGACCTCGCCTTTGTCCATCTCCCTACCCTCCCCTCTGCCATAAAAAAGGCCTCGAGAAACCCCTGGCGTATTATTGAAAGTGTTAATAGAACATCTACCACTTGGACGTGAGGGATAGAGGGGACGGGGGGTTATGGGGGGTGGTGGACCAGGAGCGGGGACCGGGGGGCACTATACGTTAACCTGGCATCATTCATCGTTGGTGGCCCTGAACAAGTAATAGCAGCTCCCTTCGGGGCACTAAGCGGTGGTCCTGAGTTAGTCTCTTGGGGAGTGGCCATGACACACTTTGCCCTCCCATTTAGGTCAGTGACCTCTGATCTCAGGCAGGCTACTTCATCTTTCAGGGATTCAATAATTTTCTTTAGGACCTGTAATTCACCAACAAAAGGAAGTTTTGTCATTATAAATAATATGTGTCTTAGTAAAATATTACATTTTGTTAAACTGGTACATTCTGCAATTAAGATGAACATTTCTAAGCATGTCACAGTAAGGTCAAGTTTCTAAATTGCATTGTGCATATTTTAGCAATATGGAATTCACTTCTAGTCAAAAGAAAACTTGTATTTAAGCATTTCGTGAGGCCTATACTAATAACTATGGCTGTCTAGTGCAGCTTGCAATTTTAAAATACATGTCATTTCTTTAAACCGCACATCAATCATTGCACATATAGCTGTTGATTTCTCAAAATGTTGTCTTAATTAATTATCTTTTTCAGTAGTAAGTCATCATCCTTTCTTAATTGAAATTATTAATCAATGTATAATTTAACTTTGCTGGTATATCTTCACCTGTCTTTTTATAGCACGCCTCTGAAATTACAATTAAAATGCACATTTTCAAACTGTGAGCAGATTAACACAGCTGTAGGACTGGTGGTGAATTGAAAAATGTATTGCCATTGCAACTTAGGGCTGCTACAACACTACTTGGCAGTCACTGCAGAACTTCAGACTATATTTATATGTTAATGCCTATTTTGTTTTTTAATATGTTCTGCAAGTGCTATTCTAGACACAAGAGTAGTATAGTAAGTGAGTTCTAGGGGCTAGGGTGTGGGGAGTGGGAACGCGATTTGGAAGTGAATGGAACAGCCAGGACGGCTTGGCTGTTTGTTTCTCTTCCCATACGTTTGCTCATCCAGTGAACTCTGCATCAACCATGACAACTCTGCCTCAACTCTGCCCCAAATCAGCCCCATCCTCTTTTCTCTTACACCTTGTTGTATCTTTGCCTTTTCTGGGTGGAGAGTGTAACACCTGTATTACTTCTCAGTCCACCCTGCTTTCACATCTTCTTCCAAAGGTTCTTTCACCATCATTTTCATCTTCCATTATCGTACCCCATTGTTAAACACAACTAAACTCTAGGAACCCTACTTCAAACCTAAACATGTTCATCTACTTCTGTAACCCTAAACCCAATCCAACCCCCAACCCTAAAATATTTCTTGGACTATTTATAGATTAACAAATTCAGGAGAAGGGGCATAGGGCGGCTAGGGGAAGGGTAGTGAACTGTCAGGATTGTGTAACTTTATAAACACATAGGCTTACTGTAGTGACTAATACTAATCAATGCCTTTCATTCTTTCATCTTTTGGAGCACCACAGGTAACTGCCATGGAGAGCAGGGATGCCTGAGCTGTTGGCAGCAGCAGGCCCAGAGCAAGGTAGCAGCACAGCTGGGGCTGAACAGATTCCATTGCTGCAGCCTAATGCCAGCTAATAGAGTTGGAAGAGGAAAAGAAAGAGGCTGCAGCTTTGGAATCTTCAGCCTGCATCATCAATGACCTGTGCTCACAAACAGCTGGCAAGTGATCTAAGAAACAGCCACCACACCCATCGAAATATTGCTCAACAAACACCTCGGCAGAGAGGATGGTGATCAACCTGGTAGACATTCAGAAGAGACTCAAAAAGTTGAACAGCATTTTTTTTAAACTGCCAAGGCTTTTTGATTTCGTTTTTTTATTGTTATGGGAACGATTATTGGAGGGGATGGGTATTTTGATAAGGGTGAGATATGTAGGCTTTCTAGTTAGGAGTGAGTGTGTTATTCTAGGTGACACAGGTTAAATATTTTATGTGTAGGAAATGGGTGTGTATTTTTGTTGTAGGTGTGTATTGCTGGGTTTAGAGATTGGGGGTTATTGTATCTGGTGTGGGTTTCAGGCAATGGGTATGTGTCTTTTTTGTTGTCAGTGTACATTGTTGGTTTTGCAGAATGGGTAGGTGTATTTATGTGGGTGCTGGGGTGGGCTTTCCCTTTTTTCTGGTACTTTGTTTGCAATAAATACATATCCATAATAAATGCTTTTCTCATCTATAGTTCGTGTTGAAGTAATGCTTTGTTGAAAGATACTATTAAGTATTCAAGGTACACAAAAAGTTCACCTAGAATTGATAAATGTACAAATGTACCTCAATCACAAAAGAAGTTTTACCATTCACTCCAACAATCTACATGAGCGTTGTTTCAAGCTGCCCACAATAAGGACTTCTATGGAACGAGTGTGGGAGTGCCAAACATACCCACGCCCCAGCATTGATTCTAGTACCTTGGACTTTCTGAAATCTGTGCCTGCATTGATGATACAAGGATCAGTAATTATGGTGCACTGGTAGAATTTGCCCACACATACCCATATGTAGACAAGATTGCCAAATGTTAAAACAAAGATGATTCACAACAGCACTAGCAGTAGCTAATATATGCATACTCAGACTTTTGAAGACTACAGGCAGCCAAAACTGGGAGACATGGAGGCATGAAATGTATAAAATGGCATTTTACAAAAGGGTAATCCACCACTTAAATGATCAGGTGGATAAGTTGGAAGATTGGATTTCTACCGTCCACCACCTCATCATATTCTGCGGAATAACCATAACCTGAGCCAGAAAGCCGAGGGGGGTGTGCGAGATACACAAAATGCAATAAGACAGACACATAAGGGATCCGTTAAAAATGCCAGAAAACATATAGTGAAGCTAGTAGAGGAAGACATAAAGGGCTCAAAAGACAGGAGGCAAGGAGATATGCTCGTTCTGGGGTTGGGATGGAGGAATTGATCTACCGTTAATGGGATAGGAAGTGGATGTACCTTATAATAACAAGTGTTATGGCTCGAATGGTGGAGTAATGGGACTGATTATTTAAGAGTGATATCTGTTTCATGCTATTTTATGCAAAATTAGGTAGGCCAAAAGACTAGACCTAGTTGGTATAACTAATGGAATGAATACAACAGCTAGGAGGGAGTGAGGGAGATGAAAGGTAAAATTAGGGAGTTGGGGATAACAGTAAACAGAGTTAGTTTGCTATAGATATTAATCTTTTGATGCAGTGAAAAGCAAAATGTGAAAATGTAAGATCTTAATAAAGAATTGTTATAAGAAAAGGATTGTCAAATTTGGTAAACCCCTCCCCCCCTCTCGAACCCAACCTCATCTGATCATCACTCGAGCACGACAACACATGACTCCAATAGTCCTGGACTCCGATAGCCCCGGTCAGTACCTAATGATGCATGCTTTATACTGAGTCATAGTGCATCTGCTCTCTTGTTCTGAGCTGGATGGGAGTAGGAGCATTGATGAGAACCGTATGCAGCATAAAACATGATCAGACAGCTTACAGGTGCTCTCTTTTTTGGGTAACCTAGGCTTGTGAGGGATACCATACCATACCAAAACATTTGTAGAGCGCTCAGGTACCACCAACGGCGGTGTCCCGGCGCTAAGTGGTCAGGCAGGGGGGGATCAACCTAATAAGATGTGCTACAATAAGAGTTGCAGAAATATACCTAACAGGTTCACTGCTGCAGGATCACACAGGAGCTGCTAACCTACTGAGAATTCCTCAGTGGTAGGAGTGCTTCACTTCCTCTAGATTATGACTGACTTGCAGATGAGAGGGAGGCATCAATACCCCAACCATCTTATAAATTGATTAAAGATCACCTTGCATGTTCATTTTGTAAGCTGCCACTAAGGAACATCCAATTCTTTTGAGTCTACCAATCATCAGCTTGTCAACTGCATTGTTACTGCTGGCTTCATTTCCTTCGAGCAGGAGTAGAGGGGTCACAGAAAAGGTACTATGGGGACCACGCAGGAAGGATGTGGTGTGAGCCTCAGATATGGTTGCTATTAGTGGGTCCGAGTAATGCAGCCCCAGTCAGTAGTAGGAGTTCTAAACTTCTGTTGTTATTGGACACTTGTCTGCTAGCTCTCTTGCTCTATGTTGTATCTACAGCTTATTGTAGCAACAGGATTGAGACAAGTGGTTCATCCTTCTAAAACAGATGTACTTGGATTGCCACAGTTCAACAAGCACTTGAGATGCACTCTTAATATAGAGGCAAAAAGGCAGACCCTTACAATTGTATTTCCAGCTCTTTGCGGAAGCTTTTTCAATACTTCAAATTTATCTGGGCATCCTCCGCCACAAACAAACTATGCATTGGTTGCAGAAGCATACTTGATAAATATTTAAGTTGCGTTAGGATCCTACATTTTCAAAACGTTGCTAATATATGTATAAGCATTGAAATTCAAATGTGTGGATTCAATATGAATTAATTGGATGCAGTGGAAAGTCATTTATCTCTATCTTCTGATATGTGTTTTTGTCTTTAAGGTGAATTAAAAGGGGACACGCTGATAGATATTGGCACTGGCCCAACTATTTATCAGCTGCTCTCAGCTTGTGAATCTTTTAAGGAGATCACTGCCACAGACTATGCTGAAAGTAACCGCAACGAGCTAAGAAAATGGCTACAAAACGAGCCTGGGGCTTTCGACTGGAGTCCAGTTGTCAAGTATGTTTGTAAGCTTGAGGGAAACAGGTACATTTTGATCTGATTTTTTTTCAAATAAAAACATTTCTTGTTAGCATGTTAACCATATTTCATAATTGCAAATTAATTCAAATACAACATTTGCATGTATCGAGTAGTTGATTGTGCAGCCGCCTCCCATAACTATCTCTTCAAATTTCACTGATATTTCTTACAATGTTGTCATGCCATGTTGATGGCTATTTAGCTGAAGTATATAATTTTTACATTTTTCAGTTTTTGCAAAATAGGAGAGATGTGTCATTCACTGTTAGAGATTTTTTTTACTTTACCTCGTAGGTAGGTTTTGAGTAAAATATGAATGGACATTTGCCAGTTAAATGTGCTCCTTTTCTTTCCAGTTAGATTTGTGCAATACAAATAATGATGCATACATACACAAAACCCCTGGTCTTTGGATAGAGTTTGTAAGCCCATCAAGCTGACTACTGCACGCTGATGCAGGGTATCTGCAAGATTATAAAGTTATCTGTTAGTATGCATGTAGTAAGTATTTTTGCTTGACGATGATATGAGTTACAATCTCTATTCTGTTAATGACTGTTGTTTGTATATGCTTTATAATGTTATTGGCTATTTGTATAGCACTATTGTATGGAAGCAATATTTTTGCAAATTCCCTTTATTGGTCTGAACGTTACATCAGGTTTTTTGACTCCTGCAGTCACTCTGGCCTGCTAAAGAGTTTTTAGTAACACGTGATCTGTTTAAACTTTTTTCATTTTGTTAGAAATTGGGTTTCTGGTTGGCAGAGGTATGCACCCTGTCCAAGCAGGAACCACAATCCTAGTCAGGGTAAGTGTAGTACACACTAAGGGGCATATTTACGTTCCCTGGCGCATCCCTGCAAATCAGCAGGGATGCGCCAGGGAAGATGCGACACGCAAGTTTGCCCTTGCGCCACCGCCGATGCGCCGCATTTACAATGCGGCGCGCCGTAGCGCACAGAATGGCAGATGCGTGTCGCATGCCCCGACGGAAAGGCGGTGCATTGCTGGATTCGCGTCGCAAGCGCAACGCAGCTCCAGCAATGCTCGGGGGTGCCCTATCCCTAACATGGTGCGTCAATCCTTACGCCTGCTTCAAGCAGGCGCAGGGTTTTGACGCAGCATGGGCGTAAAAGTGACTCAGTAAAATCTTGTAGATTTCACTGCGTCACTTTTACGTGGCGTACCTGCGAGGGAACGCCCACCCTGCGCTGGAATGCCCACATGAAACCTGACGCAGGTTTCATGTGGCGCAGGGGTTTACATCGTGACGCATCTCCCTAGATGCGTCACATTGTAAATATTGCGCAACGTGGCGCATGGTTTGCGTCGCCGCTGCGTCACATGAGTGACGCAACGGCGGCGCAAAAGTGGCGCAAGGGGCTTGTAAATATGCCCCTAAAAGTTTACTTGTGCTCACCCTCTGGTAGCTTGACACAGAGCAGTCAGGCTATTTGTGCACACACACAGTAACAAGGTGAAAACACCACAAAAGCAATCCACACCACTTTAGAACAATAACCAATATTTACAAGACCAAAACGATAAACATCCAACATACACAAGTCAAAATATGAATTTAGCAAGATTAAATCAAAATGCAGTGCTTCGAAATCAATAGCTCCAACGGGGGCCATCTGGTCGTGCTTGACCAGGGCAAATCTAAATATCAGTGCGACCACGATGGAGTGCTGACCAGATGCAGGAGTCACGCAGACCCGATGACAGTACCTTGGATGCATCGAAGCTCGAGGACGATGCATTGAACAAAGGAGGGGATGCTTTGCTGCTAAAGGTGATGCGTCATTTCCGAAGTCAGGCAGCGTCGTTGATGCATCGAGGTCATGAGAGCTGTGCATCGAGCCCAGGCATTGATGTCTAACCACTGGACTATAGGCACTGCGTTGGTGCGAAATCAAGGGAATAAATCAAAGTCAGGGATGGTGTGTTTCAGACATCAATGATGCAGTGTCCGAGTCTCACGCAGCAGCAGTGATTCGGAGGCGCTGCGTTTGCAAAGTTGCGGCTGGATTGTAAGTTGAGGTCATTGTGTTGCGCAGTCGGTGAGTGGTGTCCACAACTCTGGTGCAGACAGCAGTGATGCGTTGATATAGCAGGGGAATGCGCCGCTTCCTATCGACACTTCAGTGTCGATGCGTTAGTTTCTTGGGTTGGAGCACCAAACTCACACTTCCAAGGGCCCAAGACTGGATATGGCACCACTTGGCAGAGAAGGACTCACAGCAGAGGAGCCCAGGTGCTAGTAGCAAGGTGCAGGTGAAGCCTTTGATATTCCTGAGGCTTCAGAAACAGGAGGCAAGCCCAACAAACCCTTGGAGAACCTTTAGAGATGCAGGATGTAAAGAGTCAAGTCCAGTCCTCTCACTCCCAGGCAAGGAGCAGCAGGCCAATGCAACGAAGCAAGCAGCAAAGTGGCAGTTGCTCTTCCTGGTAGAATGTCCTCAGTTCCAGAAGTGTTCTGAGTATATGGTGTCAGAGGTCCAGAACTTTTTCCTATTTTAGCCTTTGAAGTACGGAGACTTCAAAGAAAGGTCTTTGTAGTGCTCCAGACACACTACAGGTGGGTATGCAAGTCTTTGTGTGTGGACAGGCACAGCCCTATTCAGGTGCAAGTGTCAGCTCCTCCCTCTCACTCTAGCTCATGAAGACCCATCAGCCTGGTGATAGGCCATCAGGATATGCAGGGCACACCTCAGCTCCCTTTGTGTGTGATTGTCTAGAGGGAATGCACAACACCCAGTTGTCACCCAACCCAGACATGCATTCCAGAGACAGGCAGAAGCACAGAATTGTTAAAGTAAGAAAATGCCAGCTTTCTAAAAGTGGCATTTTCAGATCTGCAATTTAAAAACCGACTTTACTAAAGATATGTTTTTAAATTGTGAGCCTTGAGACACCAAACCAACTCTTCCTATATTTTCTCAATTAGAAGAGACACTTGTAAAGTGTTACAAGGCAGCTCCAATGCTAACCAAGGGTAGAGATGGGCCTGGCTGTAGTGAAATATGAGTTTGAGGGTATTTTACTATCAGGACATGTAAAACTAAAAAGTACATGTCCAACCTTTTAAATACACTGCACCCTGTCGATGTGGCTACCTAAAGCCTGCCTTAGGGGTGACTTATATGTAGTAAAAGGGAAGGTTTGGGCCTGGCAAGTAGGTGAACTTGCAGGGTCGAAGTGGCAGTTCAAAACTGCACACAGGCTCTGCAGTGGCAGGCCTGAGACATGGTTGAAGGGCTACTCACGTGGGCGGCACAATCAGTGCTGCAAGCCCACTAGTAGCATTTGATTTACAGGCCCTGGACACATATAGTGTACTGTACTAGGGACTTATCAGTAAATCAAATATGCCAGTCATGGAGAAAACAAATGGCATTACATTTTAGACACAGAGCTCATGCACTTTAGCACTGGTCGATACCAAAGGGGATGATGAACGGAGCATTAGAGCAAATCAAACACTCACCCCCAGTCAACTGATCTGGGTTTAATCCATCATCATTCTTTAGCTCACTCCACCACCCCAGTTCAGACATGGCCATATGCAAATCAGGCTGACCCTGTGCCTCATGGGAACAGTCCAGCCCGAACTGCCAAGCCATGTCTTCCCTGGACAGGAAACAAGCATCCTGGGACCGGTTTCGGGTTCAAAACCCTCATCAGCCAGGCTATCTTGAATCCAGTGGCAAAGTGAGCAAGGGACCCATGTCTGGGCAAACCCTGCCAACTTAGGGCGAACAAAGCGATACCAAAGGGGTTGATGGACGGAGCGTTAGAGCAAATCAAACACTCACCCCGAGTCAACTGATCTGGGTTTAATCCATCATCCTTCTTTAGCTCACTCCACCACCCCAGTTCAGACATGGCCATATGCAAATCAGTCTGACCCTGTGCCTCATGGGAACAGTCCAGCCCGAACTGCCAAGCCATGTCTTCCCTGGACCGGAAACAAGCATCCTGGGACCGGTTTCGGGTTCAAAACCCTCATCAGCCAGGCTATCTTGAATCCAGTGGCAAAGTGAGCAAGGGACCCACGTCTGGGCATACCCTGCCAACTTAGGGCGAACAAAGCGATACTCAAAGGGGATGATGGACGGAGTGTTAGAGCAAATCAAACACTCACCCCCAGTCAACTGATCTGGGTTTAATCCATCATCATTCTTTAGCTCACTCCACCACCCCAGTTCAGACATGGCCATATGCAAATCAGTCTGACCCTGGGCCTCATGGGAACAGTCCAGCCCGAACTGCCAAGCCATGTCTTCCCTGGACCGGAAACAAGCATCCGGGGACCGGCTTCGGGTTCAAAACCCTCATCAGCCAGGCTATCTTGAATCCAGTGGCAAAGTGAGCAAGGGACCCACGCCTGGGCATACCCTGCCAACTTAGGGCGAACAAAGCGATACTCAAAGGGGATGATGGACGGAGCGTTAGAGCAAATCAAACACTCACCCCCAGTCAACTGATCTGGGTTTAATCCATCATCATTCTTTAGCTCACTCCACCACCCCAGTTCAGACATGGCCATATGCAAATCAGTCTGACCCTGTGCCTCATGGGAACAGTCCAGCCCGAACTGCCATTTTCTCAATTAGAAGAGACACTTGTAAAGTGTTACAAGGCAGCTCCAATGCTAACCAAGGGTAGAGATGGGCCTGGCTGTAGTGAAATATGAGTTTGAGGGTATTTTACTATCAGGACATGTAAAACTAAAAAGTACATGTCCAACCTTTTAAATACACTGCACCCTGTCCATGGGGCTACCTAGAGCCTGCCTTAGGGGTGACTTATATGTAGTAAAAGGGAAGGTTTGGGCCTGGCAAGTAGGTGAACTTGCAGGGTCGAAGTGGCAGTTCAAAACTGCGCACAGGCTCTGCAGTGGCAGGCCTGAGACATGGTTGAAGGGCTACTCACGTGGGCGGCACAATCAGTGCTGCAAGCCCACTAGTAGCATTTGATTTACAGGCCCTGGACACATATAGTGTACTGTACTAGGGACTTATCAGTAAATCAAATATGCCAGTCATGGAGAAAACAAATGGCATTACATTTTAGACACAGAGCTCATGCACTTTAGCACTGGTCAGCAGTGAAAAAGTGCACAGAGTCATAAAGCCAGCAAAAACGAAGTTCAGAACACAGTGTCATGACTGTCACTCTGACAAACCAACTGTCTGTGCTCAGGGCCCATGCGCAATTGCTCAGAGTAAAGAAAAGGAATGTTTGAGAGAATTTAATACTTTTTCTAAAAGATGGAATATGATTTTAGATTACATATTTTTCCTATGAAACGTCTTCTTCAGAATGTAGTCCCATCGTAGAAAAAATATTAAAGCTTTACTTTATAACTTTTAAATGGAGAATGCTATCAAAACCAAATTCTTTGTTTAAAGGTAAGAGCAGTTATATTGTTATTACCTATAATCCTACCAGTTTGGAAATATAAAATACATTCTCGCTGAGCTTGGCAAAGTGCCTTCCAATTCACATACAATTCAAGTCGGGATCTTAGCTCTTTCACACCCTATTGGAAAGTGGAGCTTCCATGTGCTACTTAATATCGCTGGCCGCATAATAGTGCATATAGGAGAGTGAAAATTTCAGAAAGCTGCCAAGTATGACATTTGGGCTTCCATAGATCTCTGGAGCCAAGTAAAGTCATTGCATAGGAGAGGAGATTTGCCTAAAAGCTTTGTAGGCTGAATTGAGATGATTAGGGGTGGAGTTGAGATAGGAAATTGTGATATTTGATGCATGGATCTCTGGGATAGTTTTATTGCCACAAAGTATGCCTCCAGGAAAGGAAATATATTATACTCCTAGAATCTTGGTAATTTCAGTAGTAATTCCTAGGCCTGATCACCTGTAGCTGATTGCTTTATCTTTTCAAGCACACTACGTGATGCACTGAATGAGAGAATCTGTCTGAAACTGTCGAAGAGAGATAAATTATCTGCTTGCTGCTGCATTGAAGACATTCTTCCTTCCTTCCTTAAGAGTGGAGAAAATTGTTCTCTGCTCTGTTGTGTACATTTGCTTCTGCAGTTTTCTTCTGGCCTGGTTGTGCCAGCCTCCTGCAGAATGAATAGGCAAATGAAGTCCAGATCCTGTCAACGAAGCCTCTGTGACCCTGCTGAATGTCCCTCCTTTTGGAGTCGGCTACAGTTGGATGTTGCAACAGAGGATGTTCCTGCCTGCCTAGAAGAAGCAGTGAAATACTTACAATTGGACAATTCTTTTAGTTTCCGTGTGGAATTTTCCTCCTGGTGTTGATGTGCTAAGTAGGTCGTGAGACACTAGTAGCTGTGGTATGCCTAGACGAACACCAGTGGACTAATTACAGCTTGACATTTCTTCATCTTGTGTATGTAGAGCTTTCCTCCTAAAACTGAAGGGTGCAGAAGGTCATGAGAAAAGTGGAAGCTGTTGCCTTGCTAGAAGAATTTTCTTGTTACCTTGAAATCAGAGTAGTGAAAAGCTTCTTGCAGCAAAGAAGAATGGACTGCTTTGAAAAGACAATGTTTTCTTCATTTGCATTGAATACATTTTGACATTTTCTTCTTACCTTATTTTATTTCCCATAATATAACGCCATGTGTCTGCATTTTTTCTCGTTACATTTTTTTTCTTTTTAACTAACTTGGGGGCATATTATCAACGGCCAGCGATAATTATCGCTGGCCGTTCACAGCGTGAGAATTGTTATCGCCGGCTACCGCAGATAATTATCGCCATGCTAGCGCTGTATTAACAACGCATAGCGCAATGGCGATAATTATTCCTGCGATAGCTTGTTTTCCATGGAACATCGCTGGTTTTCCAGCGATGTTCCATGGAAAACGGCGATAACCTTGCTGATACGACCCTGTGGTCGTATCAGCATAATCCACCTCCAATATAAAGTATAGGTAAGTCAGCATTTTTGCAGACGTTAGTTTTTGGCGAAAACCGCGGTTTTCGCCAAAACTAACGTCTGCAAAAATGCCTGGGCCTCCTTGTAAATATCGCGATGTGCACATCAGCGATATTTACAAGGTTGTTCTGCCCAGTGACGCCACTTTGCATCTCATTAGAGATGCAGAGGGAGGCGTCGGGTAAAAGGGTGCTAACATGCGCTAATGCATGTTATCACCCTCTTGTTAATAGGGCGAAAACATTATCTCTGCTTTTTTGGCTTTTAAAGCCAAAAAAGCGGAGATAAGGCCCTTGAAAATATGCCCCTTGGTTTTGACATTCTAGGTTTCTTTATTCTTTAACTGTATTTTGGTGTTGGCTAGTTCTTGGACGTATACCACATACATTTTCAATGAGGAAGACCTTTCTGCTTGTACCAGGCTACCACGGTTGAGCCAGCGATTCCTCACAGAAACCTATTTACCTTTGTGGGCTTTTTGTTTGAGCCTTTATGGAACTGAAATAGTGACAGTTTGTATGAGAGCAAAAGAAAACTACACAAAGCACTTCTGAGGGAGGGGCTTTGATCTTGCTCACAAGCTGGATTTTTTGGGACAAATGTTGTGCGCCAATGCTGACAAAGAATGCTTGTATAGCACACATTATGCTCGATATGGTAGACCTGGGCTAATTATGACAGTAAGCCAGTGATCAATGATGCAGGTCTGATTGATTCATTGGGAAAGTTTGTCGCGATTGCCATAGGTCTGAATGGTTTATTATGGAGAGTTATGACAAAGGCAGTAGGCCTGAATTATTAATTGTTAAAAGCATGTGTTAAATCCTCTAGGTCTTCATGGAAATGCTTTCCCTAAAAAAATACAAATGGGTATTACATTGTGAACTCTCTGATGAATACAATACGAAGGGGTGTAAAGCAAGGCGGCCAAGATGGTGGTTGCAGTGTTAGACTGCTCCCAACCTCCACCACCATCCTGGCCAGCCCATACATGGTTGAGCTGACCCAGGGTGCTCCTTTGTCAGCCCTGTACTGGTATTGCAACTTCTGGCCTCTGGGGTCTCCAGGAACTCCGTGGCGGTCAGGGAGTCGCGGCTCCACGGCGCTCAAGATGACGGCCCAGGACTCAACGCTGCTGGCGGCGGCCTGCTGAAGGCCCAAGGGTCCTGTCAAGAGTGAACCCCGACAATGCTGCAGGAAAAGCGGACCTTGCCACTGGTGGACATGGACCCACCTGCAGCGCAGGGAGGCCTTGAAGGTAGTCAATTAGAACTGGCTCACAAGTCCCGAAGCCTCGCATGCGAGGCCCTAGAGGTTGGTACTGGATGCTTTCTTCCCCCCTGCCCTCTCAACACCACACACTCCCCCTGCCCTATCCAGATGGGCAGGCTGGTCGTGGGCTGAGGGGCTCTGGGCTGTTGAGGCCGGACGGGTCACGGACGGATGGCGAAGATGTGCCCTGGGTGAAAGACATCCCTTTGCTGTCTCTTCTGAGAAGGTCAAGAGAGAAAACCTACACACCACCAGGACCTGAACCAACAGAGGCAGAACCAGGGCCAAGCCAGAATCAGCAATAGAAACAGGGCCAAATCTCGGGTCTGCATCAGCAGCAAAACAGGGCCAAAACTGCATTCAGAGCCATCAATGCCCGGTCAGAACCAGGAGCCATTCAGACCCAGATCCAGCAGCAGGCCTGACGTTCAACGGAAACAAGCCCAGACTCACCAACCAATAACTTATGAAAATTGAACAACCCTCAACACCTGGCCATTTTAAAAAGTCCCTTCAGTTTTTTCCAGGTCTACCCGCCCATCAGCCGCAGGTAAACATACAGTGCGATGTCACTGGGGAAGAAGGGTGACAGCTGGAGATGGCAGAGGATGAGAAACCTATGGAAAGGGGCAGTTAGACAGGGGCCACCGCAAAGACCCCCCCCCCCAAAGCTGGAGATCTCAGGAAACACCCCCGACTCTGCCAGAGAGACACTGTGGAAATATTGCCCTGGGAGGGGGACTGCATTGTTGCTGCACTGACGTTAGGAGGCGCGCAACTTTGGGCACTGGGGTGAGCTCCCAGCTTTTCGCAGCAGCCATGGACCTGGACAGATCTTCTGTAGCTATAGACAAGCTCTGCTTCCTCTCCATCCACTAAATCTGGACCCTCGAGGCCCAGGCTTGAAGACCACAGGGTCTGGTATGAGGGTGATGCCGTTGGTTCCCCGGCAGCTTGTGCTTCCCAAGGGTAAGCAGGCCAGGGTTCTCTGAATTCCTTTCAAATTCCCTTCAAACCAGACAAATCCCCTCTCCCCCGGGCTGACCCTGCTTATCTTGCCTTGAACTCAGGGCCAGGGCCCGGTGTCGATGCCATGCCACGAGACCCACTCTGCCAGGGAGACCTAGCTGCTTCTGCTGCCTGAGGGCAAGCAGGCCAGGGCACATATATACCCCCTAGACTCACCCACTGGTCTGGGTCTGCTGTGGCCGAGATGGGTAAGGATAAGCCCCCACCGCCTGCACAAGCCCAAACCAAAATAGATCAAGACACAACAGTGGCCTTAAGCTGTAACCTACTTTTTTGAGACACCTAAGCAGGCCTGGGAGTGGGCGGGAGAGGAGGGACCCGCAAGGTTCCAAGGAATGACTGTAATGTGGCCCAATCTGCCCCAACCCGAAGCAGCCTAGGAGAGGCGCACATGATCTTGTAAACACCGCACCCGTGTCTGTAGTCACCCAGTTTTCTCAGACTTGGAGTCGGACCATGCCGTCACTGGAGGCAACTTGGGAGGCTATCGAAGTTCCTGCACTACAGATTTAATTGGCCCCCTGGTTGAAATCCCTGCGAGCCACCCGGAATGAGATGTCTAGATGCTGATTCTCTGACATGGAGGGGCCAGGGCCCGGTATAGGACCAGGGTCCACCATGTACGACACTGAGACACTATAGTAAGCATCTAGCAAGGTATCATGCAATGAAGGAGGCCCCCATCATATGCCTACACTTTTGTTTGTTTTTTCATGATTTGTCTAGGGCCCTGTTTTGGGCAACACATGCTTTGGGGTTAGAAGTGGGGGGAGTTGTTTGTTGAAACAAGTTTTATTGCACTATGCCCCGACTACAGATACTGTAGTCAGATCCACTGCTGCACCACATACCCAATCCCTAACAGAGACCACCACCACCTCCAAACTCACCGCTCCCTATTTGCCGACATTGTTGCTCACTCACTGCCATACTCACGACCCACATGACAAACTTTAAGCTAATGTCCTGGAATCTGAATGGCCTGATAGACCACATTAAAGCATTCCACCGACTTGCAATACGCCAAGAGTTTCCAACTCGCTGTTCTCATGTTGCTAGAGACCCACTTTATGGGAGATCAGTGTTCTTTTCTCAGAAGGTTCAGTTACAACAGAATATATCACCCCAGGTTCATCCTGGGTCCTGAGGAGTGGCCAACCTGCTACACAGGTGCTTCCCTCTGAGAGTCACCAAAACCCACACACGCACACCCCAAAAGAGGGTACATTGGGATGGAAGGGTCCTTTGAAGGCAGGCAATACAACTTCGTATCAGTGTATATACGTAATCACACGCCCTCCTCCATGCTGACCTCCCTGACCACTATTCTTTCGGGCCTGCCACTGGGTACCACCTTCATAGGAGGGGACTTTAACGCAGTGCCTAACCCAGAAGTTAACTTGACTGGCCACTCCGGCCCGGGATGTACCTCCTGCACCCACCAATGTGCAGCTTGTGGACATACTGGGGCTCTGTGATGCATGAAGGAACTGGCACCCTCATGATTGAACCTACATGCAACCTCAGTGGCACAAAACAGTCATGGAAAGACCTTCTCTTCCTTCCAGCTGCAGACATCCTCCAAGTGGCTGGAATTGGCGTCTTACCCCCGGGGAGTATCCAATCACGCCCCACTCACAATAAGCATAGGACCCATAGAGCCCACCAAGAGGCCCATGTGCTGCCTCAATGCATGGTATCTCACTGATCAACAATGCATAGAATACGAAGAGTCTGAACTCCACTCCTATTTTGAGACAAACCAGGGTACAGGGAACTCGTCAGGAATTCTCTGGGCGGCCACTAAACCAGTAATTAGAGGACTAGCGAGGGAATTTATTCGGGGCAGAGAAAAGGAGAAATTGGTGCAAGTTACTGTCATTGAGGTCCAAATCAGCTTCCTGGAGTGCCAAGCCCAAGCACAGCCCTCGCCTGAATTTGCTCATCATTTAGAGTTGACCAGAACCTCATTTCAACAAATCTTATTAGAGGAAGCCAAACAATGCTGAGAGGGAAATAACGAGGAAGGTATATGAAAACAGAGATAAATCCAGGAAGCTCCTGTACTGGTTTGCCACCAGGGAGGTTGCTTCCAGAATTGTACCCCAGATCTTGGATGTGGGAGGTTATCTACAGACGTGCACTCCCAACATATTGCAAGCATGCACTTAATTCTGCCAAGACTTATATGCCAATAGATCATGACCCCCCACAAGATTTTGCACACCCACTATTGTCTGATAGTCTGCTGCCCTTGATTCCCCCCTCACTGGCCCGTGTCCTCAACTAAGCAATTGCTGCGAACAAGATAGATGCAGCTTTGTCTAAAACGACAGCGGGTAAAACTCCTGGCCCTGACAGATTCCCCATGGAATACCCATTGAAATTCTGAGCTGAACTGACCCCTTACTTGCTTGCTCTCTACACAGAAGCAGTCACTAATTGGACCTTCACCCCAGACCTCGACGTGGCCTCAATAGTGTTTATCCCAAAACCTGGTCATCCTAATTAACTCTGAGATTAAGATATTTGCCAAAATCCTAGTTAATCGTTTAAATCACACCCTACCTTACTTGATCCACAGAGACAAATTCAGTTTTATACCCAGCCTTTGCACCCGGCATTACATCCAGAGGGTCCAAGTGGCACTTTGTCAAACGTCCAAGATCCGGCACGCGGCTGCTCGATTCCAAATATACTTTGAGAAAGCCTTTGGTCATCTTAAGCAGCATCCTGGAGCGTGCTGGGTTAGGTGCTCACCATCGTAAATTTATTAAGATCCTATACTGCCAGCCACCTGCGCAAGTCCAAATCAACGGGTTCCTTTCAGCCCCTTTCCCCATACATAGACGCACTCATCAGGATTGTTGTCTCTCACGTCTGTTCGTCACCCTAGTAATTGAACCCCTCGAGAGACTCATAAGCTGTGACGCAAAGCTTCATAGGTGGTACTGGGGCACCAGTCTCGAGGAGAGAATCCCGCTATAGGCAGATGATGTTCTGCTTTTCCTCACTGACTCACAAACTTTGGGCCCTCGATGTCTGACCCTGCTCAACCTGTATGAGGAGGCTATGAAATCCGAATGAACAGATCTAAATCCTTGCTAGTCCCAATAAGGGGCGACACAAGAGTTTACTCCTGGCAATCCAATATCCCAATATGCCGTCTATCATTCAAATACCTGGATATCCATATTTCTTTACTTCTAGAGCTCACAAAGCGCCTTAACTTGGTACACCTAGTGACTGCTGTGAAAAGAAACCTCCAGAAGTAGAAGCGCCTTCCGCTCCACTTTTTGGGACTCATACCCATTTTCAAGATGATGCTACTGCCCCACTTCTTACACATGTTTCAAAACTTCCTATTCCCTATCTCTAATCAGTGGTTCCAAAATCTCAATTCCACCATTCATTCCTTTCTCTGGCTGGGTGGTTGTGCCTGAATCGAATTTGCTAACTGTTGGCAATCCCCATACAATGGAGGCCTGGGGATGGCAAACCTTCACTGTGACTATAGGGCCTCACTGTTGATCATTATTAACGATAGGCTTTAGTGATGGATGGGACGACCTAGCCTATCGCGGAGAACAAACCCTGTTGGGCCTAGACAACATAATGGGTATGTATGGTGCACCAGTCCCACAATCTCTCCCAGAAATTACCTGGATGGTCTTCCTGAGCTGGAGATCTCACTCCGACTCTCTTGCTGGGACCATAAACTGAAGCTATTGACTCCCCTGTAGTGGGGCAAGTGGTTGCACCACACAGGGCGACTGGAGGGGTTCCAAAAATGGGACAATATAGGCATCAAAGTTCTGGGGGATGTGTGGGCAGGGGGTCATATGCAGACATTCCAAGAGCTGCAAGAATGCTACCAACTTGCTGTGATGCAATCACATAAATATCTGCAATTACGCCGCACCACACCCTCACAGCCAACATCCCCCCGGATGCTGAGATCTTTGAGTTTAGCCCCCTTGAAGCCAAATTATGGACTGTAAACATTACTCGGGTGCTATCTCCCAAGTTTACCGATCTCTAATCAATAATGCCCGAGCCGGTTCAACACACTGAAACAGAAGTGGGAACCATGGATTGGGGAAATGGACGATGCAGAATGAAAGGAAGCTAAGATGACCCCCTGAGTGCTGGCCATCTCCATTCACTTTAGACTGACCCAGCTAAATTACCTTTTCTTGACTTATATGACCCTTTTATGACTCTATCAAGCTGGTAGAATCCCCCAGGCCACCTGTGTCCGCTGTTCTGCGCTCAAAGTAGACTTTTACCATGTGGTTTGGTCGTGCCCCATGATGGTTTGCTACTGCAGACGATAACATAGGAATTCTTATGGGTGCTTGATCGGCCCTGCATCCTACACCTAGAGTGGCCTTACTGGACCTATTAGATGATCTTGGTGGCTCACATGTGTAACAGACGTTAATTGGGGATCGCCTTTCTGGTTGCCAAGTGTGATATTGGCCAGAAATTGGATTTCTTGCAGGCCCTTCATTGGTGGAGTGGATGGAGGCGGTGGATTGGGGTGTCCAACAGACAAAAAACCTATCTATGTGGCATTGGGCTGCGCATAGAAGCATGGGAAGATTTGGGGGCAAATTGCAGGAATACTATGGTTTGGGTCTGTAAAATCAGAATTGTATCTATTTGTAATGTGATACTACTGGTGATAATGGTGCTCTCTATTTTGTTTATTGTTGTTTGGCAAACATTAAAGCTCGTATATAAAAATAAAAGAAGGGGTTTCACTGTATGAAATACATTGCTAAACAACATCGGCAGTGTTTTGCATTGTGAACCCTCTAACAAATGAAATAGGGAGGTGTTTTACCTTGTAAATTCTCTGACAGACATAATAGCGAGGAGTTTTACATTGTGAACTCTGTCAAATATATTAGAAAGGGGGTTTTCAATATAGACACCATGACTAATGCTATCGGAAGGGGCTTTATATCTTGAAGTATGTGACAAATGCAATAGTAAGGAGGTTTTACATTGTTAATTCTCTGACAAATACAACAGGAAAGAGATTAGTACAGTGGTCTCTTATTAGGTCTATCCACAGGAAATGTTTGGTATATTCAGAGGAATATTTATGTTTATATCAATGTGCATTTAATGGGTCTTCAAACTCATAGTCATGTTTTTGTTCATGTTAAAGACAATAGGCCTTACGTAGGTTTACTTAAGTTTTTAAATGAGAATAAGACAATAGGCCTCTTGCTCTACATTGTGAATGACTTGGCAAAGCCTTTAGGCCTAACTTTGCTGATCGTGAAAATCTTTATATGTTCTTAGTAGGCCGATGTAGGATTATTGCTGGTTTTTAGTGTTAGAGCCTGTGTTGTGAAAATTATCACCTGGTACCACACAGATAACAGGAACGGAGTGGATGTACAGAATGGTTGCCACCTGTGATCATTCTTTGGAGTTCATGATTTGCACCCTCCAATTCTGTGACGCCCCTTTAGGAGGGGTTCTAATTCGCCACTCCACCTGAGATCTTTGCAAAAATGTTAGTGCATAGTATTTATTTGTGTGTTCATTACAGCACTTTTCCTTTTTTAAGAAGCATTGGCTGGGCATTGATTTATTGTATTTACTGTTATTTTTGTGCATGCTGAGGTTAACCCACATCACCTCCCTGAGTAAGCCTGGGATTTCTTTGCCTCACTACCCTGATTTTCAAGTGCTCAAAGGGGCATGTGGTCCTCAGTTTGAGGGACTAAGGTACATAATCTCCAGGGGCCCTATTATGTATAGGGCGCACTTTCCCTGTTTGCGCCCGGCGCACCTTAAAACAGGTGCACCGAGTACAAACAGGGAATGTGCACCCTATTACATAGAAAGCGCTGCCCCTAGGGCAGCCGTGAACTCAAGTGAAAAAAGGAGCGGCTTTGAAGCAGCTGCTCCATGTTTCACAGTGCAGGCGGAAATATTTAAGGGGGATTAGAGATCCCATTGCAGGTGGGTGCAGTGAGTGACTGCACCCACCTGCAAGGGAATGTCTTACCCCATCCAGAGGGCCACTCTCAGGGGGCGCACAGTCAGTGCGCCCCTGACAGCTTCTTTGCCTCTGTGACTGTGTGTGTAATAAGGCGGGGGCGCAGAGGCAAAGGGTTTCCCTCATTTGCATGGGGCCACACCCCCATGCAAATGAGGCAACGCCCTCTTGAGGAAGCGCTGGCATTGTATGTGCACCAGCTCTTTCAGTATTACAGAAGAGGCCGCACAACCGTTTGCGGCACAGAAAGGCTGTCGAAAACTGACGTAATCTCTCGGGCGGAAAGAGCCGCCCTTGGGATAACTGAGGTCATTCCGACTGGCGGACGGGCTCTCTGAGCCCGTCGGAGACCAGTCAGAATCACCGGTCTGGATCCTTTCCGACCAACACCATCAAAATGGGTCGGTCGGAAAGGAATCCGACCGACTGATTACAATGTCTTAGGAAACGGCTTCGACCGATGGTCAGAGCCATTTCCTAACACATCGTAATCAGCCCCTTCATTCAGAACATGGGTAGACAGAGTAATTAACATAGTCCGAACTATAAATAAGGCCCTAAGTTCTGTGGTTAAGGAAAGTGGCTGAAAAGAGACAGGACATTTGGGTGGAAATCCTGAAAGGTGAATCCTAGAACCCAAACACATATACGCAGCCCCTTTGTTGGATGTTCCTCAGGGCACGTTTTTCTGCTCTTCGTAGAGAATGTCTTGGTTAGGAAGAAAGAATGTTCTGGTAGGAATATAAATTCAAGACGATTTGTAAAATTTGATGATTGCTGAGTTGAATCTGAACCTTTACAAATTTCACAAAATTTGACAGTTTAGAATGGGATTGGAGCTGTATTTCCCCAAGGGGTAGTTAGTGGCTACAGAAACTGTCCTGCTAGAGCAACCTTTAAGTATTTACTCGCTAGACTAAACTTATGGATGACTATTGATTGATTAAAATTCAGTACCTATTCCTATTGAGCAAGTTGGCATTATGCTGCACAGTTGCCTAATTCAGTAGAAGCTTGATCACAAAATAAAATCTGGCTCCTTCATTGTATTGTTGGTCCATTAGTAGCTCTTGGAGCATGGCCTTTGGATTACTCAATTCATAAAGATGGACTCTGGAAGTCCAACCTCTTCAGTTGATGCATCATCAAGGGACTCCTGCAAAAGGGTGAAACAGGACTTCTGCACAAAACATGGGGCCCCAGGAGACATCCTTCTCTGATATTCATCTCTGTTGCTATTCTGAGAATAGATTTGTTGCCCCTGGTTTTGGCAGATTGCAGCTTGGACTAACAACTAGGTGTGGGGATTGTTGGTTTCTTCAAGGGAATACATATAGAATATTTCACTGAAGCCATGTTTCCAGCTCATACTCATATGGGTACTGTCAATTACCACTGTTATCACAGGGCCCTGAAGTACAACTGAAATGCGACTAAATAACTTACTTATTTCCGCTACGTACTCAGCTTTCCAAGGGTAGTAAAGGCGAGCAGTCAATGTTTTCTCCAGGTTGCGTGGTTTAAAACTAAGATATCACAATTGATTATATACAATGGATTAAATGGTGAGTCAGTACTATGTGTCTTCTTTCTATTGATGCTGACTACAGAGGTACTTGTCTACTATTTACGTATTACACGTTATTTTATATCTCTTCCACCTTTCTTATGCTGTGCACAATTTTCTATCCACCACAAAAAAGTTGGTTGTGAAACAACCTGCCATCCTGAGGTGTTGACCAAACAATATATAAAGCAATTAAAAATAACATATTATACATGAAACCTGTGGTTTTGCAGTTTGTTTTTTTATACGAGACAAAGATCAGTTAGCGGTTGTGTGGTGATGTTTGAGGCAAATGGTAGTTGGTGGGGGCTTCCCAATACAAAGTCACCTTTACATGCATGGGCTTGGTACCAGATGCAACTTAAGGCTACACAGACTCAACTGGCCCTTGGTTGGGGACCTGACTGATGTCCTAGATGGAAAGAATTAAGATAGGCCTAATGGGTCAGAGATATTTAAAGCTGGCTGGAAGTCTCATATTAATCAATTCCACTTTAAGTAGCGGGGCATGATTTGAGCTGCATCTCAATAAAGTTGAAATACATTTTTCCAGGTTACCACCCCCAGATACCTCTGGAGCATGCTTCCAGCTTGTTATCAGGTGAAAGTAGCCAATAGGAAAATGCAAGCACTTATCTCTGTATAGCCATCCAATCCATACTGAGACACAATATCCTGGCAAGTCAAATAAATCAGTTTATAACCGTGTTTAACTCAAACCAAAATGTGGCATCTTCCTTGTCTCTGGGTACTAATCATAATTCCCTCCGGTTTTGTAAATGGATAAAGATTTAGATTGATGCATTGCACGGGGAGGTCAGCAGCTCCATCTCAGGGACAGCACACTACTGCCACTTTCAATGACGTCCCCCTATCTCAGTAAAAGTCATTCTGAAATTTAGGTGGTAACTGGTGTCACGTGTCAGACCTGCAAGTGGATGGACCTGATAGTTATTTCTCAGCCATAATTACCTTACATGTGCCGTCGACTCAACCTAAAATATATCTTTCATTTACATTCTAATACTTAAATTAATGTATATTTTAAAATTAAAACAGAACATGATTAGCACTTTTTTGTATTTAGAGTCAGCTTGATTTGTGACCTAGAGAATGGCTTTTGCCATCTTCTATTATTGGATGCTATTAAAGGTATTCTTAGTGGAGCTGTTCACAGCAGTGATAGGCTCTGCTGGACATCAGGTAAGCAGAGTTGGCCAATCTTAGTAACATGGATGGGAAAGTACTATGTAACTATTTTAAGATCCTGTGGCCCAGAAAAGTGTGTACACTGTAGATAACACCTTTCACTATGTAGTTGTAGTTTATGTACCTGCCAGAACCCCTTTCAGAGGGTTACAGGGCACGCAGGGGTTGCTGGGTCCAACCATGGTGGTTGAGGCCTTTTACTCCTGATGTCCCAGGGCCCGACCTACTATGGATCCTGAGCAACTGGGCCAAGTACCCCTTCTGCAGTTGAGTCTCAGTGGTAGCTGTGGACTAGTCAAATGATTACTTTTGTAAGAAAAAGAAGTGTTTCATTTCTAACTCTAGACATGCAAGGGAATAACGCCATTCATGAGCAATAACACTATCCCCTTGAAGGTAGGGCACTAATTGTTTTCAGGCAAATCCCTGTCCCATTTGGGGAATGCTTACTAGTCGGCCATTCTCAAGAGTTCTCCTTTAACTCCTAAGGATTTAGTTAAGTGTTTATAGTGCTGCAGCACCATTAGCAGCAAGTCCCCCAGTGTCCCAAAGACCCAGTTCCAGCCTTACCCACTCTGGCGGTATGGAAGTGGTAAGCAGTGTCACGAGCGCCTTCTCTGCGGACGCTCCTGAGTCCTAATCCTGTACAGCAAAGTCGGGCTGCTCGTGGTACTCATGGCAGCACCCGACAGGCACAGTCTCCTTCAAGTAGCACTGCTAATTCTTCCCCCGATCAGAGCTGTTTCAGCTTGGCAAACATGAGGTAAGTCACTCTTCCCCTCACAGGGGTGGACTCGATCCTCCGGCGCCCGACTTGGGCCTAGCGAGGGTGCAACGTCTCCAGTGGTGTCCTTGTGGTCTTAGGGAAATCAGTCAGCTGCAGATCTCAGTGTGCCGGCTTGGCCTGCCTGTCACAGCCTTGATCTCTCTGACAGTGCAACAACCCAAAACCTTGGCCACAGTGGTACCAGCAGCCCTTCCTGGCATACAGGATTGCTGCAGTACTCGCAGTCTTGTGCAGACTCTTCTGGTGCGATCAACCTCACTACAGTGGCCCCTCTTGTCATACGGAGTTGGTGATAAAGGTGGACACATGTTTCAATGATCCTGACCCAATAGGTTTAACTTTGGCCCCCTCTGGCAGACGGGGGTCACTACAATGATGTGGGTAGGCCTAGCGCTTCTTGTGTGGAGCTCCTTACACAGATCAGATGATGGCGGCCCTCTCCTGGCAATCGGGGGACGCTGGCCTTTTCCTTCACATGGAAAACAACCCAATCGGTGCGCGGCCACTTTCCTCACACCTCACTCAGAGAGTCCTCCCGGTAGGACTTCCCACTGGACCTCACTCCCTCCAATGCTTTCCTCTTCCTCACAGGGCACACTGGTCTTGGCAAGTAGGCAGGCTGGTGCACCAGGCTCCAGGGCAGAAGGTCTTGGTTTTTCTGGGTCCCCTCACCCAGCAAGGAGATAGCAGGCCTTTGCCTGCAGTCCTGGTCACAGGTAGAAGTCTTGCAGAGCTTCACCTCCTCACACTGCCCGTCTGGCTGCCTGATAGATGACAAATTTGGGGTCTCAACCTCCCCTTCTTATAGTCCATTTCCAAACACCAAATGTAATTTAGAGTCTGAGTCTTTAAAGTTTTATGTTGGGGTTCTGCTTCTTTTGAATTGTTCATTTCACTTTTTCATCTTTCCTCTTGAAAGGCTGTCTGTCACAGCAGGCAAGACTCTGAAGCTGTTCATGGGAGTGACTAGAGTTCACACTTGATGTCAGCCACAGTGATATGTGCATCAAACGTTTAATTCTGGGCTCCCAGCCCTACTCTTTATGATTCTCTTATAAGCCACATCTCCTTTCCTGAGATGTGTCCAGGCCCCTTCCTTGTGATCTATCACTGAATCAAAGAGCAAACTTTTGAAGTGTAAAGGGAGAGTCCTATCCTCCCTTCCTCCAGTGTGTGCCCCATCCAGCTCACAGGAATGTAGCAATACACAAATCTGTCTAGGGGTATTCCTCTACTCTTCATGTCTTCACCAGGAAAGCCTGGGCTTCCTAAAATGGAACCCAGAATCCTCCATATAATATACCATTGCAGGCACACTTGCACTTGGTGAACATTCACAGCATGTTCCAGTACTGTCACCTTCATGCATTGTGCCACTACAGACACATACATTCAGCACACACAAAGGAGTCTGCGAGCACTATTTGGTACTGTAGCTTTTCTGTATTGTACCAGGATGTGCTATTTGAAAACACACACATTGCCAGCACACACACTCATATGCTTTCATTATGCATGCATTGCACAACACTGCATCTCTCGTAATATATTCTCAGCAGGCATACATACACTCAAAACATGCATTAACCATACTTGCACTGCACAGCACTGCTCTATCCCTGTGCTGCACCCTCCCCAGGCACACATACATCAAGCGCAGAGTCACAACTCCTGAGCTGCGCAGCACTCTATATCTACTGGATGCTGACCAAGTATGAGTTAAGCCCACAGCAGTGGTGCTTATAAAAAGGTGAGTAAGCAGGTAGGCTTCACTCCTGTGAAACAGGGTAAAAAGGATCTGTTCACTACTACTGATCATTACACAGTATGCTGCCACCACCCCGCTCATGCTAATTAACTCTTGGTGAAGGTGGTAGCCTTCCACCACTGTGAGGGTAGAGCTTTGGGCATCCCTCCCTTTCCAACAAGGCTGCAATCCTTGAGACAGACCTATATCATGGCGCACATGCATGATTTGTGTTTGCCTATGACAAAATAAATCAGCATTAGGGATCCAGACAACAATACAGTTGGGCACTCGGGCAGGGGTACAAGCATCTTACCATGCAGAGGACTTTTCCATCCCAACTGTACTGAACAGTGACTCTACCTTGCAATTGTGATATGGTCACGTTTTCTTAACTCAGGAATCAACATGATAACTAATTCATATCCTCTGGAGATCGCTAATGTTATCAATCAGGAACACTAAGTTCCTTGTATGGAAAGTACAAAACCATGATGATACAATAGCCTACACAAGAACTGTTCTGTGTTTACTGGGCTAAAGGGACTTTCTAAAGTTGTAACAAGCTGATTTCACAACTACTCTAATTTGTGGATGAAAGGATAGACTCTTAATGAGCATGCAGACCAGGAGAAGGACTTTTTTTTTTACCAGCATAACAATATTACACAAAGAGCAGAAATGTAAAGGTCTTCTCATGGGGTGAGTTGAAAAGTAAATCTAATGCACTTGATTGGGGCATGGTTAGTCGTGGGGTGCCTGTGCTTGTCCTCAAGTGATGCACTCTGTAAACCTCCTTTCCCTGTTAGTCGTATTGTGGAAATCTCATGAGGTCTAAATATCAACAGAATACCTTTGGCAGAGAACTGTTCACCTACAATTACCTAGAATAGGCAATATCAACTTAAGTTGAATAAGTGAGCAAACATGCATGTGCAATATCCACACTCTCTAATGCAAAATC
Organism: Calotriton arnoldi; assembly: GCA_963921515.1. Taxonomy (NCBI): domain Eukaryota; kingdom Metazoa; phylum Chordata; class Amphibia; order Caudata; family Salamandridae; genus Calotriton; species Calotriton arnoldi. The sequence continues at coordinate 110,676 of CAWUFW010014884.1, forward strand.
TACTATCCCTTCCTCTGGCCCTCATAAATGTGAAGAACGTAGTCAGTTTTAATGGCCACATAACTGCCCAATTCACACTTGGGCTAAGTCAGTCATATGGGTCTCGTATTTTTGTAGAACTTGATTCAGTCTCCCTTAAAAGTTAAAAATGGTTGTCAGGGAGGTGTTACTTCCATCAAGCTATTGAAGCCTAAGAATTAAGCTACCTGGCCTCATCTCCCACTGTCATGCTTGGCTATCTCACCTGCAATTTTATTTTAACTATTGCTAGCCTAAATGCTTGTGAGTTTGACTTTGGGCTTTCTTCCCAGTCTGTGCTTTCATCCTGAAGGCATGCATCACTGACCTTGAATAATAGCAGTACTTCTTATCATTCATCAATGAGGCCCTAGTACAGCTGCATTCTTCCCTTCAGGAACCGAGGCTAGGATACTTAACTTCCTTCTGTGTAGGCTCCTATTCTCCCTGGCCATAGATAGTCCACTGACTGAGAGTGGGCCAGTCTTCACCTTGGAAGATTATCAACCCCTTGTGGTGTGGTGGCTGTCTTCTGCTTTATCCCTGGGCATGCACAAGTATCCCAGGTACTGAAGACGGAGTGTGTTGGTGTCAGGATCAAACTGAAATTGTTCAAAATGCAGCCTTCTTGTGTTCCACGGGTTTCAGCTCTGAGTTCCTTCTTGCTCTGTGCTGTCTGCCCTTTAATTTCTGAGTTGTGCTACTCCAGTGCTCCCTTCTCTTTTTACTACCAGCAAGAGGTCTAAGGCTGCATTTAGTCTTACACAATTTTTGTCTCACCCGCTACCAGCCTGCATCATGGCAGCTACAGCAGTGCCTGTTTTCTATCCATTATCACTGCCTGAATAACCTGCAAAGCTGTGCCAGATATCTACTGCCACCAGCAATCAAAACAAATGTTCCTGCTTGCTACCAACATTGATATAATTAAGATTCCTGGGCAGTCTACATGCAAAGCTACGGAGGAAGGGCCTTGTAATGCTTAATCAGTTTGCTGCAACGTGAAGCTGCTCCCACGTTCAAATCGGCTGTTCCAGCAGTTCCCTTTACCATTCAAGACTAGACCTAATCTATCATTTCATGCCTTGCTCTCATGCTTTTTCAGTAGATTTTTTTAGAATCTTTCAATATTGGAATTGCCTGTTACAACTCAAATGGACCCTGTCTCTTCCAGCTATCCAAATACAATGTGGAAACCTGCTCTATTTTTTGGGGGGAATTAAGCTTTTAATCACATTCTTTCAAAATGTCTCTGTCATCCTTGCTAACTAGTAACTCACCCATATGATAAACACCACCCTTTCCACAGAATTGTGAAACCACAGGTTTAGTTTCTCAACTCTAAAGCCCTGCTACTTTCTCGCATCCAAATCAGGTCTATTTCTACTTCCATAGATGTGAGTATTCTAAGACTTTAGCAAAATCTTTCACTGCAAATTTGTCATCCTGACCCGAGTGTGATCTGCACACTGACTGCACAGTTTAATGTATGTTGCTGCTTCAATTAAACTTTAATTGTATTGAGCAATTTCCCAAATGCTGGGAAGAACCTGAAAAGGAACAAGCCTGAAAAGGAAGCTGAAACCTGGTGGAAAGTTATATAGTCTTGTAGTAGTTGCAACCTAACCTCTCTAAATTCATTAGAGTGATTCTTTTTGACTGTAATACACTTGTACAATATTTAGGAAAGGTAAAACCTTCTGCAGCAACCGTGAACTCTAGCTGCTTGTAAACCCTATGCTTACCTTTTACTCCCTGAACTTTTACTTAATCTACAAGTTCCTATCTTAAATTATCCCAGTCTTGTCATTACTTTTATATTTTTAAATTACTGTCCCAATATCTTCAAAATTAATTTTCAAGATTGTCGAACCATCACTTGTAGGCTGGACCTCATCCCCCTAATTTGGTTCCTAGAGTGCACCTTCAAAATGTGTCTAAGTTCACTGGGTCTCCTTTTCCTATCCTCAGTTACACATCCAATTACAATCATATACAAATAAAGCAATGAAATTATTTATACTGATAACCAAATCATTACCAACCTTCCACTATCTCTGAATAAATATGTGCCTATGAAATTCCATTCCTCTTTATCTGATATGACATAGATGTGCTTTTCATCATGGAGACTTGATTCACTCCGTCCTCCCCACCAGTATTTAATATTTTACTGCCAAATGATAACATGCTCCTCCTCATGGGCTGACCACATTAAATATCAGAGTTCTAACAATCATTGTGAAGATCAGCTAGTAATGCACCATTACTGATACCCATTAATTTCCTTCTTTCGAACTACTGTCAATCACAATCAACCGGAAAGACATCAAAGCCGGGTACTTTTATATCCTATAAAACCCCTGGCTACATCATATCCTTTACTGAACCCTTTGATGAATCCATCACACTAAAAAAAGCTCACAATTTCACAAGTCCATCAATATCTTTTCAGGTGATTTTAAAATATTTTTAAATATTGCAAAGAACGATATCATCAAAGTTAAAGGAAATATACACTTATCACAATTTTGCCCAACCCGTCCCCTTCCCTATACAACTAAGAAATATGACACCCTTTATTTACTAATTACTCTTCGCAAGGCTACATCAGGGGACATTTCTTCCAAACTCAACAAGTTTGCTCATTTTAAATATATTTCAACTAGAATTTCAGAAAACAGGTAAATTTGGCTTGCTTGCAAAGTTCTCTAATGCGCTTGAGACAAGCATACACTACAAAAAACTGCAACAAAAAACTGTATCGATTGTGAAGAGGTAAATTTATTGCAATAGGCTTTTCCGAAGATTTTCTTTGCCATGTTGGGGCGTGCGGGCGTGCAATTTGTCACTATGTACCTTGCAAATTTGTAATTTGGCTAGATGTATGATTTTAGGTACCCTCTGTGGCAAATCTTTAGAGAAAAGATTTGTACCTTGGTTACATAGGAGTCCCTCTATCGGAAAGGTTTTTAATTGTTTTTCCACTGTCATTGTAAGTACCATTTGGTGTACTGCTTGATGTAGTGTGTTGCTTGCGGTATATTGTGCACATCTTTGTGATTCTTTGTAGTTTTTTAACTTTGTGTAAATAAAAGTGATTTTCGTTTGTAAAAGAAATCACTGGGCAGTGATTTACTAAGAGTTATTCTGTGTATTACTGAGGGGCCGATTCCGATCTCGGCCGGTAGGGCTCCGAATAGGATTCGGCTTTACCGGATCCGATTCGGAGCCCTGTTTCCCGACCGAACCGTACGCGGGTCCGGCCGAGCGAGTACGATGCGACTCGGCCGACCGACTCGTCCGGGCGACCCGACCGCTCCGACCGACTCGTACCCGGATCGTACCGCTCCGACCGACTCGCTCGGACACGATTCGCACCGCGCAATGGAGACGCTTTCCGGCCGGGTAAGTACGATGCGCACCTCGACCGCTCCGACCGACTCGCGCCGTCCGACTCGAACTCGCTGTCGGAGCCGTACTTGGGGTCCGTGTCGGACCCCCTGTACGGCGCACCCGTGCGAGGCGCACACAGGGGGGACCCATGGGTCCCCCTACCTGTGCGTGTACGCCGCGGGCGCTTTGCGGCGCACTCGCTGTAGGGGCGCCCTTGTCCGCCTCGCACCCATTGAGGCAATGGGAGCCCGCGTACGCGCTGTGACGACCGGCTCCCATTGAGTTCAATGGGAGTCCGACCCGACTCGTGTCCGGTGGCATACGAATGCATCGGACTCGTTCGGTCGGACTGCACGGGTCCGATTCGGTCGGAAATCTCTCCGGGTCCGGCTCGGTCGGAGAGATTTCCGGCCCGAATCGGAATCGACCCCTGAGTTGTGACTTTCCAGCTCAACTCACCTTACTAAGGCAGTCTTAGACTGCCTGCCATCACTTTCTTAAGAGTCAATTGCTGAAGCTGTATGCTTGGTTTTCATTTTGGTGCGACTATAGTATGGGGATTCCGGGGCACAGTAGTAAACAAACTCATTTGACACAATTGAGGTCCAGTAACTCCTGGATACCATTGGCCCCTGAAAAGTTCCCACAGTCCTAACTTCTCTGCATCCCTCACTAGTATCTGCAATGGGTCTACAGTGATTATTCTATTTAAACCTGCCTCACTGGTACACAAATTCATAAAAGTTAAAGGCTCCTTTTCACTCGAGTACAGTAAAAGAACAACAAAGAAACTGGAAAAGTCCTTGAGAAAAACGCCTGTCAGATGCACTGCAAGCTTTAAAATGCAGAGAAGTTCTTAAAGACCTCACTCTACTCACTAAAGAAAACTACTTTAAGAATAGAGATGCAACTGTGTAATCTAGAGCTCTCTTCCAGTCTATTCACATTCTAAAATTCCAAGGAAATATGCTGTTTGCAACAATATTGCCAGCTTCTTCTCTAAGAAAATTCCTAAGGATCTCAAATCGAACTCTTAAGTTTCCCCATCATTTTATGCACAGGAACGAATCATCACTTAATAGTCACCATTCCACAACTAGACTTTCAGTCTCAAATCAAAATTATATCTTCCACCAGTCTAACCTCATTAGCCAAAAAACCTCTCCCTATGCTCTAAACAATTGCAAATTATGTCACTTCACTATCCATTGAAATCATAAACTCTTTATCGGTAGAAGGCATATACTATTCTCCACTAAAGTCCAAACATATCCCCTTATTCTTTGAAAGCTAACTCTGATCCTAAAAGGTCAAAGTTGACAGTATTTTCCAAGCTCCCAATCCTATGAAATTATAGAATAAAGGCTCTCAATACGCTCATTGTCCCTTTGTTGTAGTAATGTCAATCTGGATTCCTTTTAAAATGTAACACAACACAGTGAGTGTAACATTCTAATATCTGCACACCACCATAAAAGTTCTGGGTGATGTGTGACTACTAGTTCTGCTTGATTTTGTTGTAGTGTTCGAGATCATTGACTTTGTCCACCAGTATGACAATAGAAGGAATGATTCTGACCAACATAACTATGAAAAAACTCTCAAAAGAGTTCATTAACTAGACAAGTTAATGCTTTCTAAAATGGAAACATATTAAAATAGCATTCTTACTCCTTTGATCTGACTACCCAGTCCCAGTAGAACAATGCATTGATGTTCTATCCTCTCCAGGTCTTCAGGTTTACGTTGATCCAAGCCTCAATATGATGGAGCACATCACCAAACTTACAAAGGCTGCACCTTTCAACTCTAAATGCTGACGAAGCTCACGCCCTTCATTGGATCTTGGACTTCAGAACAGCAGTGCAAGCTTTACTGCTCCCTCATTCCATCAAAAGCAATGGACTACTTGCTCTCCTTGCCTAATCTACAACGCTGCACCTCTCAATCAATCAATCAATAACAAACTTTATTGGTACATAAAATAAACCATAAAAGCATACATATTAAAAAGGTACATAAATATAGTGCAATTCATCAATACAAGATAAAAACCAAAATCAACAGATAAAAATGTATAACAAAACTCCCTTACTCAAAGTGAATAGTTCTACGGCATCGCACGGCTATACGAAGAAATAAACGTACACAAAGGCAAGATTTTTCATCAAGGAGTTGCTGGAGATAATAATATGCCTGTTCACAGTGTCAAAAATTCTTGAATTTTAAAAAGGGCAGAATATACCGCCTAGTATACATCCTATAAAAATTGCAAAAAAAAGATAAAATGGAGTATTGATTGGCCTGAGATATTGTTACAGGTACAAACCTTGCTTTCCAAATTTTGTTGATATCCAAGCGGGAAGCAAAGTAAGGGGCTTATTTACAAGCCCCTTGCGACGCCGGTGCATAATTTTTAATATGGGAAAAAGTGACGCACCGTCAGCGCAAGGGGCTTGTAAATAAGCCCCTAAGTATTTACTCATATCTGCTCTAAATCGAAACAACAATAAACGAGTCATGTATCCTCCGGTATTCCATAAAAAAAAGTAGTCATAGGAAGTTCCGAATTAAAGTTCAGAATATTGCATGCAGCCTAACATGACTTATTGATAAGGACTTGAAGACTCACCTCTTAAGAATCCTCCTCCCAAACTAACATTCTCCCATCTTACTCCTTCCATTTTTTCCTAAGGCAACTTTCTGCAACTGATGTGCTTAGTTATTTGTAAACTGCTTTGTTACCCATGCTGCCCGGTTTCTGCTGTACCAATGCATAAATAAATAAATACATACATAAATAATGAACTATTTCAAATATATTTCCTATGTAAAATGAAAACTGCAAATGCAACTATCCAGTTCTGCATCTGTGAATGCTGTTGGTGTGAAATCATCTTTTAAGAGTGCACTTATTTATGTCGCACATTTCAAAATGGAGATGGCTAGATAATACAATGTTTGTGCTCACTTGTTTTGTGGAATCATTGAATATAGTTTTGCACATTCATTATCCTAAATGGAATCTAATAATTCTTTGTTGTTAAGAGAATGAGAAGATTATAACCCCTTCCTCAGTGTTGGTTTTTTCATACTGAAATGATTTGACAGCTTTAATATTACGAACTGCAGTGTTGCTGGTAATGTATTTCATACTATAATTTGATTTATAATTTCTTCTAGAATGACCGTTCCAGAAAAGGAAGAGAAATTGAGAAGAGCAGTCAAGCAAATTCTGCACTGTGATGTCCTGAAAAGAAACCCATTGGAGCCACTAGAGGGGAAACAATATGACTGTGTGCTCAGTTCTTTATGTTTAGAAGGAGCTTGCAAAACCAGAGATGAGGTTTGCTGTGCCGTGAAAAATATCAGCACTTTGTCAAAGCCAGGGGGGTACCTTGTGCTGTGTGGGGACATCAGCTGTAATTATTACCAAGTTGGCAAAGTGAAGTTTGCCTCAATGAGTTTTGATGAGGAATTTCTGAGAGCAGCAGTTAGTGGTGCAGGGTATACTATTGAGAAACTTGAGATTTCTTCCATTGCTGACAAGGAAGCAGATAAAGAAACGTCAGACTATAGTGGGGTGTATTTCCTTGTTGCCCACAAGTAACGATGTTGCAGAAACTAAGAATTATAAAGGAAAATTAGAAACATCACCATTGACATATTAACAGTCAAAATGTATTGTGTTATTCTCTGCTTCAGCTATCAGTCAGCAATTTTTTTCTAAATAATTCACTTACAGTGGTAGCTTAGGGTCTCACTTTAAACATAGCAGTCTGGCCGCCAAAAAGTTGGGGTGATGCAGGATCTGCCTCCATCAGAGGAGCTGTGGTCTGCCGGAGAGGTTTAGCCTTTACCACTGAACTGGTGTATCTTTCACCAAATCTGGTTTGGCTACCATGGTGGCACTTATTTGGGTGAAAGAAAACAGTGCCATTTGGACACTCATGCCATAACGACATGGCAGTTCATTCTGCATTTTTTTTTTGTTTTCTGAAACAAAATCCTCAAAGTGGGGGTATGTGTGAAAAGACAATGCCCAATATATAATGTAAATTGTCTCCCAGAGCAAAGGAGATAATTTACCATTCTTCCTGTCTGGGACCGCCACACTGTATAATGGGCCAGATATTAATAAAATAGCTGGCATATCTTAACTACTTGTGCCCTGTTTAGAGTTACCCTCCCAACAGCCTTCTAAATAAGGCAGCCCTTCTGACACCGTGTGAGATGACTGTTGTGCCACGCTGAGGGTGTTGCAGATTGCAGAGCCAGCAACATCCCTGCCCTCATCAACAGTGTTCCCCTTACCTATTAATGAAGTTGGGGTGTTGTGTGTTGGGCAGACATGACTTCCATCATTTTTGGAGGATATCCTAATACCACCCAACTCTAAATTAGGCTGTAAACGTGTAACTCTTGTCCGTAAATAGTGGCATGGCGCTAATCTTAAATGTTGTAAGCTCTATCAATAATTTTTCAGTGAGAGTCGTAAATTCTACCCTTTATCAAAGGTTGGGCTGAAGCAAGGGAGGAGACACCCCTGTTTGTGCACTTGCTCAAGGGTTTGAAACTGATGGTAGCCCATTAAAGAAGGCTGAACTTGGGAGAAGATATTGAAATAACTTTCTTCTTTGCGTGAAAATATTTTTCGCAACAGTTTAAGACTTTTATTCGTTATTCTCAAGATGTAGTCAGTGCTGTATTTTTCATTAAAATTGGTGTGTTTCGAAATTTATTTTCATTTGATCATATCCAATAAATTGTAGTATTGACAGTAAAGGTGTCTCTTTTTTAGCTTATGGCTTTAGGTAAACGCTTTCACTCCTGTACACAAAAGGGGCATTGTTTAAATAATGCTGAAGGTTTCATTGGTGGAGGCTTTTTGATTGCTGCTTACAAAGGAAGCAAAACTTTGTGCACATCACTCAGGAAATTATTACATCTTTAGCATAGTGGATCTGGCTCTCCTTATTCCAATGGTTGTTTAATTAATCGTCTTTCATGAAGAAGTCTGTCGATTTAGAGAGACCCGTCTCTCTTGCTGTCCACATTCCATCCAGAGCATGACCGACACCAAGGGTTGGTTGGTGCCATGTTGTGGAGGAGTCCACGTCACGTCCCTGATAGTGCCGTTTTGTAGGAGTCCTGACCCTTTAAAATGGCATTTTGATGGGAGTTCATGTCCTGGTCCGCTAATTTGTCCCTTTGGTTAATGTCCTTTGTGTAGGGTTGTGTTGAGATGGGAAAGCATATCACACCCTAGCTGTTGCAGAAATGTGTTGTACTGTAGAGGTAATTGAGAAAAGAACTTGCAGGGCACCAGCCCTTCCCAAACAATCCTGCAATTAGACAGAATAGGCAGATATATGCAATCAAATCCCCATATGCCCATATCCTGCAACCATGAACTTAGCCAGACATGGTATGGATGTAAGGGTTATCACTTGAATAGATTAATAGCTCACAGTTCTGTCAACATTGTAAAGGTATGTATGACAGTGCCGAAAGGGTGCTCTGTCTATTCTGCCCCCCAGCCAACAATCGAGGTGCCTTACACGCAGTGTAATGGTACTAAAGATGAGTGCTTTATTCCATAAAGGAAGCCTTGAACCATAGGTCTTTATGGAGAAAGATTCCAGGAAATTGTCCTACTGTTATTGAATGAATAAATGGGAGAATTGTAGAGCGTGCATCTACACCGAGGAGTGTCCCGGCACTAACTGGCAAAGCCCATGGTACATGTCCGCCCCCAAACCCTACTGCCCACATAAAATATCCAGGTTTAAAGTGTTTTGCAACATGCGCTCTCAGAGGGATGCGGCGCAGTTCGCATGGGAGCTCATTCCATGCCTTGGCAGCACGGAAAGACAAGCATTTGCAATGCAATAGGTCTCGCATTTACGAAAGTTTGAGCTATTAGCATTGTAAATGACAATTCCTTTTACTTATGTGTTGTTTTTAAAACAGTTAAATAAAAGGCATTGTCATTTACAATGCCAATAGCTTAAACTCTCACAAATGCAAGACCTATTGCATTACAAATGCGTTCGCGCCCGTGCTATAAAAAGTTTTTAAAAGCGTTAGGAGAGAACATGTCCAATAGTGCTCGGAGGCTGTAATTAATGCGTAACAACATGCGTAACATGGGGTGTCGCCATGGAAGGTTACAAAATGAGACAAGGCTGTACTAAGGAGTAACTACTTAGCCTATCGACCAATGAACAGCCACAGTTTACAGTGGACAATGACACAAGCCAATGAAAAATGTGGGCGGCGAGTGGGCGGAGCTTCAAGTCCCTACCTGAATACAACATGCCTCGCAGAGCAGTGCATGCACTGCCCAGGCTCGACCCAAAAATACTTAGGATCGGTCATTTCTTTCTCGATCCTGTAAAAAACATTATCAGGTGCTCCAGGCTGCTTCTGGCTGGGAACAGGGTACAGTTAAAACGTGTTACTGTTTCAACTGGTCAGTCAGAAACGTGTTGCCTAGACCCATGCCCTTCAAGTGTTTGCAGACTCCTGGTCCCGTAAGCACTGCGAATGTTTGTCCTGCAGGCTAGCAATTTTTATATTTTGCTTCACTGAATCCTAGTGGAAAAGGTAGGAGTTAGAAAGGCGTGCATCTTCAGCAGGCTTTCCTCGTTTTCCAGTTCTGCTGGTCTCTATCTGTCATTGTGGGCCTGTGGGCTGTACTGCCAAAAGTTCAAGAATGCAGCATTTCGTCAATCTGATAACAGTTCCAGCCTTGAAGACATTCACAGTAAGTGCTTTCTTTTTACTTTTTCCATTTATACTAGCTATGTTGCCTCCTGCAGATCTAGATGGGTGCTGGATATTCACTTTGGTTAATTGTCATATTTTATCAGTTTCTCTTTGCTCATATATGAGATTTGAATGCCCTTAATGCGGGTACATTAACATTAAATGCCCATAAAAGACCAAATTATGCAACGGGTTGACTAAATTATGTGGCATGAAAAGTCAAATTATGCATGATCATGTGTGCACGCTCTGTGGTAGTGCTTGAACTCCATTTTGACATTTTAGTATATGCCAATACTGTAATTAGGGGCAGTTTGATATCTGAATGCAACAAACCACAAACGAAAGGGCACCAGTGAACTAGCTTACAAGAGGTCTGACACTATGTGGCACCACTTGTGGCATGTTCTTATTCATTTTTGAGCCATTTGAGCAAGAACATTTTTTGTCAAAATCAGAAAATAATAAGCAGTTGGTGGATTATTCTGGCAGTGCAGCAAAGTCCTAATAATGCGGAAAATGTAGCAGCCACCAAATTGCACAATTCCAATGGCCTTGTTAACATGTGAAACTTTGAGTGGCAATTTTTATCACTAGACGTGTGAGAAGTTGTGACAGCATCTCACAACTTCACATTTTTGTTTTTAAACCATTGCCAACTTCATGCATTGTGTTGCTGTCCAGGTTTAAAAAAAAAGCAACATGAGAAAACAAAAGGGCCCTCCGCAACAATGGGAAACTTTCTTTCAGCTTCACATTGCCATGAGCAGACCTCTGCTACGACTCAGTCGCCAAACACTTGTGATCCTCTGCAGCCAGAAGTGGGACAGTGCTTCTTGCACCCAGTGCTTCAAAGGGGTAAAAACAGACCTAAGCCTTAGTGAGTAGAACACTCTTAATGGGCACTAATTCATACAGTCGGATGTCTCACCTATCCCAATCCTCAATGCCCAAACCTCCATGAAGACTGGATCCATTTTTTATCCCTTCATTTAGGGCTCAAATCAGTATCTGAAAGTACTTCTGCAATATTTTATTGTAATTTCTGTTGCATAGTGCTTTGCATATGAGCGGCCAAAGACGTTAGTGGATGGATAGCATTCTACTCAGTGGGGAAGTACTTGTTTGGAAAAGTGGCCGATTGCAGTGTGGCTTATATGGGAAGTGTTTTTGTGACCAGACAGTTTCTCTCTCATTGGTGTGTGAATTTCTGTGTCAAAGGTGTGGTGATGTCTCTTCCAGTGCTGTCGGAATCATAAGTGATGTGACTTCCTGTTCTGTCACAGGGGTCAAAGGTCACATGATGTCACTTCCGCTACCCTTGCAATTAACGTCATGCTTACGCTGTGTATGACTCAGCTCTAGGAGCAGTGTACCATACCTACATTAATATTTAAAACAGCATGCAACACTGTGAGCTGCGCATACAGGCAAACACATATGTCAGAGATATCATATCACTGAGAAATAGTGATCAAGGTGCACAAAGGTCGGGGGAAAATAAGGTTCTTCTGTAAGGTGTGGAAAAAATGCCGGCAGCTATGTCTCTGATGGGTGAATGCGAGTCGACAAACAAAGAATCATGGGATATTCTTTCTTCATGCTGCGGTTGGTAAAATATGATTTGTTTAATTCCGATCTCCAAGTGCGATATAAATTATACTGGCATTTTTTGTTATCACCATCAGATGCTATTTCCCAACTTCAATGAATGTTTCTGATTTAGGAGAAGATGCTCTAAGCAAACATATATTTTGTCACATATATTGGGGTGTTTCAGGTTACCGCAGGTGTCACTTTCTCGCTTGGCATCATGAAATATAATCTCGTACTAATATACGGAAAGGATTGTGTTGCCTGCGATATGTATAATGTTTTCAACACAACTTCTAAGAAATAATATACTGCAATTGAAGAATGGAAAACCGAATGTTGTTTTATTTTTTGTTCAGAATATAGTGGCACAGGCAGAAACATACTTCAATGACATGGTTGAGTCACTTATTTCTGTAAAAAGTAATTGTATTTTGGTTCATGTCCTGCAGCACGGCATGGGCTGAAGTACGGCGGCTGTGCAGGGTAAACATAGTAAGGTGTGAATATTTGCCTTTGCTCTTAATTAATATAGAATGCCTTTTAGCCTTAACATATCTTGAAAAAAAGCAAAGAGAATGCACACCACAAGTACCAGTCTAATTACATAACCAGCTGAAGCAGCGCACGTCGTGCCTGCACGTATACAGATTAAAATGAGCAAGCTGCACGGAAAATAAAGGCGCACAGGCGCTATAGTTACTGCAAGGTGCGCTGCCAAAATAAAGCAGCTGAAGCAGCGCACGTCGTGCCTGCACGTAGAGAAACTCATTAAAGAAAAGAGTGCTCACAGACTTAAAAACACATACTGTGTAACAACCGAAGTAAAGGGGACCCGTCGCCATGGGAGGTTACAATTGAAGACAAGGTGGTACTAAGGAGGGTCTAACAAGCCTACTAAGGAATCACAAGCCAGCATTTACGAAGGACAATGACACAAGCCAATGACAAATATGGGCAGAGAGTGGGCGGGGCTTCTCCTCCATACTCCAGGACAACAAGTCTCGCAGAGCAGCGCATGTGCGCTACTCAGGCTAGACTTAAAAAAGCTTTGCCACCCCTTCTGACCTGCTTGAAGCACAGGATAGACAGAAGTGAAGCAGGAGTAGAGCTCAACGCTCTGGAGGGGAGGTACTGAACAAATCTCTTCGCCAGATAGCCAGGGCTAGAGAGATACAATGCCCTCTGAACTAGGAGTAAGGCCTTGAATAGAATCCGACTCTTGATCTAAAAGTCAGTTTTTAGATTTAAAGAGCAATGTGTTGCAGGTTTCGAAAGCACAAAAAGAGAAGGTGTTCAACTCGTTATGAAGTTCACCTGTTAGAGCTCTGAAAAGACTGACATGAAGAGCCCAGACAGATGTTTCACTGAATAAACATCCCTCTTTATGAGATGAGTTTTGACTTGTTTTCAAGCAAAAACGCCTGCTAATCATTTTCTGTTATCAGTGAGGAGCTCTGCTTTGTCAGGAGAAGGCAGATGCCACAAATTCCAAAGCCTGAACAGCATTGAGGCTTCAAGGGTGTGAAGACTTACTGCCTCATGCTTGACCAGATCTGTACAAAAAAGCTTGAGATCGGAGATTTGCAAAAACATGTTTGGCAAATAGTAAGGATTATGGATTGGTCGAACCATCTTATTTTACACTTGTATGAAATATTTTGATACAAAGGTTTACATGCATGTCTATATCAAGGACAACATAGTCACACACTAAATACAATATGAAAGCCATAATGGGACCTCAAATGTACAATACATTTGATCAAAATAAGCAGTTAACTCATGTAAACCAGAAAAATAATAAAGTGTTATTGCTTATTGTAGGAAATGACTACCCTTGGCGTGACTTTCCCCCAAATCTTGCCCTATTTGTTTTGCTATAACAAAAAACACACTGGTCCCCAGTAACAATACTTTAGATTCAAAAAACCAAATGACAAATAAAATGTATTCAATGGAGTTTATGAAAAACCATTTCTAGACACATAGCGGCGCAGTGAATATTGGTGCAAAACAAACATGCTTGGGCTCTCTTTAGAGGTGATACACTCAAATGATAAATCGTGATCAACAAGAGTATCAACAAACACAAGAACAGCATTGCCCGTTACGGCAAGTTCTCAACAACCATATAGGGTCTGTGTTTTTAGGTTGACAGCGTTTCGATCCAAATAGAAATGGCGGGATCATCATCAGGTCTTGGGGATACAACAAGCCCTAGAGAGAGTTGAAACAATAATAGAGAAAAGCGTGATCAGAGTGAGGCTAAGAAAAAGACAGGTGAGCCAGGACAAGGCATAGGCAATACTCAGGAGGCTGTCCTTACATTATGAATACATTATTTCCCAGCCTCAGGAATAGCGAGGCTGGGAAAGGCCTAAGTAAAAAGAAATGGAAAAAGGAGCTGCTTAAAACCCTCAAAATGGGTTGTACTAGTAAAAATGAGAGTGTACAGTTGTGTGAGAGGCACTGAAATGAAGGTATGCTGGATACCTTTAGGGAGCTCCAATCAAACTGCAGTGGAAGCGCAGGTGGGGTCTGGGTGAAAAGGTTGAGAACCAGATTCCTTCACTGGGCTCGAATCAGCCCAAAAATGGAGATGTGCCAGTAGCATAAAGTCCTTTTGGGACAATGAGTTCCCAAAGGGGAGTGTGAGAGGGCAGCATGCTGGTTAATGTAGGTGATAGGAAGAGAGGCAGGACCAAGAACTGAAATTAAGAAACTGAAGACTAACTAGGCCTAGGGATTCAAAAGGGAGCAGTAAAGGGCTCCTTTTTGGAATGGTTTAAAAGACGTTGACAAACCTCAAAATAGAACAGCATAAGTACACTTACACCAAAATAATCTGGACAGTACAATCAGAAATGTGCGACAGTGCAATCAAACCATATGTACATTGTGAAAAGAACCAAAAAGGTGAGAGCAACAATATTTGAGAGTCCATATAGTTTCTGTATAAGGAAAGTTCAATTTAAATAAAAAATGTCCAATTTTCCTCACAATTTAGACCTGTGTGTATAGTGTCCAAACTAAGAATCCAACACAATTTCTTTTTGTTTAATAGGGATTCAATGTCGCCTCCTCTATCAGGGTGGAAATGGTGCTGATCTTTTTGTCACCGTAAGTCATCCTCGCAATGTCCAAACTCTAAAATATTTGACACCAGAGGGGCAGTGAGGACCTTACGTATGATGCGACTTCTATGCTGGCATATGCGAGTCCTTATTTTTTGTGCGGTTTGGCCAATGTACAGTAGGTTACAGGTAGATAGAATGCCATATGTTACATTGGCAGTGTTGCAATTTTGGAAAAATCTCAAAGATGTAGTGAAATGCTGATGTGTAGATTCCTTCATCTCAATGCAAAAAGGACACACACCCCATTGTCGTCATTTGCATTACCCTTTAATGGGGGAAAGGACCCACCACTCAGTAATGATACGAGCTAGTGTGGGAGATGGCATGGCCGTGCGGACGAGATGGTCTTTAAAGTTCCTTCCCCGCTTGTAAGCAAACATAGGTGTCTCAAACGCAAGGTCCCCAGTTGCTAAAATATGTCAGTGTTTTCTAATACTTTTGGAGTTGAAGTTTGAACTTGGAGAGAAAGTAGTGACACAGACAAGTCTGTTGGAGTCCTGTTTTGCATGACGGGTTAGTAGTGTCTCACGCGGGCAGTACCATGCTCTCTTAGCAGAGCATCTAATCAAGCGTTTGGGATAACCATGTTCAAGTAACTTGTTATTCAGGATCTCTGCCTCCCTGAAGAAATCATTTTTGTGTTTGCAATTACACCTGAATCTTAAGAATTCACTATATGGTAGTGAGTCCCTTAGTGAGTGTGGATGGAGTGTGCTCCTCTCCATGGGCTTCCTATAAAAGGTTGTGTAGAAATGCTCATGTTCAGCACAGACAAAAAGGTCCAGGAAAGAGATTTCTGATTGATTACATAGTGAATCTAAGGGCATCACACTTTTGGTTTAACCATGTCTGAAATAATAGCAGTGCCTGTGAGTCACTCCCAAATTATGAAGATGTCATCTATATGTCTCTTCCAGAGAACAAAATGTACTAGTGTCGGAGAGAATGACTCTCTTTTCTAGGTCATCCATGTATAATACTGCAAAATTTGGTGCAAAAACGGACCCCATGGAAGTCCTTTTATCTGTATATCGAAATTGTTGTCAAATTTAGAAGGAATTGCGTGTGAGGGCCAGTTCCAGCAATGATGTAATGTTTTGTGTTGGAAACTAGTGTGATCTGGGTCTACGGTTAAAGAAGTTATGTGTGACATACGATACCTGAGGAATCTGGGGCTAAATAGTGTTGCATACGAGTACTGTCAATGATGAGGGAATGGGTATGTCTAGAGATATTGCTTTTATAAAGAGGCTACAGGAAGAGATTGTCAAATTGAGGGCACAGTTGGTGACTGTGTCAGAAGAGGTTGATAATTTTAAGCCTCTTGCAACTGTGCATAATAGTGAGTCTGTTTTCCCTCTGCCTAATAATGCATATTCAATGCTGATAGCGTAGCAAAATAGAAAAAGGGATGGGGCAATTATCACTAATTTATCCACCTCACAGAATGTAAGGTATGATATGTGTCCACCCCCAGATATTCATCCTGCATGACCCTCTCCCCAGCTTCCGTCCCCCTCTGAAAAAAACTTACACTCTAGAACGCGAAGCACAAATGTAAATCCAAACATGTTTGGTGCTGGTAGGACTTTTAATGGGGATTATTTCCCCCCATATCCAGTGCAGGAGGGTGTGATTTTTAAGCCCTGAAAGACCCAAAAAGTCCATAGTAAGAGATTGAATAGTGTGTATTTGACAAAGGTCCCAAAATTGGCTAAGGGACTGAGGGAGGACGAGGATTCACTATCTAACAAATGTATCCATTATATAAGAGCAACACAGAATTGCTACTCAGTAATACATGAAGATATTACTTCCACCAGGGGTGCGTGGCTAGCCAGCCAAGATGGCGGACACAAGCCTTTAGTGCTCCGCTCATATCACCTTGATTATCCTGGCAAGCAAACGATATCCAGCCTCATCAGCCTAAAAAATGGGCAATATTCACTCTTGACGTACCAGAGATCTTAATTGCTGCAGCGCAAGAGCAGAAAGCTACCGCATCCACACTGAAGACGCTGACATCGGAGCGCTCATGCCCATGCAAAACGGAGAAAAGCACAGGCCAAAGATGGGAGAAGGCTCCCTGAACTGTGAGGAAGCACACGGCACGGACGGGTGGCGGAGGTGACGGCCGAGAGGCTTGTAACCGTTGTGGATGCGCAGAGCCAGGGATACAGTGCACGGTGAGGGATCTCGGCGCAGTGAAGATACATTGTCCAGAGGCCATAGCGAAGAAACCCTCTGCCCCGGCTGAGAGGCGCAGTGCCCGGAGTGTACAGGAGAGACAGGCACCTGGGATGCCAAACAGACTGAGAAGAGTAGCTGGCCGGAGCCCGTGCCAAGCCGCTGTGTACACGGCGCCGGCCCGGCAGACCCACATGAAGTAGCCGATCCCGGAGGCAACGACCGGCGCGTGCCGGGATTAGAGGTAAGAGCTGAGGCCTGTGCACAGTCAAGCAGCAGACCCACACCCGTGACCTGGGGGGCGTGCACTGACCTGAGACCGCCTGGGGGAAACCCACGGCCCGACCGTGTGACTCGGTGCTCCTGCAGGTGGAGGCAGAGGCCTGCCTCACTTGGGCCTCGCCTGTAAGTTGGGAGGGTGATGCGACCGGGCTATTGCAAGAGGACCCAATCGAGACTGGGACAGCACTCACACCATGCGAAGACAGACTGCACAACTCGCTGGTTGCTACTCCGCAGTCACCTCGGACAAGGAGCTACATCAAAATTTACTGGGTCGATCCCCCTACTACTGGCCCTGAGCACAATAGAGATACAGCGTGCAGAAACGCAGATGGACTGGCGCCCAAGACTCGTTGGCCCCTTCTGGCCCACGCCCGCTAAAACCAGCTCCACCATGCGCAGAGTTCCACCAGATGCGGTTCTCGGAAGCCTCATAGCTGATCGATGCCCTCAGCCCTGAGAAAAGAAATGCAAACAAACCCTGGGCACCACAAAGAAAGGTACCTTTAAGATTAGACTTCCTCCCGCTACTCCCTCACTCATTAGAAGAGGGCAAGGCCCCGCACATGAGCCGCACACAGGCAGCACGACAATAACCCACAGGGTGCCCTCAGAATTAGGCAAGGCCTCAAACATCTGCGAGCAGCGGAGGCCGGAGAGTAAAGGAGAGGATGCGCAACCTCACTGGACCAGTTAGTCGGTAAAAGAGCAAAGCTCGCAGGAACACTGCGCACCCCTCTTACCCTGCATAACCGGAGACCTCTCCAACACAACTTGAAACTCCCTGTTTCCCTGACCATCTGCATGCCCTCTGCACGGAAGCTAGTCATGGGCCGCCTACGCACAAATACACAGCAACCTGCTGAACACTCGGAAGCCCAAGGAATTCAACATGTGGAGGACGAACACACAGGAGAAGCCCTAAACTTGACACTCTCAACAAAAACCAACTCTTTTTTAGCCGCAGTGGAGAAAATAGGTGTCAACCTGGACCCCACCCGGACTTCACTGGAGTCCAAAATAGACAAGGTCGCATCTGACTTTACATTATTGCGAGCTGACCATCGCAAACTGTTGGACAAGGTCCAGATTAACGAACAAGCCCTACTAGAACTGAAGCCAGCCTCCCGCAGTCACGCAGCAGCTCAGCAAGACCTCATGGACCGAGTAAACACGCTAGAGGACAGGCTAGAAGACACGGAAGGCTGCTCTCGTCACAACAACATACGCGTGGGTGGGCCTGCCAGAAGGAGAGGAGGGACATGACCCATTGCATATGTTAAGCGCTGGCTGCGGGAACTGCTTCCAGAAGCCGCATTGTCACCCCAGTTTGTGCTGGAATGGGCACACCGGGTGCCGGCCCGCAAACCGCCCCCGGAAGCAAGGCCAAGACTGTTACTTTTTAAACTGCTAAATTACAGGGATAGAGATACAGTATTAAGAGAGTCCCAAAAGCTTGCTGAGATAAAGATACAAAACCAACAAGTCATGTTGTTCCCCAACTACACAATGCAAGTGCAGAGAAGACGAGAATCATTCACTGAGGTGAAGCCCCAGCTCCGAGCGTTGGACATCCGCTACTCCCTAATATTCCCAGCAAAACTGGGGGTTGCAGCAAAAGGACTCACCCGATTCTTTGACTCACCCTCCGAGGTCTGGGACTGGCTGGAGGAATCAGAGCTATTAACGGGACCCAGACCATCCACGGATGCACAGTCGCCTCGCCGAGGCAGAAGAAACCGCTGTCGCGGCAGAGGAGGAAGCCCCAAACAAGTAAGATCGCAGGCAGCAATTCTTGACATGGAACAAAGACTAATGGAAAGAAAGGAGGCCCTCCACGTAGCAGAAGCAATCTGGACCAGCTCACAGACCCCCGAGCTTGAGACGCGCTCCACTCTCTCCCTCAACGCGACAGGATCATCATCCACAAGATCCGAGGATCTGGACTCCCTGCGGCTACCGGACATTACACTGCAGACTTCAGATGTCATAATTTGAACATTCAACAATGACCTGATAAGTGTATCCTTCCATTTGTTTATGTAACTGGTGTATATTGCCTTGTTCGCGCAACCTGACCAAATAGATGCATGTTTAGATGCGCAGAGTACCTGCTCAGCACACAACAGGAAACGCAACCTGAGCGCTGCGCACTTCCCTCACTAGCCAAGATACGTGTCTGATCGCATCCTTAACATAAAAGGGAACGTCAACTATCGAGGAGATGTCACACCCACACAGGCTCGAAGCACGCACCCTTGCAGTTAATCACAACTAACACAATAGTTGCCACATTTAGGCACCATAGTTTTGACGAGCATCAACTACAAGTTTGCCCTCATAATGTTATGAACACCACAGTTGAACCCCTACTAATGTTTTTTGCACCCCTAGAAGTTCCGATTGGCAACCTAGACCCCGAATACATATTCGCCTCCCCCTATGCATTGAGCCACATCATATGCTCATGGCACAGACCAATATCCTGACATGGAATGTGAGGGGTATGCACACACCCACTCGCAGATACTCTGTTTACTCATATCTCCAACGCAGGCACATAAAAATAGCCTTCCTAAAGGAAACACACCTCACCCAAATTGAAGCTGATGGCCTCTGTAAACGCTGGAGGGGACAAATACATAGCACTAACTACACCTCCCAGGCGCGAGGAGCATTGATATTGATAAAGCCAGGAGTTCCATATGTGGGGGAAGAGGTGGATATAGACCCGAAGGAAAGATATGTATTCTTAAAGGACAAACTGAACAGACAAACAATCCTCATGGGCTCCATATACGTGCCGAATGTGGAACAAACTTCATTCCTAAGAAAGCTCTCTGGAGTGCTGGTCAGATGGAGCGGGCTCTGATGGCTTATAGGTGGGGATTTCAACTCGGTATTAGACATAGCATTAGATAGGTCATACCCGCCCCTAACGCAAACCAAAGCAGCATCTAATGCGCAGGCCCTGTCGGAGTGGCTGACAAACTGGTCATTGACAGATATATACCGAGCCGTTGGTACGAGTTGAAACGGGCCCCTACATATCCGACACAATACGGGTGGGGAGGGGGACGAGTCACGAGGCAGGGATGCCCACTGTCCCCCCTGCTCTTCTCACTTGCTATAGAACCGCTAGCCGACGCAATCCGCACCGAGATGAGAGATAACATCACACTCGGGGATGGCACACACGAATATCCCTGTACGCGGATGATCTTCTAGTGTAGATAAAAGACATTAGCCAAATTCTTCAGCAGCTAGCACCCACACTGGGAAATTTCACCTCTATATCGGGGCTGAAGGTGAATGCCTCCAAGTCCTGCCTCTACCCTTTCAGCGAGTAATGCAGGAACCCGGGCTATGTTCTCAATGAGGTGCATGTGGGAAGGAGCGCAGACACATTCCGCTACCTCAGAATCTGTATATACAGAAGTCCAGCAGATCTACTAGACGGTAATCTCAGCAGAGCATTGGCCTCCATTCGCTTTCAGTTGACATTCTGGAACACGCTCCCATTATCAGTGGCAGGAAGAGTGGCCCTCACGAAAATGGTGATCTTGCCTCGGTTCTTATATTACTTCACAAACTTGCCACTGTATGTCCCTCCCTCCTTCTTCTGTCCGCTGGAAAAACTGATTAAAGACTTTATATGGGGAAACTCAAGGCACTGAGTGGGAATAAACAAACTCTATCTATCCACAGATCAAGGAGGCCTGGCGGCTCCAAACCTAGAGCAATACTACCTGGCTGCGCAATTGCAGTGGGTTGCCAGATGGTTAGCAGACCACCATAAAGGAGACACTGCGACCACACAACCGCCCCTACCCCTTTCAGAGTTGACAGGACTATTCCACCCCTGTGCAAAAATCAAGCCACCAGATTTGCTGCTGCTCAGCATAGCGCATAAATGTTACCACAGAACATTATACATTACCCGTAAAACCACCCCATATGCACCTGTCTTGCCACTGGAGGGAACACCCAGGGGCAACATAATCTCCACAGCTGCTGAATTACAGAGCTGGCAAGAAGTGGGAATAGAGGACATGGGAGACCTGTACCGAGAGGGCACTCTGATTCCATACACATTAGTAGAGGAAGATGCATTGCCTCCGTGACCATTTCTACTCCATCACTCCCTACTGGCTGCTCTCTCTGTCAGATAGGGCGACTTAACCACTGAACCGGCGACCCACCTCACCATTAAATACATGCATGTTATGGGGCAGGGGGGACACTTAACCAAGTGCTTAGCTGCCTCGCTAGGATACCACACAGCAATCAACCTAACGCCGCTCCGGCATCACTGGGAAGGAGACATAGGCCGCCAACTCACAAACTCTGAATGGTCCTCAGTTCTGACTAGCCCAATACACATTCCCAGGAACGTACGCCTACGTCAAATTCAATTTTTGTATCACACACAGAGCATACCTCACACCCGCAAAGATCAACCAGTACTTTAAGCGCTGAGACGCCGCATGTCTCAGATGTTCACATGCAGATGCGGACCTACTGCATATGCTATGGGGATGCCCTGCTCTGAAATAATACTGGAAAGCAGTGGCAGACATTCTGTCTCAATGTACGGACTGTGTCCTCCTGGTTGAATGGCACACATACATCCTGCACCTACACTGTATGAACCGTAGCAACATAGTAACCTCCAGGTTCTTAGACTTGGGGATGGCAGTGGCAAAAAGGTTGATCACCAAGAAGTGGAAAGCCCCTGACCCCCCTCACATGATAGCATGGAGACGATTGCTGCTCACATGGGCCAAAGCGGAGAGCGTCGCACTCCACCGTAAAGACACTTTAGGTATCCGCAAGGTCCCTCTCCCTACCTGCTGGGACGCGATACTGGCTGCATTAACACACATTCACAATACTAGCTCGCCGTCCCCAAACCCAACTAACGCTATGCCCTAAAGACATATATTTCAAAAGCAGGGGACACAGAGAGAGGCACAGGCTTACGGTAACAAACAACGCGTACACCCATAACCCACTCCATTACATTAAACCACTGCTAAAACACCCACCAACAACGCCAACATAAGGGAAGTATCATCTGAGGGAACCAGGTGCCAGTTCTGTTGGTAAGATAGACACCCTATTATCTTTAATTTGTCACTGGTTCTTTATACACAGCCTCCATAGTTAGTAAGATATTAGGTATTACGCAATCACGCTACTGACACACAACGCACACCTAGACAATATTGAAAAATCTGCATTAACCAATAACCAAAGTCGCAATTTGTCGTTGGCAAGAGATGTTATGCTGTGCACGCAGTAGATGTGCACTAAATGTCTAATCACTTGTAATTTTTGGTAATGGTATAAATACTGTCGACAAATCCATCAGGAGATCTCTGTAATATACAGCTGCAAAATGCAAAAAGTCCGAATGCTTGTACAATTCATGAAAATGTGAAAACCTAATAAAAACAGATTTAAAAAAAAAAAAAAAAGATATTCCTTCCACCAAGAGATTTAATGACCCTTCATATAATGGGGAGCATTTCGATTATATTGACATTTGGCTTAGGGATCCTAAAATGGTAGAAGGGCTTGTGGGATTGTAACTTAGGAAAAACCCTCCAGTGGGCACCCAAATGCAATTTAGGCTTAGACCACCTTTTCGAGCCCCTCCAGCATCTGCCTCGGATAACAGAGACAGGGATAATGATTCAGGGCTCTCAAGGGTAGACTGACTGGGAGAGAGGAGTATCCCGAGATCAGGAATAAACATGACATTTTGTATGGGGGTCGATCATGTGCAGTATATAAACACCTCTGGAAATCCCAAACTGTTTACAGCATCTCGTTTGGGAGAAACAGAGGTGTTTATAACACCTATCCAAACTCAGAAGCTGGCCCATATAAAAATTCTGTCTTGGAACGTAGCTGGTCTACGTCCCAAGCTTGGTGACCCTGATTAGGGTCTGTTTATTGACCAGTTTGATATTTGCCTGTTTCAGGAAGACTTGGGCCCTGGAGCCTGTATGTAGAGCAAGCTTCTCACATTTATTTGTACCTGCAACCTCTACTGGAAGGGGACGCCCCTCTGGTGGCCTCTTGATATGGATACGCACCTCCCTAAACATAACATCATGTCCTTTAAAGATAGCATCCGTAGATATACAAGCCATTAAAATCATTGGGGAGAATAAAGATGAGATCTATGTGTATAAATTGTATAATAGGAGGATCAGAGGGGGTTGAGAAACACTAGCTTTGAAATAACTGAGGGCGCACAGGGAACAGTTCAAACCGCATGATTCAGCAATAATTGCTAGTGATTTTAATACTTCATTTGAACCTCTGGACAATGATGGTCATTCATTAACTGAAGTGGAAGACGAGGAATGGGGGTTCCCTCTCTCGAGATCCCACCTGTGAAGAGGTGGACAGAGGTAGCATACCAGATGCTTTTATTCACTCTAGCCTGTGGACTGAGGGCCTGTAATGGATGGACAAAATCCGATCGACATGCCCCACTAAATACAAGCGAATTAACCACATTATCAGGATAGATTACATTTCATTTTCTCTCCCATTGTGGAAATTCGTTGATAGCATGATAATTGATAGATTTGATAGTGACCATAATGCTGTCATATGAAATTTGCCAGGAAATTTGATTGTCCGCCAAGAGCATACTATAATATCCCGCTCAATGAATTTAAATCCATCAAATGATAAACATAAGTTTAAAAGGCTAATGTGGTATCTAGGCCAGAATAAGTAGTGGTAATGCGTGGGGCATTGCAGGAGGCTATTGAGAATTTAGAAAAACTCATCTCTTCGCAGCTTCCATTTCAGGAAGTTGAGGTAATCCATGCAAAGCTTTTTAAAATTCTGGGGGATTATTTCACATAGAGCCAACAAATAATCATTAAAATAAAGGGGAAAGCCTCTACTGGTTAGCATAATAAGGTTTGCAAATTAGCTAAACAACAGTTGTGCCTGGCTCTAAAGGGCAGGGACCCGGTACAAGTAAAGATGCAATGGAACCTGTGCAAATGGTTCCAGGCCAAAGCCCGTTCGAGCTGGAAAAATAGGATTTGGGGCGAGTTAAATTGGGCTGGGACCTCTAGGGATTGTAAGAAATTCTGGTCCTTGGGAGCTAATTGGGGGCAGAATCCCAAAGATCATTTTGCTAATAATATTCATCCGGAGGCATGGTATAATCATTTTTCCGTGCTCTTTGACTTCCTATAGGGTCTAACCGCTAAGCGGTGTGCCCCTGAAGTAGATGGATCAGAAGTATGTCCACCATGTCTACAATTATGCCTATCATCTTTATTGACAATAACTTTAACATACGATGAAACCTTAGCAGCAATTAAGTGTCTTGCTGTGGGAAAAGCAGCAGGTCTGGACGGGGTCCCTGGTGACCTGTTTTGTGCGGAACCAGAGAGTTGGGCTATGTATGTCAACATCTTGTCAAATGCTATATTCTAAGGAGCCGAAATACCTGGCAGCTGGAAGGCCGCCGAGATAGTTCAAATTTATAAAAAGGGCAATAGTAACTTTCTCTAAACTATAGGCCCATAAGTTTGATTGCTGTTCCACAAAAAGTTTTTAGTAGACAAATTGTATTGAGACTTCAGGAGTGGATCTATGAGACCAATGCCCTGTCACATCTGCAAGTAGGATTTCTTAGCTGTATTAGCACTATAGACCAGGCCTTCAGACTTATGGCGATTTATTGGAAAATGGTTGCCCTCCAAAAGGGGCACCTTTATATGGTCTTTGTGGACCTAAAATCTGCATTTGATTTGGTTCCCAGGGGAAAAACGGTGGGCGGCGCTACAACAGAATAGGGTCCTTGTTGAGCTATTGAATGTTATAGTGAGATTGCATCAGAACACCTATGCACAGGTCAGGTGGGGCTCCCGGGGAGAGCTAACGAATCGAATAGCAACTCCCAAAGGGGTCCGTCAAGGTTGTGTCCTTGCCCCGAGTTTATTCTCCTTATATCTCAATGACGTTTTGACCTATCTGGAAAATGTTCACAGCGATGCACCAAGGATTGCAGCGAAGAAAATCGCTCTGCTATTGTTCGGAGACAATACTCTGCTGGTGTCTAAGACCCCAATGTGTCGACAGATGTTGATAGACCATTTTGCAGACTTTTGTGCAGAAAGAGGGCTGACAATAAATTACATTTCTGATCATCAAGCCACATAAGACGTTTAGATTTACCATCACAATAGAGGGTATAGAACTCGAAAGAGTCCCAGAATTTGATTATCGAGGCATATGCTTTACCCATAATATGCTTTGGTCCTCTCAGGTGAAGAAGAGTAGTATGAATTTATGCCATCATGTATTTGGGATACAGAGACTGTATTGGGCATCTAAAACCAGGCCGATCCTACCCGCTCTAAAAGTCTATAATGTGAAGGCGGAAGGTAGTGCCCTTTATGGAGCAGAGCTGTGAGGTTTTTCAGGATTATCCAGTTTGGGAAAAGTTGAGAACAACTTTTTAAGATCTCTGATTCAGCAGCTCACAATCCTGGCCTTATTGGATTATGCTGGAACTGCTGAAATATAGTTAAACACTGATTGTGGCTAAAGTTTTGGATCCGGAGAAAAACATTTGATAGGAAATTATGTGGTCTTCTTATAATCATTTGTTTTCAACCAGGAAACAATACGATGATCAGGTGCACTGGCTCAGCGCAGAACCAAGTGCCTGTGTTTTGTTGC
Organism: Calotriton arnoldi; assembly: GCA_963921515.1. Classification (NCBI taxonomy): domain Eukaryota; kingdom Metazoa; phylum Chordata; class Amphibia; order Caudata; family Salamandridae; genus Calotriton; species Calotriton arnoldi. The sequence goes on from CAWUFW010014884.1 coordinate 136,790, forward strand.
ATCTGGTCGTCTTGCTCCACCATTCCAGATACACTAGGCATCTTTATTCTTCCAATCCTGAATAATTAACTCTCTGACTAATACTGAAGGTACATGGTGTAATTCACTCTCTGAGTCATGGCTCCTTATTATTTCACCTTTTATTTCCAAACCTAACATTGTCATTCTAGCATCTTTACTCATTGCTCTGCAAACATCCAAAAATAATTATGCCCAGAAATGTTTTTAATCCAGGACAACTATAGGGCATATGATACAAACATCCCACTGTGATCCCGTATTTCAGGCAGTTATTGAAATCTTAGGGTGAAGGTTTTGTGATTCTCTCAGGAGCCCCATATAATAAATAGGTGCAAAACATTGTATATGCTTCCTTTTTGCTCTGATGAGTGAGTTATGCTTTAAAAAGTGTTGCTATTTTGACTCATTCTCTATCTACTAATCCTAAATTTCTCTTCACTACTTCATACCATCATTTTTAGTGAATGATTGAACTAGCAAAATATGATATACTTGCAATATAAATTGATTGTTGACTTCCTCCATCACCTTATCAAGTCTCCAATAATGTCTTTGTTCTCCAACTCCATGCTCTAAGAACTGCAAAGCACCAAATACTTTAAAAAAAATCCCTTGCAGGGAATTATTGTCTTATGACATTAATGTAGAAAAGTATTTTATTTTTTGATCCTCTAACAGTTGCCATAGTTGGGCAATTTCCTACTTGGCCAAAGGCTGCAAACCTTGTAGAGATCCACCAGTGTGATATGTTTCCAAATCTTCTGTTTGCCCACCCGATTTGGCATAGCATATGTAAGACCTTAAATTATTATTTTTCTTTAAAAATTAGTGTGTTGAAATTTGTATTAAAGTTATTTCTCTTCTTGGCTTTCAGCCATCTGTTCTATCCAGGAATTATTTTAAATACTTATCAAATTAGATTCAATGGGTCCCTTTAAAAAAACGTAATTGCTGTGGCATGATGATAATCTTCAAAGTCTGGTAGAGTCCATCCTCCTTCTACATTATGTCTAAGCTTATGATAGCTTATATGAAGGGTTCTGCCAGGCAATATAATTTTCATAGTCAGAGGATTCAGAGCTGAAAAGAATTTCTTAATCAAATGGCCAGTAACATTTGGAAAATGAAAAGCATGCTTTGTAACACAAATGTTTTTTCAAGTTGATCATTTCAGGTAAGATTATTGAGAGTCTTTTTCACTACTTTAACTCTGATCTTGTCTTCACTAACAATGGCTCTAATTTAAATCAAACAGATCCTTAATATACCTGCAAATAGAGTTATCCTTAAGTACTACACCGCATATAAAATATTTCCACCTTTATGGGGAGATGGGAACACATTCTCCTCTGCATGAGTCCGGATTTCCTCAGGGTTATTAGTATTGACCAGGTGTCCTGATGTCCTTCCACATTTCTCAATGGCACAAGTTGCACCTGCTAAATTTGATTTTGTGGGGGATACATATATGACTACATAACATTAGTGATTTATTGAAGAGCTGATAGATCCACATTTTCTGTCCTCTAGTGAACCATAATTGCCAGGGGTTCTATAAATATGGCAAATGAAATAAGCTATAGTGGGCACCTGTGCTTGGTGCCTCTAAATACTTTTATCAGCCTTGATCTAGCACCATTAACGTCAAGAGTAGCAAACGTTTCCAGTCCATCAAAAACACTGTGGCCATCTGATTATTCTTGGTGCTACCCATGTTTAATGCCTCTTTAAAATAAAGTGTATTTGCTGCTAAGACTCTCTCTAGGATAGTTCCAACGTGATTCTTCTCAATAAGTCTCATTATTAAATTTTAACTCTTTTTCTCAATAATTTAATCAGTAATTTATAATCACTGTTTAGGAATGAGCTAGGGTAATAGTATAGACGGCCAAGAATGTCTTTCTCGGCCTTTAAAAATATTGTCAGATTCCGTTTTAAAGGAAGAGGGGCCCTCTTTCCCTCTCAGTAAAAAGTTAAATAATTGCATGAGGGATAGAAAAATTCATGAATCAGACCCTTATGCCACCCTGCTGCTAGCCAATCCTCCCTAGGCACCTTCCCAGTATGTAAATTGTGTAGATTTGGTATGGCACTTTTCACTTTGATTTCTGTTATATCCTCCAGCAAACCATAAGCCTGTGTAGGAGACAGTTTTGGGAGTGGTAATTCCTCCAAAAATGTCATTCTTATCTAGCCTATGACCATCCCATATCTTTGTATACCTGATAAAAAATACACAAGGCATGTTCAATTTTATATCTATTTCCCACTACTTTTTGAGTATCTGGATGACGGATTTTATTGATCTCATTTAACCACACCATAATCTTAGTGTGTCAACCATTTCACAAGATTAATATTATTTTCTCCATGGCATCTTTGTTTTTACCACTATTTTTTAATCTAGCTTCAAGCTTAGCAAAGGTCTAGTCAAGCTTCTGTTTCAATTGCTCACTTAATTGGAGAAGCAATTTAGTCTGCAAAGAGTTCAGGTTTAATCTAGGTTGACCTATGCTGAATTTGTTTCCTGTGTGCATGATGGGCCAAAGGGTGGCTGTAGAAGCTTCTCAGAGTAATACATTTGTGTGAAGCCAAGCTTTATATTGACCAAGGTTCTTGTTTCTTTTTTTTTTTTTATTTCAATCCATAGCAAAAATAAATAAATACACACATCAAATCCATGACATCTTGTACCACATCACATATCGGAATTGATAAGAGGAGAAAATTCACACTTAGATTAAAACAGACAGACTGATTATATACAATTGAATACATGAGGGAAAATTGTTAATAATACCATTTCAATCTTTCATATGATCAATCATGGGGCCCCAAATATATATATACCAAGTTTGCGCCTTCTTACCCCTTTGACTGAGTAAAGGCTATGCTCCAAATTAAATATACCATAAAATCTGGCCCTCCACATCTCGAAGGACGGGGCTTCCTGCTGCAGCCACATGGATGATATACACAGCCGAGCCACTGCCGTGGCTATAAAAACGAAATATCGGAATTTATAAGCAGGTAGCCCATGCCGCAGGTCTTCCCCAATTCCTAAGAGCATCACAAAGGTTGAAATCTTTATCCCGGCCCCTGTTATTTCTGACAAAAATCTTTCAATATGTCTGACAAAATGTGTCAATTTTTCACATGCATAGAAAATATGTACGATATCAGCGATATCTGCTCCACAACGAAAACATTTCCCATCGTTTACTCTGCCCCACTTCAACATCTTTGCAGGAGTATGATACAAATTGAACAGTGTCTTAAAGTGCTGTGCATTTAGATTGGCCGAGATCAAGATTGTCCCTGCTATATCTATTGATTGCTCCACAGACAAACCCTGCTCTCCTAGACGATTTTCCCATTTGAGGTTTTGCATATCAAGATCGTCCCTCCTTGTCTCTAATAGCAGATTGTACAATACCCCAATCTTAACACGACGCCTGATGACTTCTACTAATTTATGTGGTTCTATCATGATTTGCCGTTTGCCCAAGAAATCACGAATTTGTAGGAACTTAAAGAGTTGATTTTTAGGCAGATGATACTTATCAGCCAATATTGAGAAGGAGGAGCTCAGACCCCCTTCATCATAAAAATCCCCAATTTGGGTAATGCCTTTACGTCTCCAGTTATCGACCGTCTGATCCCAGAAGACCGCAGGCAGTAAGATTGTTGCAAATGTGGGCATATAGTACGACAGCCCTTTAATCTGGAGGCTTTTCCACACTACCTTCCACACCTTAAAGGCCGTAACCATGATCTTAAAACATGTTTTTATGTAGTAGCTGCCTTCCAACATTTTAAACAAATAGTTCTTAACTTCAGTCCCCCAAACAATCTGGTATATAGATGGGGCCTCAGCGGTGTTACCAGCATCTTCTCCTGTTAAAAATATCCGCATGTTCTGTAATATGCAAGCATAATAGTAAAGTGTAAAGTCTGGGACTGACCACCCTCCTTTCTCCCGAGGGAAAGTCATAAAACGCATTGCTCTACGCGGTTTCCCCGGGGCCCATAAAATTCGAGCACACATTGATTGTAGCTGTTGTAGCTGATCTCGGGAGAGTTCTAGTGGAACTGACCTAAAATAGTAGAGAACCTTGGGCAATATATTCATTTTGAGAATATTACATCTTCCAACCAGTGAGACATGTAAGCATTCCCACCTCTCCAAAGGTTGCCTCACATTAGCCAGAACGGACCCCCAATTGACCTCAGCCAATTCCCTAAGACACGCCCTAATCCTGATTCCTAGATATGTTGCCTCTTTAACTATTCTGGGATTGCCATCAGTAATTTGATTTGTGCAGATAATCTGAGTTTTGGCAACATTCAGTTTATAACGAAACCAAATATGTGTGCTAGTTGTTCGATTTCTGGCATAGCTGCCACAAGGTCAGGTATTACGACCGCTATGTCGTCAGCATATTCGAGAACACAAAAGCGTTATTTCCCTGTGATAACAGGTTTAATCCCAGAGCTTCTCTCCAACATATTTAGAAAAGGGTTAATGTATAAGGCAAACAGAAGGGGAGAGCAGGGACATCCCTGTCTCGTCCCTCTGGAGATATGCACTGGTTCTGATTCTAGCCCCATCATACATATTCTGGCCATGGGAGATTGATATAAGACCTGAATAGCTTTAATAAACCCAGGGCCAACCCCCATCTGCTGTAAAAAAAAACCAGAGGAAATCCCAGGCCACCCGGTCAAAGGCCTTTTCGGCATCTAAAAGAATCAACTCAAACTCACTGCCATGAACCTTTGCCATGTCCAGCAGGGTCACAACCTAATTAATATGAGTAACGGTGCCCCTGTTAGGTATAAACCCATGTTGTCTTTTTAGAGACTAACGGGGAGATAACTTTGGCCAACCGGGTTGCTAAGATTTTAGTGTATATTTTTCCATCACAATTGACTAGGGATATTGGTCGATAAGACTCTGGGATATCTGCTGGTTTATCTTTCTTTTTAAATACAACAATATTTGCCTGATCCCAGGATATCGGCACCGACCCACATTGTGCGGCTTGAGAAACTGCCAGCATATCTACTTTTAGTTCCTGAAAGAAGGTCTTATAGACCTCCAAAGGTAGCCTATCGGGCCCAGCCTCCTTACCACTAGTCAGTGTGTTTATGGCCTCTTCCAGTTCCTCTACAGTGATCGGTCTATCTAGAATCACTGCCTCCTCCTGCCCCAGCCGCTCATAGACTAGATTTTGTAGCCCTATCTCACTAGTCTGTCCCCCAGCCTTTTCTTCTGTATATAGCTCTTCATAGAAGGTATGAAATATTTTTAAGATCTCCTGAGGATTGTGTACCAAATTACCTTGTGCGTTTTTCATACCATCGATTCTTTGCTAAGCCTCTTTTGAGCAGAGTCTTTGCGCTAGACAGCGCCCTGTGGCCTCGCCATATTCATATCAGTTCTCCTTATAAAGCTGGTATTTAATAGCATTATCCTTGCTCCAATGTAAATTAACATTGGCTTTACATCGAGCAACATTAGTTTGTAATTCCATGATGTCTCTATCTGCCAAGATCCCCTGGACTAGATTTTCTTCAGCTGTTTTAAGTTTCATATATAATTCCTGAACCACTACCTTTGCTTGCCTCTGTTTATACAATCCATAGCTCAGGACTTCCCCCCCTAAAGCCAGCTTTTAGGGCATCCCACACATAGCGACATGAGGTAGAGCTGTGATTATTCTCCAAAAAGTCCTTAATCCAATCCTTCATATGGTCAATGAACATAGTGTCCAACAAGAGCTCCTGCTAATAATACTGGTGACACAAAAAAGTAATCTAGTCTAACTAGTTTTTTATGTGGATGGGAATAGAACGTATATCCCGGGTATGAGTCCAGCAGCATTGCCCATTCATCGACCAGACCGTGAACAGTCAATAAGTGATGTAGTGCCCTAAACACCTTAGGTTTCCTGCCCTTGTACTTTTGTGTGCCCGGCTGTAAGTCCCTACCACCTAGATGTATATTAAAATCCCCGCACAGAATAAGTGGGCTGAGCCATGAAGCCAGTTCCACTTTTAACCCCTCCAAAACGGAGACCTCATCAAAATTAGAGCTGTACACTGTACATAGCGTAAACGTAGCTCCCCGCGTAATGCATTCCAAAATAACCCAGCGACCTTGTTTGTCCACTAACACTCGACCTGATTGCTGGATTTCTCGTTTAGCTAACACTGCAACCCCCTGAGTCATTATGGACTCTCGCATCCATTTTTAATGGCATGTTTGAAACAGGACAGTTCCCCAAGCTTTGGAAGGTGGCCTCAATATTGCCCCTTCTGAAAAAGCCAAGCCTGGACACCAAGGATCCCAACAACTTCCGCCCGATCTCTCGTCTTCCTCTCCCTGCAAAAATGGTAGAAAAAACTATGAATCGTCAACTCAGTGCTTTTTTGGGGGAAGTACAAGCACTGGATCCCTCCCAACATGGCTTTAGAGAAGGACACAGCACTGAGTCGGCGCTCATTAAGGCCACAGAGGAAATCAGGGAAGCAGTGGCTCGAGGAGGCAGGGCAGTCCTGATCTTATTGGATCTGTCCGCGGCATTTGATACGGTCCATCATGATATTCTGATGGACCGTCTCAAGGACTGTGGGGTCCAGGGTAAAGCTTGGGATCTTCTTAAATCTTTTCTATCAGACAGAGGACAGATTGTATCCCTAGGTAAATTTCAGTCCAAACCCTTTACACTGCCATGCGGTGTACCGCAGGGGTCCTCACTGAGCCCCACACTTTTTAATGTGTATGTCTCATCATTGGCTCCCGTTATCAGTGCATTTGGGTTTGGGATCACATCCTACGCTGATGACACACAAATTGTGGTGTCTCTGTTACCTGGCCAAGAGTTGGGAATAGATAAACGTTTTCAAATCTGCATGGAATTAGTTGGGAGATGGATGGCAGACAATTGCCTAAAGCTTAATTCAGGTAAAACTGAAGTAATGCTGTTTGGGAACGATCTTAATTTCTGGACTCCTAATTGGTGGCCTGCCTCCATGGGGTCACTCCCTACACCCTCTAAAAAGGTGAAAAATTTGGGAATAATACTAGATGAGAAACTCTCCTTTGGGGCCCAAGTAAATGCAGTAACCTCAACAACAGTGCATGTTCTGAGAACTGTCAAGAAGGTATTGCGGCTTTTACCTTTGGGGAGCCAGCAAACAGTGGTTACAGCATTGGTCATGTCGAGGCTGGATTACTGTAACAGCCTATATCTAAATATACAACAAAAACTTCTGTATAAACTCCAGCTGCTACAAAATGCCGCGGCCGGATTACTTACGGGCACATCCAAGTTCTCCCCAATTTCCAAAGAGATAAAAAAATTGCACTGGCTCCCGGTGAGGAACCGGGTGCATTTTAAATCTCTGTGCATGGTCTTTAAAGCACTTCAAGGCCTAGGACCAGATAATTTAAGACGCCAATTTCAATGGTATAGACCGACAAGAACTCTTAGATCTCTGGGAGCCAAACGGGTCGTAGTCCCACCAACAAAAAAAGCTCAGTGGGGTGGCAGAAGCTTCTCTTCATGCACAGCAAAAGCCTGGAACGACTTGCCATTCCATCTGAGAAATGCCACCAATCTTCTAGCTTTCAGGAAAGGGTTGAAGACCTGGCTTTTTGATAAATAAACCCCCTTTTTTCTAGCTCTGCATTAAGGAGAGGTAACTAGCGCCAACACCTCCGGGTAATCCTGCGCTCTAAAAGTTTACATAACATAACATAACATGGACTGTTGTGAACATGCCAATACCGCATACCCTAATTCTGTTAGATTCTTCCGCTTGCCCCAGGGTATGTGTGTTTCCTGCAAACACACTAGGTCAGGATGAATCACCCGCAACTCTGCAGCTACTCTTTGTCTTTTGTTATTATTATTTAGCCCACAGACATTTACAGAACAGATACGTAATCCTGATTTAACCATCCTATCCCCCACTACACGTGGTTGCGTTACCTCGTTCATTACTCCTATTGTGTGGTCTTTGCTCTTTCATCCTCGTCACATTTATCATGCTGTGGATTTCTTTTTCTTCTTTTTTATCCCCAATCACCCACCCCCTGTCCCCCCTCCCCCTCTCCCCCCATCCAACCCCACAGCCCTCACCCCCACCCCCGTAGTGAGGCTCTAGGACCAATGGTCCCTGAGATGACAAGCTCCCGCCACCCGGTTACTGCCCCGCCTGCACTCCACCCTGTATTATCACATCAAACATCAAACACCCCCGCCTATATAATATAAACAATCTAACTCAGTACAAATGGTGTTTGTAGAAAAAAGATAAACACAGGACCATACACAACAAAGACATAAAAAAATAAAAAAAATGAAAGAGAAAGAAAAAAGAGGGCTGAAAACCCCAAAATCAACAAAACACCTGATAATCAGAACAAATATGTATAATTAGTCACATCCTACAATATCCTACAATATCAGCTGCTTGCCCTTGTCTCAGATAGATTGCAAATATTCCTTTTCTTGTACATCGGAGGTAAAAAAGCGAGTGTGCGCCTTATATAGTACCTTTAGCTTTGCTGGATTAAGCAGAAAGGCTTGCGCACCTTTGCCCTGAAATGGTGCAATGAGGTGACATAAGTGCCAGCGTCTCTGCACCGTTTGATGGCAAAAGTCTGGCCTGACAAAAAAACTCTACCTCTTTACCTGCCCTCTTTCTATCAGGGCGTGCAAGATCAAATACAGCTTCACAGGTCAAGAAGTTATTGAATGATATTAATATCGCCCTTGGTCTGGGTGCTGCCTGTCATGGTCTTGCTCGAAGAGAAAACGGGAATCGATGCACTCTTTGGATCTCTTGCTGCCAGTCACACTGCGTCAGATCCGGAAAAGCTTCTGAGAATAGTTCAACGATATATTTGCGAGGGTCCTGGCCTTCTGTTCCCTCTGGAATTTGCAAGACTCTCAAGTTATTTCTCCAAAGCCGGTTTTCCAAATCAGTCAACTTCCATTGTGTATCATCCTTTATTGACCACATGGCCTCCGTTGCTGCCTTCTGAGCTGCCAGCTCATCCTCTAGGCACGAAATCCGAGCTTCTGCTTCATTGAACCTTTCGGCAAATTCAGAACATGATTTTGCGATACGTCGGACAGAATTCTGCAGTATACGACAAGCACTTTGCGTGCATGTCTCTTTCCTGTGGGTCATTATAGTTTGGTATATCAGGGATAATGAGATCTCCTCAGATCTGTCTGCTATATTCTCTTTATTAGGCTCCAGGATGCGCTCATTGCCAGCCCCTATCTCTGCCGAGAAAGAGTAGTCCCATTGCAGAGCATCGCTACCAGCCGCCTGCATAACCCCTTCTCTCAAGTCCTGTTTCTTACGAACTGTCCGAGCGCTTGCTTCTGGGGTATCCACACCGTGTCATTGGGGTACCTGCTACTTAGATCACTGTATCCACTGCCATGCGAGCCCCTCCTTGCCTGAAATTTCAGGATTGACTCTATCTCGTCATCAGAAGAGTCCGAGTGGTCAGATAGGGAATAAAAATTATCCCCAGAGTCTATTTCCTTCGTTATGGTCTGGATATCACCCTTACTCCTTGCACCTAAAATCTCTGGGTTTGAGAGGGACACTATCTCAGATCCAGCATTAATTTTAGCGGTGCTAGCTATGTCTGGTGACGCAGTATCACGGTTTTTATCCCCTTCTGCTCCTTCCACTGTCAGGGCTTCACCTTCTCCGGCTTGCCTCATATTCCCAGCAACAGATACTTTTGACTTTTCAGTTACCAAATCCCCCTCCACAGATCCTTGTACCGCAGCAAGATCTGTTGATTTAGGAGTATGCAGCAAAACGTTCTGCGCTTTTTTTTTTTTCCAGTAGAAAACAAAGGGTGAATAATGCGCTTACCAAGGCTTTCTTTTGGTGCACACTCACGTTTCTCCCCCAAGGCATCTCCAATGTTGCCATTCTTGCCTGCTTTAGACAATGGAGCCGTACTTGCAGAGTTCTTGACAGCTCCGGCTCCAGCTCCAGCCGTGTCAGTCAGGGGACGAGACCTCCCTCTCCCAGCCTTTGGAGGCATCGTCGGATCAGTCGGCTCAGTCGGCTCAGCTCTGCCCTCTCCCCTTACACTTCCGTCTGCCGTCGTGGCAGCAATACACCACAGGCGCCAATTCCACGGCACTCTCCAGCGCAGTCCAGGGAGCTGCAGCAGCCTGCTCGTCAACATCGCTGCCCCAGCTCCGATCATGCCAGGCCAGCCGTCCTCCTGGTTCTGGTAAGTGTTCTTATGGCCATGGAGACATTGCCGGGGATTTTTCTTCCCCTACAACTTTGCCCCTTGCGCAGGCGGGGGGACCAGGGCCGCCAGCTCACACGTCCGACCGCGTGGACGCCATCTTGTTTCTTTTAAATGGGAACCCAGGTGGAGCAGGGCGCGAGCCGGTCTCCACCTGGGCTATTTCGCGCAAGGGAAGCGGCCGCGCGAGGGGGCAGGTGTAATTAATTAGGCAGGGGAAGGGATTCAGGAGGCGGTGTTCGGAAGCAGGCTAGCGGGAGGACACTGGCGTCGGAGGTGCCCGGGGTGTGTCGTTGCTGTTTTTTCCCGTTGTGGCGGTCTTGCGGTTGTCGCGCTGTACGCCAGGTATTTAGGGCCCCATACTATGTCAGACAACGAGGAGGTGCGGGCTGCTGTGCGAGTTCTGTGTGCTGCAGGGAGGGAAGACTGGCTGCGGCCGGGGGTCCCTGGTGCGGCTGGGGTAGTGCGTGCGCGCCCTAAGCGTCAGGCGGCCAGAGGAGTGGTGAAAGCTGTTGCTGCGTGCTTGCCGGCGCTGCAGCATCCCACGCTTCTCCTGGATACCGGTGCGGATGTCGGAAAGGCCCGGAGTGTCTCTTTGGGGCCGTATGTTGCCGCGGTAGGCTCAGGTGCAGCTCAGTTGGCCCACTATGCAGCGGAGGACCTCTCCTGTCTTCCCGGCTCGAGTGTGGGTAGGAAACTGCGGCGTTCTCGGTCTCGGGGAGGAGGGGCTTCCAGGGCAAAGCGGGCTGCCTCTCTTCCTCGGGGACTGCCTCAGGGGGGGCGGGGTTTGCTTTGTCAGTCTCCTACTTTGGTTTCAGGCAGGGGGACGCCCCAGTTAGAGGCAGCTAACTTTACAGGGGTTGTGGCAACTGGGTTTTCAGAGGCAGCGGTGCATTTTGGCACACATAGAGTGAATATCGCGCCCCCTCCCCATTCTTCTGGCTGCACCTCTGCGCTTGTTGCTTACTCTAGTGACAGCGGGGAGGAGAGTTTTGCGGAGCCCGCTAGCAGCAGCTCTCACTCTACGGTGGCGAATACCATTCCCATTGGTGGTGATTTTTCCGGGCCAGTGTCCACTAGTGAGGGTGTTTTCTCTGGGGCAGGTTATGTGGGCTCTCATTCTGGGGAAGGGTCTGAGGCCTTGATGGATGTTGAACAAGAGGGAGACGCGGACAGAGAGCAGGTTGTTTTTCCCCGATGCTTGAGTCGGCGGGGTTTTGCAAGCGCACAGCAGGTCGGTTTGGTGGCGGGGATGTTTTTGAGATACCTTCAGCTTTTACTGTCCCGTCACGGACTCCTCATTATTTTGGTTCCGTCTTGGGTCCTGAGTCTGGCCAATGGGTCTGGGTGGAACATTCAGAGGGGGTCTCTGCTGCAGCGGCTGGGAGCTCAGATTTGCATAGGTCGGGGGGGCAAAGATTTCAGCGCCTTCTTCAAGCATGAGCGGTTTGAAGGTGCAGGTTTCATCTGGGACTACGGAGCGTGGTGACTCCACGGGTCAGCTGGTTGAGCAGGATGCGGCTTTGCTGCACTGGTCTGACACACACGGAAGTTCACGTGCGGACTTTCCTTCTCATGCTGGTCATCAGAAGCGGATGGCGGCGCAGCATCGGGGGTCATATGATGGGGGCGTGCGAGATGGGGGACAGCCGGGGATGGGTTCTACTGGTTTGGATCCATATGATGATATTTTGATTTATGGGGATGACAGTTATTTGGAAGAAGGGGAACTGAGAGAAGTGGGCGGTGTTGAATCATTGACGGTTCCACACTTAAAGAGTGGGGTAAAAAGGGGTTCCTTGGGGGCAAAGACTGTGCTTAGTATGTTTCAGAAGTCTGGAGCGGACCGACCAACAGATCCTGACCGGCTAAGCGGCCCTCGTCAGCGGGATGACCCTAAGGAATTGCAGGAATGCTCCGCTCAATTACCATCAGGTAAGTCACAATGGTGGGATACGTGGACTCATTCGGATTTTAGACCGCCCAGTAAGCGTTCTATTGGTGTTGGGGAAGGGTTGTTGGTTGCTGATTTGACACCTCAAACTGAAGTGGGAGCACAGAATTCTGTTGTGCCAGTCAAGGTCCCGGGTAGTGTCACATTAGATGTGGTTCCCACTAGTCAACCCAAACAAGTGGCTAAGTTACTTCCTTCTGGGAAAGATGTACAGGAGGAGGATCGGAATATTCATAAAAAGCTGCCTTATATGGGTATTTCAATGCCTTTGGGGTCCCACCTGTCCGAGAAGACTAAGGCTAGGATTTGGAAGCATGAGTTTGTGGACGTTTTCAAGTTATTACATAGGGACGGTCAGGCTAAGGAGGGATCCAAGGAAGAAGAGTGGGAGCTTGCCAAACGGCCTAGGGTTCCTAAGAATATTGAAAACTGGACATCCGCTTTCCTCATATATGCAAGTGTATATTGTGAGCGTCATCAAGACAGGGCAGTGGCTTTGTTCAAATACATTGATATAATTTGCAAGGCCCAAATGCATTTTGGTGGCTATGCCTGGCTCAGCTACGATGAGGAGTTCAGGGCCCGGCTTAGTATTTTTAATGACAAGCCATGGGGGGAGGTGGATTCCGAACTGTGGCTCCAATGGATGTCTTCCACTCACCCGCCGGCAACGACTCACACTGCCAGCGGTTTACCAATTACATACCGACCCTTTCAACCTCGTCCCGCCCAGGATGGGGCGGGTTGGCACGGGAGGGGACAACCTCCGGTCCCAGGGGCCTGCTGGAATTTTAATAGAGGATTCTGTAGCAGACAATTTTGTCGCTACAAGCATGAAAGCTCACAATGTGGGGGAAAGCACCCGGTCACTCAATGCTTCGCAGGTTTTAAAGCCGGAGATCAAGGCAGGTTCCAGAGGGGGAGAGGGACGGTCTTCCAGTATCCACCAAAGGGCTCCTACCCCAATTAGACTGGAAGTTCTAGAACATTGGTTGGGCTGCTATCCCGATGTAGATGTGTCATCTAGTTTGTCCTGGGGCTTCAAGGAAGGGTTTAAAATTGGATACCAAGGGCCACGTCAGCGGAGATGGGCTGACAATCTTAAATCTGCTAAGGAACTTCCTCAGGTGGTGCAACAAAAACTGCAAACCGAATTACGGGCAGGTAGAATAGCTGGCCCCTTCATGCAGAGTCCTTTTGCGAATCTGATGGTCTCACCCCTGGGAGTGGTCCCCAAGAAAACAGAAGGGGATTATCGTTTGATCCATCATTTATCCTGGCCAGAGGGTCAATCTATCAATGATTTCATTTCCCCAGCAGACACCAGTGTGTCCTACGCTTCTGTGGATGACGCCCTGAAATTGGTGTGGTCAGCGGGGGCTGGGGCGGAGTTGGCCAAGGGCGATATTAAATCGGCTTTTCGCCTGTTGCCAATCCACCCTTCGGATTTTGAACTACTGGGCATGTTTTTTGATGGAGCCTTTTACTTTGACAAAGTCCTTCCCATGGGATGTTCTGTTTCTTGTGCACTCTTTGAACGGTTTAGCACTTTTTTACAGTGGTGTTTTACCCAGTGCAGTGGACATGCTCTCGTATGCCATTATTTGGATGACTTCATGTTCATTGGTGCCAGACAGTCTACTCAGTGTAGCTTGGCTTTGAAGTGATTTCAGGATATGGCTCAGGATTTGGGTGTCACTTTAGCTCCTGAGAAAACGGAGGGTCCCAGCACACGACTAACATTTCTAGGGATTGAAATTGACACTTTGAACATGCAAGCGAGGTTGCCTGCAGGGAAGGTACAAGAAATTAAGTCCTTCTTGTTATCGTGTCTTGCTCAGACGAAACTGGAACTTCGGCAGGTTCAGCGCCTGTTAGGTTATTTAAACTTTGCATGCAGAGTCGTCAGGGCTGGTAGGACGTTTTGCAGACGGTTGGGGTTGTCCATGTCTGGGGCTTTCCTCCCGCATCACAAGGTCAGGCTTTCCAAGGCTGTCAAGGATGATCTCCGTATCTGGTTGCAATTTCTGGATGATTTCAATGGAGTCTCCCTTTATTTTGTCGACGACAACATGTTGTGGCAGGTTCAACTTTACTCAGATGCATCAGGGGCGCATGGGTTTGGCCTTTTCTGGGAGGGGCAGTGGTGTGCAGAGCGCTGGCCTTCCCATTGGTTGCAGCAGGGGCGCAGTATTGCTTTCCTAGAACTTTTTCCTTTGATTGTGGCCCTGTCGGTTTGGGGGGAAGAGTTCAGGGACAGGTCGGTCCTTTTTCACGTTGACAACATGGCAGTGGTTGAGCTCATCAACAGACAGAGGGCCAAAGATCTGAGAGTTCTGCATCTTTTGCGTTCCTTTATGTTAAAGAGCTTACAGTTCAACATTGTTTTCAAGGCTCGACATATACCTGGTACAGATAACTCAATAGCAGACGCTTTGTCTCGTTTTCATTGGCAGAAGTACCACAGTTTGGCGCCAGGGGCTGCCCCCAGCAAGACTTCGATCCCACAGAGCGTTTGGGAGTTGGGGGATTGAAGATCGCAGAGTTAGTGGAGAATTCAGTGGCACCCTCTTCTAGGAGAAGCTATCGTCAGGCCTGGTTGGAGTTCATAAGTTATGGCAATTTTGATTCTCAGTCTGGGAGGGTGGTTACTTCTGAACAGCATATTTTGGGTTTTGTTTTGCATTTAATTAACAAGGGTCTGTCTCACTCCACTATAGCAGGGAAGTTGGCAGGAATTTCATTTTACGGTCAGCTACGGTGGGGGCAAGATCCAGTTGTAGGTTGTTTAGTTAAGAAAGTTTTAAAAGGCCTCAGCAGGGAGCGGAAACCTACAGCAGAGCTACGTCAGCCGTTGACTTTTGATCTCTTACAACAACTTTTGCTTCAGCTGCCTGTTTGTTGCTACAATGATTGGGAACTTTTCCGTTTTCGTTTATGTATGATTTGGTTATTTTTTGGAGCATTTCGAGTTTCAGAGCTTTTGGGTTTGCGTGGCCAACCTGGTATTTGCAGCAATGAGGTGTTTTTGCAGCAGCACAAACTCAGGATATGGCTGAGGGCATCTAAAACGGATCAGTTAGGTAGAGGCACTTGGGTATACCTGAACAGGAGTGGTGTAGAGGGATGTTGCCCAGTGGTGGAGTGGGAACGTTTTAGCAGCACAGGAGGTCCTGTTTCAGGTGCCATATTTTGTCATCAGGATGGCTCCAAGTTCACTAGTGCTCACATGTTGGCAGTTTTACGGAAGGCTCTCCTTAGGTTAGGTTTCAATCCGGCTTTGTTTGGCACACATTCCTTTCGTATTGGGGCTGCTACAGAAGCAGCAAGGTTGGGTTGGGCATGGGATGACATTAGGCGCATTGGGAGGTGGAAGTCTTCTTGTTGTGCTCGTTATGTTAGGAAGTGATTGTTTTGTTTTCTTCTTTGCTAATTTTGTTTTTCCATTTATGGTGCATACTAGACCCATTGGCAGCGAAAATGAACACATGGATAGTGGGCCATTCATTCATAAAGTGGGCAGCGCTTTTCGCAGAGAAGCAGATCTATGGCAGATCACTTGGACTTCCCAGTGCTGGGCATGAAGTTCTATGGAAGGGTAAAAGTGGCATGAGGTGGGAGAGTTTGTTTCTTACTTTGACTGACTTGTTTGCTTCCAGGGGGGGTCCTCCGGATATGCTGATATTACATTTGGGGGAAAATGATTTGGTGTCATTATCCGGTTTGTCCCTAATCAAACAAATAAAACTGGATCTTGCCGTTATTAAAAACAATTGGGCGGGGACTTGTTTGGTTTGGACTGAATTCATTTACCGGCAACATTGGAGGGGGGCCAGGAGTCATGCAGCAATTGAAAAGGCCCGGCGCAAACTCAACCGTGCTATGAAAGTTTTTTGTCAAGCAATGGGAATTAAAGTACTGTCTAACGATAACATTACAAAGGACGAAGGCCACTTATTCAGAAATGATGGGGTGCATCTATCAGATCTGGGTCAAGCCTATTATTTGCTAGAAATGAGGGACTTACTGGCTCAATTATGGAATGAGAATCTCTGGTGTAGTCAAAGTTGTTGATGTTCTCTTTTTCAACACGTTTGGGTGGGGCCAGGAAAACACTGGGGGTTTTCCTGGGTGGCGTTTTTTTTTGGGGGGGGGTTAAGTCAAGAGCGGTCTTACCCACTCCTCGGGGTGGGGGGGAAATGTTGGAAAGCGGGGGTGGGGAAGAGAGAAGTTGGGGTTTACAATGACATGGGGTTTTTATATGAAGTTTTTGATTGAATTGTTGGAATAAAGTTTGGGGTTTTTGGGGAAATGCAATTTATTTCATGATGTCATACTGTATATAGTTATGCGATTGGGTAAACTTCATCTGTCCTAAATAAAGTGGCCTTTTCTGCTATGATGTACATGAGTGGGGCTGTGTTTATTGCGCGATGGGAACCCAGGTGGGGCAGGGCGCGAGCCGGTCTCCACCTGGGCTATTTCGCGCAAGGGAAGCGGCCGCGCGAGGGGGCAGGTGTAATTAATTAGGTAGGGGAAGGGATTCAGGAGGCGGTGTTCGGAAGCAGGCTAGCGGGAGGACACTGGCGTCGGAGGTGCCCGGGGTGTGTCGTCGCTGTTTTTTCCCGTTGTCCCACCCGCCCTCCCTTATATGTATATAAAAAAAAAACGAGAAGAGTTGTTTGCCACTCTAGGACGGTATTGAAGTTTCCCAATTTTTCCTGTTGTCATTTATGGCGTTTTTTGCGGGGGTAAGTCAAGAGCAGTCTTACCCACTCCTCGGGGTGGGGGGGGGGGAAATGTTGGAACTCGGGGGTGGGGAAGAGAGAAGTTGGGGTTTACAATGACATGGGGTTTTTATATGAAGTTTTTGATTGAATTGTTGGAATAAAGTTTGGGGTTTTTGGGGAAATGCAATTTATTTCATGATGTCATACTGTATATAGTTATGCGATTGGGTAAACTTCATCTGTCCTAAATAAAGTGGCCTTTTCTGTTATGATGTACATGAGTGGGGCTGTGTTTATTGCGCGATGGGTTTCCCTGTCTCTGAATCTGATATTATTGACAAACAGTTTCTAGACTACTGTTTCACCCTACACTTTCAAAAAAACCTCCTCCGCATATCTAGTGTGTATAAATTATGAAAGAGAATACCATTTGCTTGATCTCTGTCTCAATATTCACCAGATGTCTGGAGGAAATAACCGATCCCTCACCTGCTTGAAAAACGAGCCCGGTGAAAGGTATAGCCCAGAATTTATGAGTTCAAGTTGCTCTAAGCATCTTTTAGATTTAAGGTCTTCAACACATCTGCCAAGCACTTCCTCAATTTTATTTTGCATGTAGAGTCTTTCTTAGAACATGCGCCATTTTGATGTCTGTCTTTCTCCGGTGAAGCCGAGTAAAGTCCACTCTCCATATATAAGGATTCGGAAAACATAATAAAGCTAAGGCCAGATCTTGGGAAGGGCACAATTCATCAAACAAGGGGCAAAGAAGATGGTTATCATAATTCTTTCACTGTTCAAAGGAATAAAACCCTAATATCCAACATCCCTGCCTATCCATTTCCCGTTTTTTCCAATTTAATTTCCAGTTCAGATAGAATTAACATTTGTTAATACAACGTTTGGTTTGTTAGTTTAGAATCCAGAATCTGCTCCCACTAAGGGCCTCGTTACGATCTTGGCGGACAGGGTGACTCTGTCACAAATGTGACGGATATCCCGTCCACCGTATTACAGTTCCATTATATCCTATGGAACTTGTAATACGGCGGATGGGATATCCATCACATTTGTGACGGAGTATCCTATCCACCAAGATCGTAATCATGTGCTAAGTGGCTCTTTTTACCCAATCCCCCACCACTGCCTCCACTCGCACCAAACGTTGCACAATTTACTGCTGAAAAAATAATTCAGTTACCTAATTTTACCATTGGCAAATTTAAAAAACTGCAAACAAACTATTTTATGTAATATGATCAACACTGCTGGCAAATTCCAATAGTGCATACACAAAACTATTTGCGCTCTGTGGGCCCTCATCCCAAATCTGTTAAACTAGTCAGAGGCTCCAGGCAAGAATGAAAGAATGCTTTCAACACATTACTGTTTATTGTGGTGCTCAAGTCACTATTTAAAATATTCAAGCAAGCTGAGGATGAAGTCTACCTGTTTTTATTGCAAATAGTTCCCCAATGCCAGGGGGATTATGGATTGGTGCAGGAGGGCTGGATTAATGCCAGATGTTTGAGCTATGCAAATGAGATAAAATTACATACCATTAATCCAATTGGAACTTAGGGCCTGGAGCTAATTAAATAAAATGCTACAACTCATTACCCCATCAAAGCAAAGGTTTAATAAATAATGAAAGTAGGCCAAATGAATGGAAGAGAGAGAGTTGGGTAAATATCCATAGAATAAGATGTCTGTTACTGATTGCTTAGAGGATAAACTAATACTTTTCATCCAATGTTGAGTGTGAGTTATTGGTTTTAGTATGCTGATCAGATTAGTCAAGTTAGTTATGGAAGTGTACATTGTACTATTACATCATGCCAGTTAAAAGTAAAGGGAAGACTGTCAGGAGTTAGGACTGACGAAGATCAGATAAAAGCTCCAACCTTAAGATTTGAACTCCGACTTTCTCTGTCTCAGTGGTCTTTCAGGCTTTTATCAAAATTGACGGCTCTGTAAAGTGACCGAGAGGAGAGGAGCAAAGATGTATACCCATGTAGAAAATCATTGCTTGCAGTAACATAGAATGACTAACTCTATAAAAGCAATACTGACATCCAATAAAACAAGTATTGATTGGACGTTGGATGCCAAATGCTGAGGGGCGATCCTCCACGGCATCAAACAAACAGACTGATTAGTGTGAAGGGTCACACATTCTGATTTCATGTTAGAATGCTGTGTAAAGAATGAGAGTGACATCGAGAAGGAGAGGTCATTAAATATGTTTAGAAGAACTCCTGGACAGGTAGCCATGTAATATGGTTTAATATCACCATTGACGGGTTCATAAACCATGAGCTCTAAGTCCAACTGACTGGTAAATATCACCAAAACTCAGAGATGGCACTGTAGAACTATATTGCACATAGGCCCATTATGTTTTCTTAAACTGCATGTTTATTTTGGGATAGCACGAAGAAGTTGCTTTCTTAAAAGTGAAGCTAACAATGGGCACTGATTGGAATTAGAATCTTTAGGTTTGTTTCCCCTCCCTGAATCAATTGTTGATAAAACAATGGAGCAATGGTGATGGTCAGTGGGTTTATGCAGCTCTGAGGCTGCAGCTTTTACTGCATGATTATGGATTAACCACATTTGCCACATCATTTGCCACACAATTTGGATAATTTGCAGATTTCGCAAAATTGTTATTTCTAGCTCAAATGAATGAAACTAACACTGCCAGGAAATGTACTGCATAATTTGGGGGTTTTGCAACATCCTTTTGATAATCTTGCTGCATAATTTAGTCCTCTGTGCTGCATATCCTTTGTAGGGCTGACAGTGGTAAAGCTCTGCATTATGGTCTCGGATATGTCATTATGATGTTGAATTCAGTATTTCATCAGGATCCATGAAACATAGGTTTTTATTACCACTGCATTTTGTGCTGAGGATACACAAGATGTTTGCTGGGGGGCAGGTGTGTGGGCCTTACCTTCCTCTCCCATAGCTGTCCCCCTGGCTTTACATTCGATCTGGCAGCATAAACATAATTCAAGAATAACTACACCCCTTCTTCTATTTCCATCATGGTTTGAGGAAATAGAAGAATGGCTACCAGTACAACGCATGGTACTATATAATTGTATTGGATGTCCCATTGCTGTGGTCCTCCAGTACTCTGCCTATTCAAGCAGTTGCAGAAGGGGACTAGGATAGAGTGGGAGGTGGCAGAGTGTCCTAATCCCCTGACATAAGTGCCAGGGGTGCCCATAGGAACCACTAGAACAAATTAAGTACTAGCTGTGTGTGAGGTTTCATGAAAAGGGAGATTTAGTGAAATTATTTCCAAAAGTGTATAAAGATCAGTGATAAGAAATGGTGGTAGTAGATACTATTAGGGAAAAGTGTTAAGGGGAGGTTAGGTTGGGCAGCTACTATAACTGAGAGAGCCAGAGGAGCCTGTGCAGATTATCCACTGACTTGTAGTGATGGGTGAGATTACAGCCTACACATATCCCATGTTGTTGGGTGGTGTACTGGGGCAGCAAGTTAAGATAGAGGTTAACACTGCAGATCAATGTTCCCTCAAATTTCTTTACTCTGTGTGCAACAGTGCCAGATCCCTGTGCACTGCTGCCAAGGCTATGTGCACCAAGCATGCGAGAGCAGCATATGACCATATACATCTGTGGCCATTACCACTCAAGACTTTTGTTTGCAATCAGAACGAAAACAAATGCATTTTACACATAGAGCTCTGTTTAATAGAGTCTGAAGACGGTTTTGCAATGTGGATACAGACTATCATTACATGAATTGTTTATTTGCACTTGTACCCCAATCAAATATCAGTTGGGTGGACTGGGGCATAGGGGAGACAGAGAGAGACGAGAGTGAGCAAGTATATGGACTGAAATTCTGTGTATGTGGAGCAAGACTGTAGGAAAAGGTGAGTGAGAGAGTGTGTGAGAGAACGTTATGTCAGTGTCGATATATTCAATGCAAAAATAGTAATGGTGCATTGTGCACTCTAAAAAAGCTGAACACAATACCCAGGGCCACTAGAATTATGCAGCAGGGGAAAGCACCAAATTATGCGGCAGGGTTGACTAAATTATGAAGCAAGTATAGGCAAATTATGTGGCATAATAATGTAAATTTTTTCATAGTATTACTTAATTATTTCATAATTTTTTATACAGGGTGATACTGTCTTGGCAATTATATCACCTCATTAGTGCCAGTATACCAACTAAATACAGAAATAAGCAACTGAAAGATGTCCAGCTAACCCTTGCGAAGGGCCTTTTATGTACGTAAACGTATACAAGTTTATAGTAACTTTTGGTTAGTTTGAGCTAGAATTTTTTTTTTCCAGTTTAAATCTGCAGATTATGTGGCAGATGATGGATTATGTGGCAAATCCATAACTATGCAAAAAAAAGCAGTGGCCGCAGAATCACATAATTCCAGTGGCCCTAGTAATACCTTATACTTTTGATGCTGCATTGTGCCATGTGCTGTGCAAACCCACCCTGTACAGTTTTAGCCTAGTGATTCTTGTTTATCCTAATTGTGTTAAAGGAAGAGAAGGAAGCCCACAGATGTAGAGCAGTGGAAGTCTATGCTCGGAGTCTTACAGTACAGCATTGTATTTCATAGCTCCTGTGGAAAAGCAGAGTGCCCGACAGGGATGGTGATGGGGCAGAAGTGATAGCGACAACTTGGAAATCTATGCCACCCCTCTTCCACATTTACTTGGCAAACTTTATAGACCATTAAATAAATTCACACCTTTTTTTGAACAGCGCACATTCTGAATGCAAGTATTTGGAAATGCTTTCATATGTGATAAAGAACAAACAGGATACTTAGTGAAAAAGTATTTGCGCAGTATCACACAATTTGGTCAAACATGGATTGATCTTAGATTTTCCAGTTGCACACTGTGCAATTCAGCCACCAAATTTATTTTTGGACACTTCTGCATACGGCAAACTTAGAGCTGATTTAACCAGAGCTTACACTTAGGCTAACATTGATGTCCTTATGTGCTCTTCTTTTCTCACAAAAAGGGATTTATAGCAAAGTACATCAGTGTATTACATGTAAATAGGCAAGATTCCCATTAAAGACCTGTTTTTAAAAAGGCCCGCTAAACAGTTTCATTGAGAGCCCTTGGATATCGCGGCACTGGCCACTGGCCCACTGGATGCATGGAGTCAACATTTCATTCTTGGAGATTGCTTACTGAGTGCCTATGAACTAGCATACCTTCTAGTGTGGGATGACCTGATGTATAACATCATGATTTTCCATTAAAAGAATGAAAGAGTTTATGAAAATATGTACACTACCCTGAAAACTATGGTAAGAACTACTCTCTATGCTGCAAATTGTGCTGGCTTATGTACAACAGGGACCAGTGGACGAGGTTAAAAAACACTGACCTCCTTCTCCATTAATTCCCTCCCTATCACCCTCCAACAGTGCCCCTCATATCTCCAAAGCCCCTCTCTGACATACATTTCATTTTTTATATATCTACTCATTGTTGGCACACACATTCAGTTCTGTGATCAGCATGTTACATGTCCGACGCACGTTCTTTGTAGCAGGCACCAGTAGCGGCTCCTCGAGGGAGTGCTGCGGGGTGGTGGGGCGGGGCGGGGGTAGTAAACTCCGGAATTGGGCCGAACGGAGTTGAGTAAAGAAATAAAGAAATAAAACAAATTACATTGCGCGCTGCATCGCCGATTTGGTGTTGCAGCGCCCGCAATGTAATTCGTTTTGTTTATTTATTTCTTTACTCAACTTTGTTCGGCCCAATTCCGGAGTTTACTACCCCCGCCCCGCCCCACCGCCCCGCAGCTCTCCCTCGAGGAGCCGCTACTGGCAGGCACATTAACCCTTTGTGATACTTGAGGATGAGCAGAAACTGCCACTAGACAAACCTCCACTCTCTCTCCAGCAGGAGCATTAATCACCAGAGTAATGTTGACATTTTTATTGCTGCCTGATGACTGCTGGACACCCAAGGAAATTTGCAGCACCTGCTTTAAAACCCGAAAGTTATATTTAACACAGTGCCCCCCGCCACCCCGCAAGGTCAGTGCCAAGAGTGACCTCACGAACGTGATCCAGCGGGTTTACTAGCAACAAGCATTCATACACAAAATACTCACTTGGGCCCATACATTCATACTATGCTAGCAATTTCCGCTGGTGGGTCAGTTGTACTCTTTATCAAAATCCCTGCTACCAATTACTTTTCTGATTGAAGAGTAATGACTTACCAATGGACCCTTTGCTAATTGGGAAGTTTAAAATGAGTGACGTTCTATACAATTCATAATTTCTGAAATAATCACTGAGTCAAGAAGTTTTAAAATATTTATCTAAAGATTTAGCAGAGTAAAATACAAAACCACATGATACTTAAATCGTATATCAAGATGAAGCATAATAATCAATTATCGATCAATGACGGTCCCTTAGGAAAGGAGAAAATAGAGACAGCAGCGCAACTAAGGTTTGCATTTATATTTACCTAAAAGTGCGAGAACCAAACCCCTTGGCCAAGGAGTTGGAAAGATAGGGCCCTGGAAGGATGAAGAGCAAAGACCTCCTCCCGGATCAGGACAGGACTGATGACCTCTCTATCAACGACGCCTGCGTCGTTCCCCTCTCTGGTACTTCGCTTCCCCTCGAATTCTTCCGTGACTTCCTTCTAATGGACTCCGCCGCCCCCTCCTCAGGACCTCTCGGGACAGCGGTTCAGTCTGCAATCGATCAGCTCGTCGAGCACCAAAAGCCTGGTCTGTGCTAGCATCTCTCCTCGAACACGAACTAACTTAATTAGCTAATACTATATCTATTATATCCTTCTACGCCCATGTACCTCCCCAAAATGTTGCAGAATTATGGGCCCACTATTTCTGATTGGACAGGGACAGGGGGTGGATCCTCACACCATATTGATTTTATTCAATTTCTTTAAGCCCTTTGTCTTTAGAATACCGCCCCTCACTTTTAATACATTTGCTTTATTTCCCACCCGTCTCATGACAAAGTTTATACATTCTTCATGTACATTGTTGCATATTAGTTGGGACATTCATGAATACAGCAATATCGGCCATCAGGTCATGGCCTTGGACGACGTCCAGGTTGACTTCATCCTTCCTCTCTCTGGGCAGCCATGCAGGACGCATGCGCAGAACAATGCCTCTCGAATTTCAGTTCACCAACCCCAGGCCCAATTTACGAACTAATAAAAGTCAAAGAGGAAAATATTAAAATCACAAATAAAATGTTTCACTGTATTCCCACTCTTTCTACTCTATTCCCATTTACTTATAAACTCTATCCCGCATTAGTAGCGTTAGAATACCACAGTTTAAGTGCAACATGAGAGCAAGCTGTAGCACGTGAAAACATAAAGCAGCCATTTTAATGCACACTGCTCAGAAGCAAGAGTTTCCCTCCAAGCAAAGAAAGACGTCACACCACGTGATATGGTTGAGACATGCGCAGTAAAGTTCCCGTGCTTTAGCGGCCATTTTAGAATAGACAAGCGTTACTTGTTAGTTAAAACACATAAGCAAGCTTCCTTGCTACTTATATTTGTGTGTGCAGTTGTTAGTATGAACAATACAAGTTTAATACATTAATACTTATGAGAAGATTGCATCCGAGCAAGTCTCATTTGTGAGTCCTTGCTCCATCAATCCCCTCTCTGATGGCGTTTCTGAGCCATCAAAATACTACCCACAACCAGATGCCAACTTTTAGCATAATATCGTTTCACTTTCATTTTTACACTTTCTATTTTTCACATCTCCTTTCAGCTTCTTGTATAATTCACTTCTCAAATCTTCCAATTCAATTTCGTCAAATTTTCGCTTCTTTCCTTTTTCTGTCACATTATACGATTCATTCTTTCTACAACATTTGCACCATATTATTATTGACAGTACTATTATTGCTATCCCTACTAAGGGAAGTAATATTTTACCTATAAGTCCTTTCCCTATATTAGCAAACCAGGTACCAACTGCCCTAATACTATTGGTCAATCTTTCCCATACACTATCAACTTCCAGTGGTTTTAGTTCCTTCTCAAGTTTAGTTATATTCTGTATATACGTTCCAATTTCTGCACTTTTATCAGGTATGTAAGTGCAACAGTGTTTCGTCTTCAATAATTTACAGACTCCGCCCTCTTTTGCTAATATAATATCAAGAGCAAGTCGATTTTGCATAACCATAGATCTAATCGCAACCATTTCCGCATTAATCATTAGAAATCCTCCAGCAGTGTCAGTTGATAAACGATCAACCACTGTAGATAATTTACATATTTTCCTTGAGTTCAGAATTATTCCCACTGAAGGTATCAATGCACCGAATATATCACCTACAATTTCTGAAAAACTAGCTCTTTTTCTACGTGTTAATTCACTAGTATTTCCATTGCTGCCAGTGTTTCTTTTTACGTGGTATATTTTTGGAAATACTATTCCAACATAACAACTTCCATACCACCGTGCAGGAAGCCTAAAGTAAGCCTTATTCCCACACACATAATAGATTCCAGGAAAAACTGAATCTGTTCCTCCTTTAAGTCCCCAACGTCCCAGAATTAAGAAATTGTGTTCACATTCACTGGTACCGATGAAAACATTGTTAAACTCTGTTTTTAACCTATGTCGACAAATTTCCCCTGTTTTTACAAAATCTAGAGCCATAGCAGCTTGAGCCTTGCCAGGTGTGTAACTACCTTCTTTCTCAGCCCAAGGTGGTAAATGAGCCTTATGCTCAGAAGCTTTCTTTTGGAAATCTTGTCTTCTACTCTCCACTAAATTCAAAAATATCTTTTCTTCTTCATGTAAAGAACATGTTAAATTGCGTCTATGTGCATGTGTTATGTCTATTGATTTCATTGTTAAGAAAAATTCTCCCATAAACTGTGCATCTTTGCTACTAAGCACTGGATTCATATTCTTTCGAATCGGAACCTCAGAAAATATCACATCTATATTTGAATAATAATACTGAAGTCGCCCTGTTCTATAAAATAGACTAGTCAGCACACTACAGGATATGCCATAGGTTAATGGCAAATGATGATACGTTAACCCTTCTGCTACTGATTCAGGTAGTTTCATACAGACATAACAATTACTAACTTCCATGGTATCTACATACTGAAACAATAATTTTGTGAAAACATTTAGACTAGTGTCGTTATCTGTTACTTCATGATGAAATTCTGGTTCGTCTTCTGCCTTTAGTTCTACTCTATTACTTTTCAAGTTATCTGTTCCTTCCTTTGTTTCGTTGTTAATCTTTTTATCTACTATCATAAGGTAAGGAATTGCTACGATCACAATTAACCATACTATAAGCATTACTACCAGATTGCCTATGTATATAGCACAACATCTTTTACAACCTTTCTGCTTTGGTCTCCCAGTAACTCTATCGTCAGACATTTTTGACAAGGAAGATTGCTCTTCTTATCGTATTCTTCAAGTCTCTTTACGTTTCTCAAGGTGGTTCTATTTCTTTTTCATAAGTCAGTTCCGCACTGGTTCCTTCGTCACCACTTTCACTTGACTCTGAGCTTTCGTAATCTTCGAAAATAATATAAGTCCAATCAGGACCTTTAAATTTGTTATTCACATGTTTCAGTCTTTTGCTTCTTCGTTTTTCACTTTTATTTTCTTGTCCCGTTTGGCTTGTTACTTCGTTCACTTGTTCAGGATCTTCACTTCTGGTTGTTATGTGGTATTTTACTCTTTTAATGACACTAGGCCAATGATCACCTTTTCTTGTTTTCTTTGTTTGCACTGTCTCTTTATTTCCTTCTTCAGAAATTCTTTTATTTTCAGGTTGTATTACAATTTGATGTTCTTCAATTTCTGTTTCTTCTACTATTTGTTCCTTTTCCGGTCTGATTTGTTTTTCTTCAGCTGCTCCACTGTGAGTCTCTAGTAACTGGTCTTGTTCTTGATTTATGTTTTCATGCTCGAGATTCTCAAGATCTTCTTCTTCTGTGTATTTTTCTTGATCTAACTGGTTCTGATCAGGGCTTATTGCACTTTGTACTTCTGCAGCCTGACCGCGTTCTTCTAAACCTGTCTGTCCCTTCTCAAAATCTGTTTGTTCTTCTTTAATTTGAGCCCAGTTTCCTCTCCCTATCTGTTCCTGCTCAGGTTCTCTTATTATCTCTTCTTCTTCCTGAGCTGCTTCTTCTTCACCTATCTGATCTTCTTCAATTTCTTCTAAATTTATTTGACTTCTTGTTCTGTGGTAGATTTCAGGTATTTCCACCACTGGTATCCAGTCCTGACTTGTGCCCGGTTGTTCTTCTTCAGCTTCCTTTGAATCTCATACCTGAGATTCTTCAGCTGGGCAACCTTCAGCTTCCTCAGTTATTGATGCTGTCTGAGGATTTTCTTCTTCAGGGTCTGGTACTCTTTTGGTGTGGCTTACATTAATCCAATTAGGAAATCCTGCACACTTCACTGCTGTTTTTGTGACCAGTATGACCTGACAAGGTTTGCCCCACCTAGGTGATAGACACGTTTCTCTGGTGTGATTCTTCACTACCACCCAGTCTCCGGGACTCAGATCATGTTCTTGTTCAGGCTGCCTGGAAACTGCGTCTTCTCCAACCTGGTGAGAGACAGAACGCACTAGGTCAGCCAATCCTTTGCAATAATCCAGAACCATATCATCAGATATATTCAGCAGTTTATTCGTGGGAACATGTGCTTGTCTCATTGCTCTTCCCATTATTATCTCGTGCGGACTCAATCCGGTGTTTCTATCAGGAATGCTTCTGAGTCCCATTAAAACAAGAGGCAATGCATCTGGCCAATCTAATGATGTTGATGCACACATTTTTCCCAGTCTGGATTTTATCGTGCCATTCATTTGTTCAACCACTACAGAAGCCTCTGGACGATATGCACAGTGCAATTTTTGCTCAATTTGGAATGCATAACAGATTATCTTAATCACTTCACTGTTGAAATGCTTTCCTCTATCTGATTCCAAAGTTACTGGAAAACCAAATCTAGGAATGAGTTCACGTAGCAACAACTTTGTGACTGTAATACTGTCATTCCTTCTGGTAGGGTATGCCTCCACCCACTTTGAAAACAGACACACTATGACTAGTACATATTTCAGCCCTCTACATGGTGGTAACTGAATGAAATCAAGTTGCAATCTCATAAATGGACCCTCTGCCTTTCCAATTTTACCAAATCCAATTACTGTTTTTCTTCCTGGATTATGCATTTGGCAAGTTAAACATCTCTGACAAAGACTCTCTGCTACTGCCCTAAACCTTGGATTGTACCAATTTTGTCTAAAGAGCCTAATCATTGCATCTCTCCCTACGTGTGTGTCTCCATGATACATCCTAGCCATTTGTGAAAGCAGACAATCAGGCATGACTGGTCTGCCATCGGCACAAATCCATACATCATCGTCTCCCTTTTGAGAACATCCCGTTTTAATCCATGTACTCCTTTCACTCTCATCAGCATCATCTTGCAATCGTTTTACATCATTCCATGTTTCCGGAGGTGCATACAGCATAAGTTGGCAGCTGATTCCCATTCTTTCCACCCTTTTATTTACTGACAATCTGTTTTTGGCACAATGTTGAGCCACAAGATCTGCGTATCTGTTGCCGACTACCACCCAGTCATCTCCTGACTGTTGTGCGGCACATTTCACCACAGCCAATTCTTTTGGTGATTGTATTGCTTCCAGTAGTTCTTTTACGAACTGTCCATTTTTAATGGGGGATCCTGAAGAAGTCATGAAATCCCTCTGCATCCATAATTGGCCAAAATCATGCACAACCCCGTAACCATATTGGCTATCAGTAAATATAGTTACTTTTTGATTCCTCCCAATTTTGCAAGCCTTTATCAATGCAATCAATTCAGCTATTTGTGCAGATTTTACTCCTGGTAAATAGGATGATCGACTATTCCAGTTAGTTCACACACTGCATATGCTGCAGTTAGTTTTGCATCTTCATGCCTTTGGCATGAACAATCAACAAACAGCTCCCTGTCTGGCTTCCTGAGGGGTAGTTCCTGAATATCAGGACATGGTTTCATGCACAACTCTGTGATTTGTAAACAATCATGCTCTTCTTCGTCATCTTTAACTTCTTCATGATATGGGTCTGGTAGTAAGGTAGCTGGATTTACTATTGTGCACCTTACAATGGTCACATTTTCAGCACCCAGTATTATTCTTTCATATTTAGTCAGCCGACTAGGAGTAAGATGCTGAGTTCGGGTTCTTGTCAATAAAATCACAACCGCATGTGGAACGAACACTTTTACAGGGTGTCCCATTACAATTGATTCACTTTGTTCAATGCTCAAACAGGTAGCCGCCACTGCTTTTAAGCAGCCTGGCAATGCGGCTGCCACTGGGTCCAATGTAGCAGAAAAATATGCTATAGGACGTCTGTCTAAACCATGTCTCTGGGTTAAGACGGAAAGTGCGCAATTTTCTCTTTCATGGCAGAATAATGCAAATTTTCTTTTATAATCAGGCATGCCTAGGGCAGGTGCTGCACATAAAGCATTTCTTAATTTTACAAACGCACCTACACTCTCGTCATCCCACTCAACTGGGTCCTTTGCCTTCTTTTTCGTCATTTGAATTAAGGGCTTTGCTAACAGTGAAAATCCTAGTATCCATTGTCGACAATAACCTACTATTCCAAGGAACATTCTCACTTCTCGTTGAGAGACAGGCATCTGCATTTTCTTTATTAATTTTATTCTTTCAGCTGTTATTCTCCTTTTACCCCTCTCAATCTGGTGCCCTAGATACTTAACTGCTGTTGTACAGAACTGCAATTTTTCAGGTGAAACTTTATGCCCTTCTTCAGCTAAATGATTTAATAATGCAATGGTGTCAACAACACAGTCCTCTCTGGTGTTAGATGCCACTAGTAAGTCGTCTATATACTGTACTAAGACTGAGCTTCCTGGCATCACTAGTTTCTCTAGGCACTTTTTCAATATCTGATTGAAGATGGAAGGACTTTCCGTGTACCCCTGAGGAACATGATTCCATACATAGACCTTGTTCTCAAATTTAAATGAAAATAGATACTGACTATCTGGATGCAAAGGTATCGAAAAGAATGCTTGGCATAAATCAATCACAGTAAACCATCCTGCACTCCAAGGAATCTGGTATAAAATCACTGCAGGATTTGGTACTATAGGACAACAGGGTTCCACAATCTTGTTTATTTTACGCAAATCCTGAACAATCCTATACTTTCCACTAGGTTTCTTCAGACCCATGATTGGTGAGTTACAAGGGCTACTCATTACCTCTTTTAGTATTCCTTGTCTTACCATTCTGTTAATTTCTTCAATGACTCCTGCTTTTACCTCTGCACTCATTTTATACTGTCGGGTGTTTGGGAAAATTGCACCTTCTTTTACAGTAATCTTAACTGGGTCTATTTTGGCCATAAGTCCTACTTCTTTTCCCGTGAAATCCCATACCATGGAATTCACTGTAGTTTTCAATTCTTCTGGTAACTCGTCTTTTGTTATCAAAGAAAACATTTCATCTACCTCTGTACCTTGCTTTGCAATCATAAATTTATATACATGGTCTTCATCTGGGGTCTGAATTGCCCCACCATCCGGCGTGCAGAAAATTGTGCAATTCATTTTGCATAACAAATCCCGGCCCAATAAATTTACTGGACTGGAATCACACACTACAAATTGATGCATTTCTCTAAAGTTTTCGATTTTTACTTCCATTGGTTCGGTAAGAGGTGTTCTAATCTTTTGATTAGCCACCCCCACAACTTGGATAGCTTCTCCAGAGAGAGGAAGGTCTGGGATGTCTGCTGTTCTCACAGTAGACCTGGTAGCACCAGTGTCCAAAAGGAAAGTAATATCATTACCTTTCACATTCCCTTCAACATATGGACCTGACTGATCTACCGGTAAGGATGCACCAAGTACGCACTCCTTCTCCCCCTCTCCTAGGCACCGTTATTGGCTATAGGTACAAAAGTCATCCTGCAAAATAAATTGTGATGTTACATAATCATTCTTACCACTTCCTCCTTGATATCCGACGTCTGTACCATGCTTTGCTCTGCTTACATTACCCTGTATAGGTGCAGGTGGCAACTGACTCTGAGGATTTACACCCTGCTGTGAGTCATTCTGTGTCTGTGGATTTAAATTTTGATTTGGGCCATTATTATTCCGAAGCTTTTTACATTCATCCTTCCAATGCCCCAATTTTCCACATCCATGACAAGGAAACTTCTTTTTAGCCTCTTCTCTACTCATTCGTCCTCTTAATTTTCCTCCATTTCCAGTGTCACCATTCGTTCCAATCTTTTCCCTGATTATCATTTGGATTATCCAAATTAATTCCCTGTTTCTCAGCCATTTTTACTTGAGCCCACATCACTTTCTCTTGCAGTTTCTTGTGCCTATCCTCAATGTCATCTCCACAATATTTCGCATATTTCAAAATCTCATCAATCGGCTTCCCCTGCCAACACAACATGTGCTGCTTAATCATCTGACAAATCTCTGGCTTCAGACCGTAAACAAATCGGTAGACAAACTGACTCATGTTTTTATCTCCAATGTCCTCAAATCCACTATACTGCTTAAATACCTGCAATAAACGCTCATAGTAGGCGTGTACCGATTCACTGGTTTCTTGGGTAGTTCTGTCTATTTTCACCCAGTCTGTTTCTTTTGGCGGTATTTTCCCTTTCAGGTAAGTTATCACCTGCTGATACTTTTTCATTACATCATTTGACGGGGCACCTGTCTTTGGATCTCTAGGATACTCTTCACTGGGCCAATCAACTGTGATTTTGCAATCGGTCCACAAATCGACAGGTACCACTATGTCGAACAAACCATCCAAATCTTTCAACAATACCTTTGACACCTTCACAAACCTCTCAACCTGCTTGTACCATTCAATTGGCTTTTCTCTCAACTTTGGAAAGTCATTGGTAAATGACAAAATAGCCTGTCTGCTCCATGGGACATGTACATATTCCCCTCCTGGAACTTCTCGCAACGGGTACATTTGATGTCCTTTCCCTGTTTCCTTCATCAAATATTCAGAAGTTGTCCTACTGTATCGTGCCTCTTCCTTTTTCTATGTCCATCTAACTTTCCATTTATCTAGGTCTCCCCATTTCTGCAAAACTGTCATTAATTCTTTTACTTGTAATTTTCTTCCAGAGGCATTCATATTTTCCAAATCCTTGTCTGAAAATTCTGCTCTGTAGGGTTTTTGTAACACCTTTGACTTCCCTATTTCAATTCCCATCTTTTGAGCTAAATCTGATAATTTCTCATGAAATATTTTTACATTTCTTG
The DNA here is from genome assembly GCA_963921515.1 of Calotriton arnoldi. Classification (NCBI taxonomy): domain Eukaryota; kingdom Metazoa; phylum Chordata; class Amphibia; order Caudata; family Salamandridae; genus Calotriton; species Calotriton arnoldi. Next base: position 169,205 of record CAWUFW010014884.1, read on the forward strand.
TGATGCTTCTGCATACGAACAATAATTCTTCTTCATCGTAAGTATTTAGGCGATCTACCCCTACATTTCCTGCTATCATTTCTTCTAACTCAACTTTTAGTTTATAAATGTCCATGATCTTTGGGGGTGAACTCTGTTTGTCTGATCCTTGTGCCCACCTTTCTAAGTCTTCAGGTGTAACTACTGTGGCACTTTTCGTTCCTGATGAAGTTATTATGTTTATATCTTTGGAGCAACCAGGTGTTACTCTTCTGGGAGTACTATTTACAGAATCTCGAATGGGCAAGTCCATTAATGAAATCATAGACTCACAATCACTAAAGTGATCCTCAACCATTACAACTGCTTCAGGTTTAGGAACATTCACAGGTGTAGGCATAACTAGAGGTTTGGGATAAGTTACTTTGTCACCATATAAGGGAACCACTGGACCAATCGTTACAGGTATGGTCAATGAATCAGGATGAATACTCAATTGTGTTACTTTCTGAATTAATTCTGCTCTGTTTTTATCTATTGCTTCCTTTTCTTTATCGTGAAGTACTCTACTAACTGGTGAATCATGCAATACTTGTGGTACCAAAGGTGTTCTTAACAAGGGTGCACTTGGGGTGCATCCACTTGTCCCTTCCTGATATGGTGGCGGATTCTTTAATATATCCTCCATAAATTCATCTTCGGAATCTCCAAATCTAGTCAAATGTTTCGTCTTTTCTGTGAATTTACTCCCTAATGATTCTTCTGCCATTAGTATTGGATACAGACCCTCTGTAAGCATTGCTCTTCTCCACTGTTTCATCTGACCGTCCCTTGACTCGTTTTGGTATCTGGGGAAAAATCCCCGATAACCCCTATTACTTCTGGATCGATCACGTTCGAATGCCTCGGTTTCCCATTCCTCTAATGCTTCGTATTGTGTTAATCTAGGTCTGGGTTCTAAATCATTCATTCTTAATCTCAAATTTTGAAGAATCCTCCCATTGAAAGTACCATTCTCGGGAAAAGCTAATATTCCATCATTTTTGGTATATTCCATCCAATTCTCTATCCATACACAAGTATGATAACCTCTCTCCATCATCATGAATGAAGCGGGCGTTTTAGCTGGTGGAATGATAATTCCTTCCCTAGTTTTGATTGGTTTGTCCTTTTTAAAATAATTCTTAATCTTTTGTAGGAATGACATTTTCCTCTTTTCTCCGTACAATTCTGGGTAAATCTCGATGTATGTAATTATATTCTGCAAAGCCTAGGAATCTCCTATCCGGACGAATTCCTATTAAAGTCGGATCACGTTTAAACATACCATCTTCACTGTCCACTAGGATTTCAGCTTCAATGGTAACTACCAATCAGATTCCAGCTAACTTTTGTCTCTGAACCAATCCTAGCGCGGCCTTTCAGTGACGTCTTTTCTGACGTCCCCTCCTTTACAATCTGCGCTTCTCTGTCCTTCGCTGTTTCAACCAATCCCAGCGCGACACTTGTGACGTCAGTATTGCTCCTGACTACTGACCCCTCCTTTACAAGAGTCCTTCTACGCCCGCGGTTTCAACCAATCCCAGCGCGGCGTTTGTGACGTCAGCTTCCTCTCCGGTAGCTGACCCTCCCTTTACAAAATCGTACGCAAAACTTTATTTTCTCTATACTTCTTTAAAATTCAGTAACAACATAAAACATTCGCTATCGTGCCAGTTTCTCTAAATTGAAAAGGATAGTTTCTCTCACCCTTAGTAAAACCTTTCCGTTTACTATACATACACTACGAGTAAACCCTTCCGTCTACTCTTCACACAAGCTTCAGAAATACCTGTTACTTCTTCAATGTTACCCTTTCTAGGTGATATAACATCAAATTTCCACTAGCATATTCCTTTACTTTTACTCACACACATAGAGTCCCTAACAAGTACTGATAGACCTATTTAACTTTTCAGTACTATTTCTGCCTGACAGATAACCTCACTGCAGTATGGCTTCCACTTACCATCCGCTATTCAATTTCCCCCGGGGATTTCTGGACAACATAAAACAAACTTTAAACAATAACGGATGTTAGTTCATAAAAATAAAATTCTCATTACCCAATTAACAAAGTGCAACCATCCTCTGATACCAGAAAACTGATCCAGCGGGTTTACTAGCAACAAGCATTCATACACAAAATACTCACTTGGGCCCATACATTCATACTACGCTAGCAATTTCCGCTGGTGGGTCAGTTGTACTCTTTATCAAAATCCCTGCTACCAATTACTTTTCTGATTGAAGAGTAATGACTTACCAATGGACCCTTTGCTAATTGGGAAGTTTAAAATGAGTGACGTTCTATACAATTCATAATTCCTGAAATAATCACTGAGTCAAGAAGTTTTAAAATATTTATCTAAAGATTTAGCAGAGTAAAATACAAAACCACATGATACTTAAATCGTATATCAAGGATGAAGCATAATAATCAATTATCGATCAATGACGGTCCCTTAGGAAAGGAGAAAATAGAGACAGCAGCGCAACTAAGGTTTGCATTTATATTTACCTAAAAGTGCGAGAACCAAACCCCTTGGCCAAGGAGTTGGAAAGATAGGACCCTGGAAGGATGAAGAGCAAAGACCTCCTCCCGGATCAGGACAGGACTGATGACCTCTCTATCAACGACGCCTGCGTCGTTCCCCTCTCTGGTACTTCGCTTCCCCTCGAATTCTTCCGTGACTTCCTTCTAATGGACTCCACCGCCCCCTCCTCAGGACCTCTCTGGACAGCGGTTCAGTCTGCAATCGATCAGCTCGTCGAGCACCAAAAGCCTGGTCTGTGCTAGCATCTCTCCTCGAACACGAACTAACTTAATTAGCTAATACTATAACTATTATACCCTTCTACGCCCATGTATCCCCAAAATGTTGCAGAATTATGGGCCCACTATTTCTGATTGGACAGGGACAGGGGGTTGATCCTCACACCATATTGATTTTATTCAATTTCTTTAAGACCTTTGTCTTTAGAATACTGCCCCTCACTTTTAATACATTTGCTTTATTTCCCACCCGTCTCATGACAAAGTTTATACATTCTTCATGTACATTGTTGCATATTAGTTGGGACATTCATGAATACAGCAATATCGGCCATCAGGTCATGGCCTTGGACGATGTCCAGGTTGACTTCATCCTTCCTCTCTCTGGGCAGCCATGCAGGACGCATGCGCAGAACAATGCCTCTCGAATTTCAGTTCACCAACCCCAGGCCCAATTTACGAACTAATAAAAGTCAAAGAGGAAAATATTAAAATCACAAATAAAATGTTTCACTGTATTCCCACTCTTTCTACTCTATTCCCATTTACTTATAAACTCTATCCCACATTAGTAGCGTTAGAATACCACAGTTTAAGTGCAACATGAGAGCAAGCTGTAGCACGTGAAAACATAAAGCAGCCATTTTAATGCACACTGCGCAGAAGCAAGAGTTTCCCTCAAGCAAAGAAAGACGTCACACCACGTGATATGGTTGAGACATGCGCAGTAAAGTTCCGCGCTTTAGCGGCTATTTTTAGAATAGACAAGCGTTACTTGTTAGTTAAAACACATAAGCAAGCTTCCTTGCTACTTATATTTGTGTGTGCAGTTGTTAGTATGAACAATACAAGTTTAATACATTAATACTTATGAGAAGATTGCATCCGAGCAAGTCTCATTTGTGAGTCCTTGCTCCATCAATCCCCTCTCTGATGGCGTTTCTGAGCCATCAAAATACTACCCACAACCAGATGCCGGCCCTGATTGAACACGCACAGCAACAGAGCAACGCCATAAACAACAAGCATTGGCATAGACAGGCGGACTCGCTTTTTGGACTTTTTAGGTGTTTAGCCAAGCAGCACATTTTCCTGGGTGCTGTGCTGCCAGGGATTGAAGAACTGGCACTAGCAAACTTGCATATTTTATTTACTTAATTAATTATTTTTACAAATGTGTAATAGCCATTAAACCTTTACAGACAATAAAAATGATTGCCATCTAAGGGTCTCCCAATATATTTGTTTGGGAAGCATTAACAAGAAGACACTTAACCATGGCTTGAGCAATGTTCTTTTGCAGGGGCATCAATACTGAATGCACTGAAATGACATTACTTATTGCACCTACATAGAACTGACCGATATTTAGCAGGAAATGCATTTGACATTTTGGAGTATGTTTTTTGAGTGATAATCTCAGTACAGCAGCTCAAATCTCAGTGTTTCCAGCCATGTTCTTTAATCTGTCTGAGCTCTGTAAAATAAACACCTCTTATATGGTATAATAACAAGTCTTCAGGACATCACTGAGAAAGTGCCGTCTAAGTATACATAACAGACTGTGGGGCATATTAGCAAGGAATAGCGATATTTATCGCTAACCGCGCTTAGCGCGACTTTGGTTAACGCCGCCTATTGCTGGAAAATATCGCTGAGATAACACCCTATTAACAAGGTTTATCTCCATAGCGATAAAATTTCCAGCGATAGCGGTAAAATGTGAGAATATCGCTGGAAAAGCAGCGATATTCTCGCATATCGCTAAGGTGGATTCAGCATTAGAATCCACCTCCTATACCTTAAACAGGTAAGTCATCCTCACTAGCAGGAAATAAAATATAGCGATAAACGTGCTTAGCGCGAGTTATTTTATCGCTTCGCCTGCCTTGCTAATAGGGGTAGTGGGATTAGCGACTGTTTTCAGTCGCTTTTAGTAGGGAACGCCTTCCTTGCATGTCATTAGCGATAATTATCGCTGACATGCAAGGCGATGGTTAACGCGGCCTCTAACGCCTGAAAGCTGTCGCTAACGCCTGTTAGCGACAGCTTGCTAATAGGGCGATAAAATTATCGCTGCTAAAGCGGCAAAAAGTGCTGCTAAAGCGGCGATAAAGCCCTTGATAATATGCCCCTGTATCTTCCTTAACTCATCCTGTGTACATACACAGGTATTCAATATACGCTGCCCCGGCCCGACCTAAAAAAGTAGTGGACCTGTGATTGAAAGCTGAGTGAGTTGTTGAAACCAGAATATAATTCAGATTCCTCTCAGATCAACAGCAGCACACGTGAAACAAGTACAAGAGTTCAATAGTTACGCACTAACAGCAAAAACAAATTTCCGAACTCTAAAAGTGACTGCAAATAAGTATTTGTAGTAAAAATTCTAACAAACGACAAGATAGATGGCAATATTTACCAGAACCCACATGCTCTGAGTAGAATGTGCTCATGTAAATATTGTCAGTGCTTGTTTGCTCTGAAACCACTAAAATGCATTGATCCACTTTTTTTCTGCCCACAGTCATTGACTTTATGTGCGACTTTAATATGGCTACAGCAGAAAATGTGCAAAGTGACAAGATAAATACAGACTTTAAAGGCATCTTTGTTTGAACTTTTGCATCTCAGGTCACGAAGTTTGGGAAACACTAAACTACTGAAATGTGTACCTTCTGAGAACAGGGTGGGTAAGGGACTGCAGGGATGTCTAAAACCCTAGAGCATTGTGGGAGAGACTGTAGGAGTGTGTTTAACAGCAGGGTGGGGAGCGAGTGACTGTGGAATGTAAGTGACTTGTGAACAGCAGTGGTGGGTTGAAACTACAGAAATGTGTGTAGCTTCACAGACCAGTGAGGGTGTGTGCAAGAGTATGAGCTGCTCTTGAAGGCAGTGTGGTAAACAGTGCAGGAATATGTGTGACCTGAGCAATGTGGTGGGGTAAGACTGTGCGTGTAACTCGATGGAATGTGTTTAACTGGATACCAGTGCGATATGGATTACATTCATGTGCGTTTGGTTTGTGTGTCCATGCTTGTGTCTGGTTGTGTATTTGAGAGTGAGAAGGAGAGAGAGAAAGAAAGAGAGTCCTCTTAACCTTTAGTAGAGGGTCTGCAGGGGTGTGTGGGTTGGAGAGCTGTGGGGGAGATATATACTCCACTCTTCACCATCCCAAAGTAGATAACACGAGTTCTACTGCCATGGTTAATATCAATACACTTTTTATTTAACAGCCAATTCTGTGATTTGGTGTCAAAATAATATGTAAAATGCCCGCCCGCCCGCTCGCCCCTCTAACTGGGTGCTGGACTCATGCAAGCTTGGGTGTATAAATAAGGGAGACTGTTACTTTAAATCTGCGGGACACACAGATTAAACATTTATGAAATTAGCCAGAGGCAGAGTTGACTTTCCAAAGTTAAGATAAGGATGGTTACGGGAATCAATCAGTAACTGGGGGAGGGGGGGGCATGCAGCAAGGCGTTGTCTGGCTGATGAGAAGTCAGGAGTTCTTCCCACTGCATGTCTGCTTAGGTACAGCACATGTTGAATGGAGCTGCAAACATTTGAAGGTACTATCGCTCCATTCAGTGGTACTCCTTTTATCAACCTTAACAGGACCTGCTGCTTAAACATAAAAGGTTGAGATACATAAACCTTTGCTGCTTGCATCACAGGAAAGTTGTAAACACAGTTTTCTCCAATGTATATTTCAGAATGTTGTTTGCGGCAAAACATGGAGGAAACTGAAATTACTTTATCTTTGCTTTTTTACCTAATGATAAATTAAACAAACGTGCCCACACTAGCTGATTCGGTGGGAGGAGGGTGATTAGGGGATGGGACAAGAAACCAGATAAGGACATGATTTAAAGCCGGCGGCTGATCGCTTTTTGGTCACAACAAGCCTCGAAGCACCAGATGTTTTGGTCAACCCAGGAATGTTCCAGCTTCATGTGAACTTTTTCAAATCAGTTTATCAAACAACCGAGCAAAGGGAAGTTACATTTGAAGTCCCCCAGATGCGGGTTTGGAAAACCCCACTTGCACTGTGTGGCGCTTGTGATCTCTGCGTATTTAGCGGCTAGAGGATGTACACTGTGTGCTGTATGCAGCAGCAGCATATCTGTCCCGCATTATGTGGTGTTTCGTCTTCATTTAAATACATGCACTATCATTTCCAACAGCAAAACCAGCTCATAAAAAAGCACCTTCAACACAGAGAAGCCATCAGAAACAGATAAAGCACAAATGCTGTGAACACAAAAAGCCTTCCTAAACAAATAAAGCACATCGAAAGAAAAACACACTTCAAACGGATCTCCAACAAGCTTTAGCAACACAACATATACAAAAAAAATTACTGTCAACACAGCATGCGCTTTACTAAACAAATTATGTACATTGAAAATAAACAAGAACATAAATGACAGAAACTCTGTACACTTGGGAAAGCCTTGCTAAATAAATATAGCATATTATAAAAACAAAAGCTTAGAACGCATCGAGCGCAAGCTTTAACAAAACAACCTATGAAAAACTAAACCTTCAGAAAACACAAGCACTCTGCAACAAGAAAAAGAGTACGCAAACACAAAGATAAATGTACACAGGAGAAATGTGGCTGCCCGCCGCCCCCAAAGGGGGCCACCTAAAAGGGCGGCCCTTTAGTGCCATTGCGGCACAAGCCTACCCCTCGCTCTAGCAGCAGAGGGCTTCCGCCTGGAGCCCGCTGTTCAGGGGGTGTGGGCGTCACTTCCGGTACGCCCTGGGGGGAGGGAGGGTATGTATACCCCTCTGACCCTCCCAGCGGCCTCTTTTCCGCCAGCCACGCCGTCTGGGAGTTCGTCCGTCGGTCCCTCCGTGTTGTCGTCGCGCCGTTTGGGACCTCTTGGCTCCCGGTCTCTTGCAGTGAGTTTACATCCTCCCCCCCAGCCCCCCCTAGTCATAGGGGGGGGGAGGATAGCTCCTCGAGAGCTGAGGGCCGCAGCGGCAGTCGTCGAAGGGGTTTGCGGGCTGAAGTGCCGTGCAGCGGTGGTGCAGTGGGGGTGCTCGCCCCCCTTCTACCCCGGGGTGCCCGCAGGCGTTCTCCTGCTCCCGGGCTGCCCCCCCCAGGCTGCTGCGAGCCTCCTCGCCTGACTGTGGGCAGTTCCTGTCTCTCCGAGGCATGGGTGCGGGTATCGCTGCACGTTGTGGCGGGCGAGGCTGCCGGGTTGGGCCCTTGGCGGGTGGGTCTGGTCCAGGCGTGGACCGTTGCGGTTGGCTGCCGGGGGGAGCGGCGCGGCTGGCTCAGCATGGCGCATTGGGGCCACAGGGCTATTGCAGCATCACGAGGCAAACGCGTGAGAGCCCTCCACATGCGGGCGGGCACATAGTGCTGCAGGCTCCGATGCTGCAGGCAGGAGCGCCTGGCCGTCAGCAAGCGGAGCACAGGTCCGTGGTCCATGTTTGGAGCGAACCACGGACGGAGGGTGAGGTCCGGCCGCCCGTGGCGTGGGCCGGGACCTGGCTTCGGTTGTGTGGTTTGGGGGGGTCGCGCTGCGCTATCCGCTCCTAGCCTGCAGCCGGCTATACGGCATGTTTCACTCAGGCAAGGGGAGGGGGCAACCACACCTGCTGCACAGTAATTATCCGACTTCACTGCAGGCCAGGCGGGGGTAACTGGTACACTGGAGGATTGGAAAGCTGACTTCGCGCGGGGGGAAGGAATAGTCGTTCCTTTACACGTGAGGTGGTTGTGATGGCGTGGGACAGCGGGGGCCATGTTCTGCCCTTCATATCAAGGACATGGAGGTGGGCGAGGCGATCGCCGCTCGCGCGCCATGTCACCGCCGCTCTCGGGGCGGATGTCGAGGCTTGCGCCCAGGTCCGCACCAGTGGGGTTGCGGTTTGGGCCCAACCCACCCCACACCCCCCCGCCCCACGCAGGCGGTTGCCGTCCTGGGCAAGGCGCACCGGGGCGACGAGCAGGCCCCGGGTCACGCACGTGTGCGCAGTGCGTAATGGGCTCCACGTACTGGTAGACTACGGTCCGGGGGATCGCAGCCCTCTGGCATTCGTATTGGTGAGTGCCCACCGTGGCACGTGCCTCACAGGACAGGGGGGGTCGTGCTCCGCTCTTCCGTCTCGCGCGGCTCAGCGAAGATATGAGGTCGCAGCATGGAGGCGGTTTGGTCAGGCCGTGGTGGGCTCCGGGGGCATGACGCGGGGTCGGATCTCGCCCGGTGGGAGTGGTTGCCTTTAGTGAAGGGTGCAGCCCAGATCCGGGCAGGGGCAGACACGGGGGAGCATGGGTCGAGCAGGGACAGATGCTGACCCACAATTATTAATGCTGCGCCACAGAGTGCGGAAATAGCAGAGAGGGGTGACAAATGTGAAGAAGCCCCCCCTCACTCCCACAGCCCCGCTCGCCGGGGGCAGCCAGCCATCATACACCAGCATTCCCTGAGGCCGGTTGTTCCCTACAACACAATACTGGCATTAGGGAAATTGAGCAATACATGGGCAGTCCACCCTTGTGATTTGTGTGGATTATTGATGGGTGCTTCATTACAGGAGCCTCCTTCAGGCCATGTGTATACGGGGGGGCAGCCCTACCATCGTTAGCGGGATGTGTCGCTCATCAGGGACAGGGAACACTTAATTACACTTGTTTTGTTTCTGAGCAGGTCGGGACCGGACGTTTCGCACAGCTACCGTCGGAGCGAGTCTTGGTGCGGAGGCACCTCGCAGGTACGGGTGGCACCTCACAATTTCAGTGCTAGCAGCCCCGCTCAAGCAGCAGGTCCATGAGGGGCGTGAAGGGTGGACCTTGGGTCCCTGGCGTGGGGCATGTGGGAGGCGAGCATGGAGTACTCGCCGGAACTGCATGATGCTGCAGCTGTCACTAGAGTAAATATGAGAAGGGGGTCAAGTGATCGCTCTAGTCCGGTGCCCAGGCGATGGGGAAGGAAAACCCCAAGAGCAGAGGGGTGTTGCTGCAAAGAGGTGCAATGATGGGTACTTTCTTTTCCAGAGCTGCAGCAAGGCGAAACACAACGCAACAGGGCATCGGTCTGAGGGGGTGTGCCATTGTCATAGGAAGACACACTCATGTATTATCTTGTTTCTGTAGGTAGAGTGGGCCCGGACGTCTTGGGCAGCTTCGCTGGGTCGTGGCCCGGGCAAGGGCGCTGTGCAGGTAATGGAACACATCCGCAAACCACCCCCCCGCCCCCCCCTCCCGCCGCTAGTTTTCCTCATCCCGCAGTCATCATGCTGATTTACAGCCGACTGCGCGGCAGGAAGGCAAGGGGGACACACCGACAGACACAGGGTCTGGCGGGGCCACGTTAGTAGTTTGGGGGAGTTTCGCAGCAAAGGGACAACTCGGTGGTCGCATGGCTTTGCGATGGCCTCATTTAAACGAATGTATTTCCTCATCGCAGCTCATCCGGACATCGACGGTACTCGCAGCCATCCGGGGTCCATTGGGACATGATCTCAGGACAAGGGTGAAGGCAACAAGCTAGTCCGTTTCGATCAGGTCGCTAGGGCAGGAGCTGTGTTGAAGTAAGTACCGGGGAGGCATTGGGTGGGAAACGCACCGGGGTCGGGGGGCCCATGGGAAAGGCTGCTCTGCGGCAGGGAGGTTTCGTTTGCTGGCTCAGTGCTGGGACTCACCTTTGTCTTTTGTTCTAGGGCGTGGCTGGGCAGTCGGCCAGACAAAGTACAGCATGAACAGCCAGGGGACCCCCGCCCTCTTGTTCTCGCAAGTCAGCTGTGTAGAAGAGTCGCAACCAAGCATGTCCCAGGATTTAGTGTGGGGGACTTTATGGCAATGGCAAAAGCCAAGGGAGTGGAATGGGCTCAAGGGATGCTTGACGCCTGTGGGCAGGAGGATTCCGGGGTGTCACTAGACCAACCATCAGGAAGCCAGGCGGGACCACGCGAGCTGGCACCTCCCAGTCCAAAGCGGTCACGAAGGCCCACCAACAAAGACTTCCCTGCGGACCCCTCCCCGGCCAAGGGCAGGGTAGTGGCTGCGCAACAGCCTCCAGTGCCGGTGGCTGCTCCTGCTAACCCTCCGCCCCCTGCCACAACGGGTGACGCGAACATTGAAAAAATCGGTAAGGCGATGGACAACATGTTGGCTTTGATGAATACATTTCAGACACGTTTGGACAGATTGGAGGCGCCCCCTTTAGTGGTGGACGCAGCGCTGGTGCCCAGGGTGCCACCTTCAATTACTCAGGTTTGGGCGGGCCAGGCCGGTGGTGCATTGCCTGCCAGCGGGGCAGTCATGATGATAGCCGCCCCAGAGGCAGGAGGGAGTGTAACGGCACCTAGTGGTAGCGCAGGGCAAGATATGGTTCCCTCCAGCTTGGGGGGACAGCAGATGACGGCAGCACCTTCTACCAGCAACGCTCCCGCCCCAGCAGCTCCTCCTGATCCCTCTCCCGTCCCCGCGCCCGCTTCCACGCTTGTGCAGACCAGCTCCCCCCCCACCTTCCCACAAGTCTGTCCACCGCAAGTTTGGCCCCCCCGATGACTCCAATGGTAACAGTAGCTCCCCTAGCGTCAGGGCGTTGTTCTCTGGCGTGGGAGGTGCCTCAGGCCGCCAAGGAAGGCATTTGGAGAAGGGAATGTGTGGATATCTTGACCTTACTTATGCACAGCAAGGCAGGTTTAGACACCAGGAAGATGGGGGGAAAGGAGGAGGACAAGAAAGTGCGGTACCAACGCTGGCCGGGCAAGACAATAGAGAATTGGGTGGAGGCCTTCACGATTCTCTCAGCAGTAATAATGGAAAGACACCCGGAGCAGGGTCCTGCTCTGATGCAGTATTCCCACACCATCCAACAGGAGGCAACATTTTCGGGCGGGTTGGGATGGTTTTACTATGATCAGGAGTTCCGTAAGAGGATGTCATTATGTCCAGAATTAGGGTGGGACCAAAAGGAGATCCAACTCTGGATCCAACATATGGGTAGACCCACTACAGAGTTCAGGGAAAAGGGGGCAAAAGCGCAGAAAGGTGGTGATAATCAAGGGGCCTCCAAACAATCTGGGAAGCGCCCCTTCAGACAGCCTTTTCGAGCCCAGCAGGGGGGGGGCAGCAACAAGGGAATAAGAGGTTCTCCTCCGGCACCTGCCGGTTATACAATGCTGGATCTTGCTCCTGGGGCAAAGGATGCAAATTCGCCCACAACTGCAGCAAGTGTGGGGCCGCCCATCCGGCCGTGTCGTGCAACTCAAAGCGGGACAGTCCCACCCCCCCTCTGGAAAACAGAACAGTTAATGACCCAGTCAGGAACACCCCCCGGCGCTGCCACCCCCTGTTGCCAACCAGCTCTGGTCTCCGCCCAACCAAACTTTCCCAACAAAGGGCCCTCCCCCGTCATATTGCAGAATCTCCTCCCGCTCCTGCGGCAGTACCACAACACCAAAGACAGGCTGCTTTTAGCGCAGGGGTTCCTAGAAGGTTTCACGATTCCATCCCAGGGGCCGCTATGTAGCCGCGATGCTGATAATTTGAGGTCCGCCAAAGAACTGCCGAGAGTCGTAGGAGATAAAATTCAGAAGGAGGTGGCACTAGGCAGGGTAGCTGGCCCCTTCAACTCACCCCCACTGGAGAACTTTCTAGTATCCCCGCTGGGTGTAGTCCCCAAGAAAGAACCTGGGGCTTTTAGGCTGATTCACCATTTGTCATACCCCGAGGCGATTCAGTGAACCACTGGCTAGAGGAGGGCACATGTTCGGTTTCTTACTCCTCACTGGACATGGCCATTGACATGGTGCGGAGGGCGGGTAAGGGGCCTGGTTGGCCAAGGCGGATATAGAATCTGCTTTTAGCCTACTGCCAGTCCACCCGTCCAGCCAGCACCTGCTGGGGTTCAAGTGGCAGGGTCAACTGTACTTTGATTGTTGCATGCCCATGGGCTGTGCGGTGTCTTGCGCGTATTTTGAGGCCTTTAGCTCCTTCTTGCAGTGGGCACTTCATTGGGAACACGGCCTTGAGGGAGTGACCCACTACCTGGATGATTTTTTGTTCATCGGGAGCTTAGGGTCTCGGGAGTGCAGCGAGGATTGCGGTGCTTCCAGGACTTGGCGGCTCGCCTGGGGGTCCCCCTGGTGCCGGGTAAGACTGAGGGTCCGGCGCAGGTTCTCACGTTCCTAGGCATTGAGCTGGACACCGTCAAGGGTGAGTCCAGGCTCCCTGCCGGGAAGGTGCAGGAGTTGCGCAACGACATCCAAAGCTTACTGGGCAGAGACAAGGCATCCTTGGGCGAGATCCAGAGTATCATGGGCAAGCTCAATTTTGCAGCTAGAGTCATCCCGGCTGGGAGGGTGTTCTCAAGGAGACTGGCCAGGGCCACAGCAGGCGTCCGCAGGAAACATCATTTGGTCAGGTTGGGAAAAGGCATAAAGGTAGACCTGGCGACTTGGGCTGAATTCATGGTGCAATTCAATGGAACTGTGATCTGGAGGGCGCCATGGGCCTGCAGCGCTGAGCTGTGCCTTTTCACTGACGCCTCCGGGAGGGAGGGTTTTGGAGCCATCATGGGGGAGGAGTGGTGCGCGCAGAAATGGCCCAACGCTTGGCACCGGCGCAGGATCACAGCTAAGATCACAGTGCTGGAGCTCTTCCCCATCGTCATCGCCCTGCATTTATGGCCCTCTGCGCTAGCAAACAGGAGGGTGGTCTTCTGGTCGGACAACATGGCGGTTGTACAAGCGATAAATGGTCAGTCAGCTAGGTGCCCACTAGTGCTTTGCCTGCTAAGAGAGCTTGTCAGGGCCGGGCTGCGCCACAACATTGAGTTCAGGGCCAGGCACATTGAGGGGGTCAAGAATGTTGCCGCTGACGCTCTCTCTCGTTTTCAGTGGCTCCAATTCCGGGAGGCCTGGCTGCGAGCGAGAGCGGAGATGACCCCCTTTCCAGCACATCTGTGGCTCATCTTGCAGTGGAGCAATGGCTTAGGGAGATTGGGGAACGGTCCTTGGCTCCAGGAACCAGGAAGAAGTACAAGGCCCATTGTGCAACATTCTGGGGCGTCTCTGATATTCTGGGCACCAGCTCCCTTCCTTTGGAACAGAAGGTGGAGGCCTTTGTGGTATGGACTAAGGACCAAGGGAGGAGCCAATCTTGGGTGTCCAGCCACCTGGCGGCAGTGTGCCACGATGAGAAACTGAAGGGCGGGACTGATCCGGCCAGGTCTTTTCGGTTACGGGCGGCTCTTAAGGGCTGGGCCAGGGAGGAAGTGAGGGTGCCGGACAACAGGGGGGCCATCGATTTCCCCAGGCTCCAGGGTATGCTAGATGTCCTGCAGCAGGTTGAGCACTCTCCTTACGAGGCCAGCCTACTAGCAGCCGCCTTTTGTTTAGCATTCTTTGGGGCATTCAGGATGAGCGAATTGGTGGCCAGATCCAAGGCTGATGGGTCTGGGGATGCACTTGGCATGCAAGACGTGAAGCTGGCTGACCAGCTGGTGCTCCAAATAAGAAGGTCTAAGACTGACCAGGCAGGGCGTGGGGTTGAGGTGGTTCTTAACCCGCTAGGGGATCCCAGGTACTGCCCGGTCTCTAGAGTAGGGGACTACTTAGCGGTGCGCCCCGCAACACAAGGTTATTTCCTGGTACATGCAGACCTGACCCCCCTGACCAAGTTTCAGGTGGAGCGGATTATGTGTGCATGCTTGGCGCGCGCCGGCCTGGCCAGCCCTGACAAAAAGTATTCAAGCCATTCATTCAGGATTGGGGCGGCCACGGCTGCATTCAAGGCGGGCATGGAGCCAGCAGGCATTAAAAAGGTGGGACGTTGGCAGTCGCGCTGTTTTGAACGGTATATCCGCCCTTGACTGCACAGTATGTAAATAATTTTGGAGTGCCGTGTTTTGCAGTGTCGTGTTCAAATATGATTATCTGAGTAATAAACAGTTGGTAAAGAATGGCGTTCGTTTCTTTAGGTGTTCGCGTATGGGTGATCGGCCATTTGTACGTGGCCAGGTTGGAAAAGTGGGCCAAGAGCAGGAACTGGATGCGGGGTTTCACGACACCCATTTTGTTTGGATGGGTTTCCCAGGTATGAGATGGAACAGCATCATTAACAGGCTCGAGCAACGCCTGGCCCTTGGGGAGAGCCGCCCAATGTCTTGGTGATCCACTTGGGGGCAATGATCTCATGACCGTGGGGAGGAGGATTACTCAGGGCCATTAAATCGGACTTGGGCGAACTAAGCAGGCGTTTGGGTCACTGCAAACTGTTTTGGTCTGAAATAACCCCCCGCTTGCATTGGCGCGGTGCCAGGTCAAGGGAGGCTGCAGAACATTCACGCAAGCGGGTCAACAGTGCTATGCACAAGTTTCTGGGTCAGAGGGGGTTGGGCTTTATCAGGCATGAACTCATCCAGGCAAATGTTAAAGGTTACTTTGAGGAGGACGGGGTCCACTTGTCCCCGGTGGGGATGGACTTGTTTCTCCTGGATGTGAAGGAATGTTTGGAAAGGGCAGGTTGCAGGTAATAGGAGGTGCAGTGGTGGGGGGCCCTGGCTGCGACGGTGGCCGCCTCCAGGGCAGTGGCGGAGTTACAGGGTGATCTGGAAGCAGTCTGGTACAGTAAGGGTACCTCTGCAGCAGACGGGTACAGTAAGGGTACCTCTGCGCGGCACAATAGGGGTGCCAGAGCCAAAGACCAGGATCCTCAGGGTCCTGGAAAACCATGACGGCGCCCTGTTAGTCCTTCGGGCGGTTGGGGGCCTGACCAACCGGGGGTTTGCCCTGCTACGCTCTGCCCTGAAAGGGGCGTGAGTAGGATGGTAACAAGGGCCACGTGATCCAGTGGTGGATCAACAAAGGTGTAGCGATGATCGGGCATCCATCCCACACTGCTGGCTCATCAGGCGGGCAGGGGCAGCATAGGTTGGACGGCTGCCTGCCCATGGATCGCCCGTAAGATAACCCACCTTATTGCATACTCTTGTATGGAATAAACCTGCGACAAGTTTTTCCCATAAACAAAGTGTCCTGTGTGTTTATTTATGCACGTTCGCCTATGGGAAGGTGGGGGATGTTGCCGGTATTGGGACTATGTGGCTGCCCGCCACCCCCAAAGGGGGCCACCTAAAAGGGCGGCCCTTTAGTGCCATTGCGGCACAAGCCTACCCCTCGCTCTAGCAGCAGAGGGCTTCCGCTTGGAGCCCACTGTTCAGGGGGTGTGGGCATCACTTCCGGTACGCCCTGGGGGGAGGGAGGGTATGTATACCCCTCTGACCCTCCCAGCGGCCTCTTTTCCGCCAGCCACACCGTCTCCCTCCCTTCCTCTTACCCTGCGGCTGGGCTGGTGGTCAAGGTGTAATGAATGTTTTAATGTTTTCTTTTGCGTTGCAGGCGGAGTTACAGGGCGATCTGGAAGCAGTCTGGTACAGTAAGGGTACCTCTGCGGCAGACGGGTACAGTAAGGGTACCTGGCTCATCAGGCGGGCAGGGGCAGCATAGGTTGGACGGCTGCCTGCCCATGGATCGCCCGTAAGATAACCCACCTTATTGCATACTCTTGTATAGAATAAACCTGCGACAAGTTTTTCCCATAAACAAAGTGTCCTGTGTGTTTATTTATGCATGTTCGCCTATGGGAAGGTGGGGGATGTTGCCGGTATTGGGACTAGAAGACATGAAAGGGCCAGTCGCCATGGGCGGAACGAAAACATAAAAAGCGGAACAAATGGGACGAATACCCCACGCAAAAGCACAGAATTGATTTTTTAAAAAGACAGACAAAGACAGAAATTAAAGCGAGGGGAGTGGCAAACCCCCATAGTGTTGAAACAGCATGTCTCGAAAGAGACAGCGCATATGCTGCCTAGATGAGACCTAAAAATCACAGGATCCATCATATGTTATCAGGTGAAACAAAGAAAACAGTTAAAAAATGCAGGGGGGGGAAGGGGGAGAGAATACATGGTACTCACTGTGGGGTCCGTACTACTGTAACACAAGCCATTGGTACAGTGGTGCACTTTCTAAAATTTAAGTGGAAAGCAGCTCCGATCTATATCAAGGGCTTACAAATCATTAACAAACAATAAATCACTGATTCCTGTAGCATGCCCAAGCGCATGCACGTTACAAACCATGCAGATTCACTGAAATGTAAAATAAACATTTCTGGTGAATCCATGCAGGCCCTCCACCCTTCCAACATGAAAAGTGAAAAAGGCATGTATAACTGCCGTCTGCTATGGGTGCTGTTATGGTATTCCACAGGCCCATGACACGACTAACCTGCAAGTCATACCTGTGCCATAACTGCTGCTCTACCCTGCATTGTAACTGCGCACTGCACTTCACCGTCTACAGAAAGCAATGTGGGCCTTTTCCCAGATTTAAAATCTGGCAGAGAGCTAGGATTCTATTATGGAATGAACATCTTGTAGGATGAAGTAAACCTGCTCCCTGTAGGTCTTTTGCCATATAGAACGAAAAAGGCTTCTTCTTTATTACACCTGAGGGCCCGATGCCTTGCCTCACTGGGACTGGCAGCTGAATATCTATGCTCTGTCAGTAAGGAAAATACAAAACCATGGTTGCTGTGTGGCTCCTATGCAAATGGTTCTGAACATTTGAGGAACTGTGCAACTCATGGGGAGGCAGCAAATATAGTCAGTAAGTAATTTAGTACGCTAACAAGTCTATCAACTAGTGATGGATCAGGTCTCTGTCAGGTCCGAGCAGGAAAGGGAGCCTGAGTGAGACCACTTGGGTGACAGTAGCAGGTGCCAGTATTTATGAACAGGTCACACACAGAGCACAGGCCCTGATGTCCTAAAAATTGTTGAAGGAGTGCCCAGCTATGGTATAATGGATGGGTTAAACTCTGACCAAAGGTAAGAAAGGGGGGTGAATTACAGTAGGAGAGGTAGTATAATGATTTTCAGCAATTTTCTGAAGCAAACACTGTTATGTATTGATTAAAGGTCATAGGACATGTTGTTCCAGGGTCCAGAAATGTAGGGCTGTGAAGCACCTATTTTTCCACAAATTTATTAGGGTTATGTTTTATGTTATGAGTATTTGTAAAGTGCACTATCACCCACAAGTATATACTGGCACTGAGCAGGTGTGTGTGCCTAGCCCTGCCTATAATAGGTTGGTTTATTGAAAAGTCAGGTCTTCAGCTTGAGGAATCAAGAAGAGAGTCTGGGTGGTTGGCGAAAGGAGATGTGGCTGTTCAGGTAGGTGGGGCTTAAGTTGTCTAGTGCTTCGATTGTGTGTGTGAGGATTTTCAAATAAACCTATTTGTGCATCGGGGCACTCCCTGAGGTGTGGTGTAATGTGAATGTGAGTTATGTGAGGGAGATTGAGGATGAGTCTGGTTGTTGAGTTCTAGATGGTTTGTAGTCTTCTGATGAGTTACTTCGTGATCCCGGCAGAGAGGGTGTTCTCATAGTCCAACTTGTTGGTGACTAGGGCGTGAGCGATGCTTTTTTTAATGTTGCTAAGTAGCCATTTGAAAATCTTCCTCATCATCTTCAGAGTGGAAATCAATCAATCAATCAATCATGTCACTTATAAAGCGCACTACATTCCCGCGAGGGTCTCAAGGCGCTGGGGGAAGAGGGGGGTGGTGCTGCTACTGATCGAAGAGCCAGGTCTTGAGGAGTCTTCTGAAGGCCAGTAGGTCTTGGGTCTGTCGGAGGTTGGTGGGGAGGGTGTTCCAGGTCTTGGCGGCGAGGTGGGAGAAGGATCTGCCGCCGGCGGTCGTTTTCCGGATGCGGGGGACTGTGGCGAGGGCGAGGCTGGTCGAGCGGAGCTGGCGGGTGGGGGTGTAGAAGCTGAGTCGTCTGTTGAGGTAGGCTGGTCCGGAGTTGTGGAGTGCTTTGTGTGCGTGGGTGAGGAGCTTGAAGGTTATCCTCTTGTTGACAGGGAGCCAGTGCAGGTCTCTCAGGTGGGGTGTGTGTGGCTGCGTCGGGGGTTGTCGAGGATAAGACGTGCAGAGCGTTCTGGATGCGTTGCAGCCGTCTCAGGAGCTTAGCCGTCGTTCCTGCGTAGAGGCGTTTCCGTAGTCCAGCCTGCTGGTGACGAGGGCCTGGGTGACTGTTTTTATTGTTTCGGTGGGGATCCACTTGAAGATCCTGCGGAGCATTCGGAGGATGTTGAAGCAGGATGAGGAAACGGCGTTGACCTGCTTAGTCATGGAGAGGGTGGGGTCGAGGATGACCCCTAGGTTGCGTGCGTGGTCGGTGGGTGGCGGGGCTGTTCCCAGTGATGTTGGCCACCAGGAGTCGTCCCAGGCTGAAGGGTTGGAACCAAGGATGAGGACCTCCGTCTTGTCCGAGTTCAGCTTCAGGCGGCTGGTCCTCATCCATTCGGCGACGGCCTTCATTGTAGGATGCAGTGACGGCATTGACTTGTGCGATCATGTCTAGTTTGCTGTTGATGATGATTCCGAGGTTCCTGGTGTGGGTGCTGGATGTGGTTGCGGGTCCAAATTCGGACAGCCACAAGCTGTGGACACCTGGTGACGTGCTCTAGCCGAAGATCACTACTTCTGTTTTGTCATTGTTGAGCTTGAAACAGTTGGCTTTCATCCAGTTAGAGACTTCGGTCATGCAGGCAGTGGACTTGTTTCTTGTGTTGGGGTCTTCTGTGAGAGGGAGAGTATAAATTGCGTGTCATAAGTGTAGGAGAGTATGTTGATGTTGTGTGAGCACATGACGTTGGCCAGAGGGATCATGTATGCAATGAAGAGGGTGGGACAGAGTGATGAACCTTGATGCACTTCGCAATTGAGTTTGTTTCAAAGGAGTCGGGTGCCAGGCTGACAGCTTGTGTTCTATGCATTAAGGAGCAGATCCTGTGGGGAGCAGATCTTTGGATGCCAATCTCATGCAGAAGGTTGATGAGGATGGAATGTGAGACTGGATAATGAGGGATGCCATGTCTCCTCTGTCAAGGATCATGCAGGTGTCATCTGTGACTGCCATCAGTGATGTTTCTGTACTGTGGTTGGGCCTGAATCCGGACTGTGTGATGTGAAGGAGCTGGTGGATGCTGAAGTGGTCAATGAAGGGTTGGCTGACTAATTTCTCTAAGACCTTTGCAGGGTATGGTAGGAGAGAGATGAATCTGTAATTGGAAAGCATGCCTGTGTCCGTAGATTGTTTCTTGAGCAGGGGTGTGACAGTGGCATATTTCCAGGTGTCCTGGAACAAAGAAGAGGTGGCTGATGAAGCATATCAGACTATTAGGTTTGTAGGAGGTGATCTTTCCAATCAGGTAGATCTGAGCACACCCTCTAGGCAGCTGAATATCGGCACAGCTTTTTGTCTGTCCACCACAGTCATGGCATTCCAGAATATTATTTGCTGTTATTTTGGGATACAAGAATAGAGAATTAATTTGTTCTACATTCTGGGTGATGTAGTGTCTCCATGAGATGATAGATAGCTCTCCACTTGACATCACCACTTTGCGCACTCATGTTAAAGGATGGTGTTAAAGTAGATTACAGTGTTTTTGGTTGAAGGTGTAAAGTTAAGGATGTGGCTGAAGAAGGTGAAGGAGAGTGATAGTTTGGGGGTGGCCATGTGGTGTAGACCAAGTGTTAGAAATTGGGTTTCTGGTTGGCAGAGGTATGTATCCTGTCCAAACAGGGGCTACAATCCTAGTCAAGGTAAGTTAGATACACACCATAAATTAACTTAAGAGGGTATGTGTAAAGTATTTGTTCAACACTACAAACAGTAACACAGTGAAAACACCACAAAAGACTCCACACCAGTTTATAAAAATAGATTATGATTTTATTAATAAACAATTCTAAAACAACAAAAATCCAATATGTAGAAGTCAAGATATTATTTTTTAAAGAATAAAAATAGTGCTTCGATTCAATAAGTGCTTATGGGGGTTATCTGGTCACGCTAGAATGGGACAAAGTCAAAAATTCAGGCCGACAGCAATGGAGCACAGGCCGCGGACAGTAGCCACGCAAGACCCACTGAATTTTCTGTTGTGGCTGTGATCTCACCTGACAAGATGAAGTTGGAGCTGGCCAACCTACACTGTGGCCCAGCTCAAGGGATTCTGCCAGGAAAAGGGGTTGTTTAGCAAAGGGAGTGCTAAGAGAAGGGAGCTCTAAACAGCTTTGAGAGCATGAGCAGAAGCCCACCAGACCCACACCGACAATGATGAGGAAGGGTCAGGATCTGAAGAAGAGTTGGAACATGACCTGTCTGAGGGTCTTGACATGCGACCTGTTGGGGAGGAAGGTAACATCCTCCCAGGACTGGAAGTCCATCCACGTGCAGGGAGCAGTGTGTCATCCACAAACCTGTCCCTAGAGGAGCTGGAGAACAGGAGGAAAGAGAGAAAGTTGAAATTAGAGCTTGCCAAATTAAAAATGGAGAAAGAACAAGCTCTGTAGTAAAAGAGGCTAGCCATGGAGAAGAGAATGGCCCATGAACTTAGCTTTAGAGAGCTGAACATTAGAGCCATGTAAGTCGAGTCCAGCAGTAGTGGTGGCAGCGTACCTGCAGTGTCTGCTGGAGAAGGGAGAGTTTGCATCCGAAAGGATTTGATACCCAGTTTTGTTTTGGGGATGACATTGACAAGTGGTTGTCTACCTATGAGGTGGGACACACTCCTGACACCAGCGGTAAAGAATCAAACACAGTACATCCTCATGAAGGCCATACTTGTTAGTAAATTTGGCCAGACCCCTGAGAGGTGTACACAGAGGTTCTGGGGCAGCCACAAACTCTCTACACAAACTTCGGTGGACTTCATTGACTATGCCAGCAAGGCACTGAACGGGTGGGTGCGGGGAAACAATATTGATGACTCTTCTGGTCTGTACAACTTGATTTTGTAGGAGCACATACTAGATATTTGTCTTTCAGAGCTGCACCAACTCCTGGTTAATAGCAACTTGACTGACCCCAGGAAACTTGCTGAGGAGGCGGGCACCAGAGTGTCCAAGAAGGCATCTGGGGGACTCCCAACTCGGTGGCGAGGGTTCCCATCAGAATAAGAGAGGGGCGAAAGAGAAGGAGTTCTCTCAAGGCCCCCAAAGTAGTTCACAGGGAAAAGGTCTCATTCCCTATCCGGCCACCAGAAAAAGAGCTTCCCTGACAAGAGTCAGCCAAAGAATCCCAAATGCTATGAGTGCTTCGGGTATGGGACTTACAAGGGGGATCCCAAGTGCCCAAAGAGAGCACACCTCCTACTGGAGGTATGACACCAGGTGTGGCAAGGATAGTGCTTGAGGAGGAGTCTGTCCCAGTAAGTGGTGGGAGTTCAGTAAGATTACTCTAGTGTCCCTGGGTGACGTTGAAATGGTTCCTAAAACCTATGTGCTCTCCAATACTGCAAAGTATAGGCAGTGGTTTACCATCAATGGGCAAGGTGTTAAGGCTCTGAGGGACACAGCAGCCAGCATAACTATGGTAAGGAGTCAGCTGGTGGCCCCGGAGAAAATTATACTCAATGTATTCCACCAAGTTATGGTGACTGACAACTGTAAGGGTCACTATCCAGTGGCCCTTGTTCCATTTGAGTGGGGGGGAGGGAAAGTCTCAGGTCTTTAGAAAGTTGATTTGAGCCCTGCCAAGCCTGTGGAATGTTTATTAGGAAATGATCTTGAGCACACTACCTGAAAGAAAGAGGAGCTCAAGTCACACCTGGAAATGTTAGGGTTGTCTGAGTGGATAAGTGCTACCACCAGGTCCATGGCTGCCCTGGAAGGGAGTCAAGAAGGTCTGGACCCTGGCAGGATGGCCTAGACAGCTGCCGAAAGAGGGAAGGGCAAGGGGTGTGGGAAACCAGCGCCTGACTGCCTCCCAGGTGAGGAGGATGGGGTGCCAGAAGAGGTCTCTTTGTGCCTACCGAGGAGGACATTGCCTCATTTGGTGACCTTCCTGAACTTGCTGGATGGCAAGTCGAGGGGGTCCCACCAGGGAGGAATCCTGCAAGGCACAGAGAGAGTGCCAAACCCTGGTGGGCATGAGGCAACAGGCAGAAGCCTAAGCAGCAGACGAGAGCCTCGGGGAATCACTGCATTTACTAGGAGCGAAACCTCCTGTATAGTGAGACCAAGGCACCTGTGCATGGGGCAGGCAAGGCACTGGTTGTTCCACAATGCTACAGGGCCTTCCTATGGGAGCTGGCTCATGAGATACCCCTGATGATTTCCTCAGATACATTCTGTAGGACTTGCTTGACCTGGCAGATGCTGAAAGCCCCCCTTAATCCCTTGCCTGTCATTGGCACCCCCTTTGAAAGGGTGGGCATCAACATAGTAGCATCGATGAATCCCCAGACAGATTCTGGCAACAGGTCTATTTTGGTACTGGTGGACTATGCCGCAAGATATCCAGAGGCCATAACTCTGAGGACTGCAACTGCATCTTCAGTGGGTTAAGCCCTAATGGGGATTTTTAACAGAGTGGGTTTCCCCAAGGAAGTGGTGTCTGAAAGGGGCACCAACTTCATGTCTGCTTGTATGCAGTCAATGTGAAAGGACATCTTCTTGCCATGCCTTCACTTTGCTTACTAGGAGGTACCATAGACAGAGTTGGATTTAGCCCATTTGAGCTTCTATATGGTCTTCCTAATAGGCGACCTCTCAGTCTGGTGAAGAAAGGGGGAGAACAAGCTCCCTACAAACCTCCCCAGGATGTAGTTAACTACGTGCTGGCCTTCAGGAGCCAGATGGCCAAGTCGTGGAAGCAAGCATCTGACAACTTAGAGGCCAGCCAGAAAGTTATGAAACATTGGTATGACCAGACGGCTACCCCTGTGGAATTGCAACCTGGGCAGAAAGTGTGGGTGATGGACCTTGTGGAGGCCAGGGCTCTCCAAGGCCATTGGACTGGGCACTATGAGTTAGAATATAGGAAGTGGAAGCTCACCAACCTGGTGGACCTCAAGACCCCCAGAGGATGCTCCATATCAACTGTCTAAAATCACACTTTGATAGGTCGGAGGTCACCATGTTGCCGGTGACAGAAGGAGGGGAGAAAGAGGAGAGTGAACTTCTCCCTGATCTCTTAGCCTCCAAAGAGAAGCATGAGTCAGTAGAAGGTGTGAACCTCTCCCCTACCCTGACTTCAGAACAGCAGAGGGCATGTTTCCAGTTGCTGGGGTAGTTCTCCTCTCTGTTTTCCCTCACTCCTGGGACTACCTACCTGTGTAGCCATGATGTGGACACAGGAGACAGCCTCCCTGTCATGAATAAAACATATAGACTGTCTGATGACAAAGTGAGGGCCAGCATCAAAGATGAAGTTTTGCAAAATGCTGAAGTTGAGGGTGATTGAACCCTCCAGTAGCCCCTCGTCCAGCCCTGTGGTACTAGTACCAAAAGCTGTCTCATAACAAGGTTGTAACTACTTTCCTCTTAAGGTGCCAATTAATTTGATCTTCTGAGGCCACTGTGTCTTCTGAGTACAGCTCCTGAAAGAACTTAGTAAATGCTTCTCAATCTCTGAGTCTTCTGAACTGGGATTCTGGTCCTCAACTTGAATAGCCAAGATCTTATTTCGGTTTTGTTCTGATTTGAGCTTCCAAGCTAGCAGTTTACCACATCTCTCCCCATATTTGTAATATGAAAACTTGCTTGCCTCCCATTTGTTTCTAACTATAAGCTCTAAAACATTAGTCAGTTCTTCATTTTTCTCTTTTATTTCCTTTTCTATTTTACCTAACTCTTGAGGTTTTTTAACTCATTCTGGTACCCAGCTTAAGTGTTGTAGTTCACTTTTTAGTTGGTTAATTTTGTTTCTAGTATTTTTATTCTTAAAGGCTGCTAAACTAATCAGCCTTTCCCAAATTACAGCTTTATATGCTTCCCAGGTAACCTGGATAGGGGTTCCAATTTTGTTTAGTGAAAAGTATTCTTTTGCCTCCACTTCCAATTTCTCCACGACCTGCTGGTCTAAAAGCAGAGTTTGATCCAGCGTCCGACTCGAAGTAGAGTAAGTCTTTTCTGTTAATAATTCCATTCGAACTGCTGAGTGGTCAGACAAATGTGCCGATAGATGTTCCACCTTTCTGACCTTTTTAGTTAGGCCATTATCTACTAAGAAAAAATCTATCCTTTCAGCATGTCCATATTTTTTATTTCTAAAAGTAAATTTATGCTTTCTAACCCCTTTGGCTTTCCAAACATCTAGCAGCCCCAGGCCTTCCATAAAATGTTTCAACCATTCCCTCATTTTGGGTAGATTAGATGTTCTCCTAATGGGTAGTCTAACTTCCTTTGGGTCTATTAACAAGTTGAAATCTCCACCCACAATTCTAGGGGCTGAGAAGTCTAGAAGATGACTATACAGAGACTGCAAAGAGGTAGGATCATCTACATTTGGGCCATAGTAGCCTGCCAAAACATATATTTTACCAAACATTTTAACTTTCACAGAGACCCATCTCCCCTTAGGGTCAGTGGTCACTCCTTCTACTGTCACTTTAGCTGACTTCTTGAATAAAATAGCCACCCCCTCAACACAACATGCCTGGTCAGTACAAGCATAAGTATCCGCCCATCTCTGCTTCTTCATTATCTCTCCCCATTCCGCCTTCAGTAAGTGTGTTTCTTGCAGAATTATGTTCTCATTATCCACCGATTTTAAGTATTCCAGGATCTTTTGCCTTCTACTTCTAACTCTAAGACCAGTCACATTCCATGTTAAAATGTTAACTGACATCTAGCTTGTTTGTATTGACCCTGATGACCCTCTGTGTCCCCTTGAGTCTTAGATTTCTCAAATTCCCACAAATTGGACAAATCTTTTTTTTCTCCCATATGCTCCCACACCCAGTGAAAATATATCAAAATACAATCTTTTGAGTTCCATCCATCCCTCTTCCTCCCCTGGAGAACCCTCCCTTTCTTCCTAGGGCGAATCAATTCACCCCTTTCGAGGTCCCTACTCTCTAGGCATTTTAACTTTATTTGCATTGCAGCGCTTTGATCTGTTCTATGAAACTTTCCACCTCCTTGGCATCTCTTATGTTATGCATTTGATTTTTCCACATTATTTTTAGAGTGGCTGGAAACCGCATTCGAGCTGGCGCCCCCCAGGGACCTTAACTCTTGAATATGTTGCCCTAGTTCCCACTGCCTGTCCTGCGTAGCCTTTGAAATATCTGATTGAATTCGGAAAGACCATTCTCCTTCGGTATAGGTGCCAACTTTAAGTGCTTCATTTAGAATTTCTCTTTTAAAACATAAAGTTTAAAACTGATTAAAATTCTTTGTGCATTTTTTCTCATCTTTCCTTTTTTTTAAGGGTCCTAATGCACCCTCTGTATATCCTCCTCAAGGATTGTCGGCTCCACCCAAGGAGGTCAATCACAAAGCTCTTAATATTCTCCCCTTCCATCCCCTCTGGAACATTCAAGATCCTAAGGTTATTCCTCCTTGCATGATTTTCGAGGGCTTCAATTTTATCCCTGAGGTCTTTCCCATTTGTTCTCAAGTTCTGTATCTCTTCCTGCCTCGCCTCTACTTCCCTACCCAGTCCATCTAGGGAAGTTTCCACTGCTGATACTCGCTCCATCAGGGTATTGATTTTTGCCTCAAGGGCCTCGCATGTCCCTTGTATTTTCTTTTGGTTTCTCTCTGATGTAGCAAATTTCACCCTCATTTCTGAAATTAGGGACTCGATCAGCTTTTCCATGCCTGTATGCTCTATTTGGCCTTGGGGGTGTTGCACCTCTTTTTGCATTTCAGCTCATGGCTCTGCTTGAATTTGCTGCCCCGGTGAATCTAGATCGTCTCATTCTTCTACCGCCAAGGCTTGATATCTGTTACTGACTGTGACTTCTCCCCCTGTCAAATTCTCTCTAATCCTGGTTAAGTCTGCTTTTATGTCAAGTGCGTCTCCTTTTTGCTGATCTCCTGAAAGTAAACTTGGGAACTCCTGTTTAGCTTGAACTTTAAAAAAGGATGTAGGGAGGGAGTAATTTTTATCTTGTGCCAACAGGTCTAATGTGTGATGGTAAAGAGGATAACTCCAGGCTCTGGGTTACTACACCTTGGTTCCCTTTCTGGTTGTTCATTATAGGCACTAAAACAGGGCTTTTTCGCAAAGTGCCAGTAGTAGTGTTAATGGCTAGATTCCTGTTCATTAAACAATAACTAACCCCCCTTTTCTGGCTGCAGTCTTTGTCCTGCACCTTTGAGGGTGTGTACCTCGTCCCCCTTTTCTATCTTCCTGCCGTTTCTGCGGCTCTGGAGTCCTGTACTTGTTTTTTCCCCCCGCCTCGGCCACTTACCTATTTCATATGCGCATTATCCAGCCTCAACTCCCTTTCCTCCAGCCTGCTATCTGACCGTGGCATAGGCGAAGCAAGCACCGCACTGCAAACACAGATTCCCACTGTGCCTGGGAAAGAGACCTCAGCTGCCGCTCTCCGACTACAGCGGAGCACCGATGCTGCTTCCGCCCACACAGTGCTGATAGGGCTGCAAAGATTTGGTGGTCCCTTGCAGCGTTCTCAGCGTTGTTCCACTGGCCTTTGGTTTTCATACATGAGGTACTACAGTGCATTGGTTATTAATTTTTTAAAGTTCATGTCAGTGGAGTACTAAAAAAAAGAAAAGAATGCTGTCATCAGATTTCATAATTTGAGCTGCCTAAAGAGCTCGGGAACCAGTCATTAAAAGGAGCACCCAGCAAGGATGCCCACTCTCCCAACTGCTTTTTAACATTTATATTGAACCATTAGCCAGTGTAATCAGATCCAACCTAAATATCACCCCTTTTAAGTATCAGGGTTGGGAGAAAAAATTTGCCCTTTACGCAGATGACCTAATGGTTTCTACAAATAACTTGCTAGTCTCGCTCCCAATAATATCAGGTGTCTTGGACCAGTTTGGGAAAATCTCAGGTTACCAAGTTAACCAGCAAAAAAATGAAATTATGGAGTGGAACTCCCAAAGCAATAACACTCTCAACCCTCCACGCAACAATGGCAATGCGCCTGTTGTGAAGATGAAACGCTAGTTCCTAGAGGCGTTGGTTCCGAGTGCGATGCACTGGGTTTGTTCACGCAGTCAAGGGGATGCCTCGATCGTCTCTCCTGCAGCAGCAATGCGGTGGTTCCGATGCATTGGTTCCGATGGAGATGCACTGGTTCCAAATGCGATGCGCCGGTTCTGTTACCGTAACAGCATTGATAAGTCGATCCTGCCTCACGCAGTAGAGGATGCTTCAGTTCCACTGGAGCAAGCACCTGGATCCGCTTCCAACGGACTAAGCACAGGAGCAGTGGGTAAGACTGATATCCCTGAGTCTTAGACTAGGATGCAAGCCAGCATGCACTTGGAGATCACTTTGAGTTCAAGCAAGAGTCCAGTTCTTCCTCAACAGAGCAGCGGGTAAAAGGCTGCTGGATAGCACAGCAGAAAAGCAGTTTTTCAAAAGCAGCAGTCCAGCAGAAAGGCATTCCTTGTAGCAGCACAGTAGTCCTTCCTCCTGGCAGAGCTTCTTTACAGGTCCAGTAGTATCTGATTTAGTGGAATCAGTGACCCAGTACTTATACCCAGTTGTGCCTTTGAAGTGCAGGTGACTTCAAAGAGGGGCTTTTAAGTGCACAGCGGTCCTTCCTCCCAGCTCTGGTTCCAGTCTTACTACAACGGGGTATGCAGACCTTTGTGTGGGGACAGGACACTGCCTATTCAGCTATGTCAACTCCTCCATCTCATCCTGCTCAGGATGACCAAACAGGATGTGGATGGCCACTCAGTCACACCTAGGCTTTCTTTATATGTGGCTGTCTAAAGGGAATGCATAAAGTCCAGCTGCTGTCACCCACCCAAACGTGTTTTAGAGGCAGACTGCAGGCACATAGAGTTAAGAGAGCAGAGAAATTACATCTTTCGATTTATATTGATTGGGGGTGAATGTTTGATTTGCTCTGCATTCCGTCCATCATCTGTGTGTCTTATGCTTTCTCGCCCTAAGTGCGCCGGGTATGCCCAGACGTGGGTCCCGGGCTCACTGTGCCACTGGATTAAAGCTAGCCTGGCTGATGAGGGGTGATGCCCCAAAACCGGTCCCAGGATGCTTGTTTCCGGTCCAGGGAGGACCTGGCCTGGCAGTTCGGTCTGGACTGTTCCCATGAGGCACAGGGTCAAGACTGATTTGCATATGCCTGGGTCTAAACTTGGGTGGCATGGTGAGCAAAAGAACGATGGATTTAACCCAGATCTATTGACTGGGGGTGAATGTTTGATTTGCTCTGCATTCCGTCCATCATCTGAGTGTCTTTTGCTTCCTCGCCCTAAGTGTGCCGGGTATGCCCAGACGTGGGTCCCGGGCTCACTGTGCCACTGGATTCAAGCTAGCCTGGCTAATGAGGGGTGATGCCCCGAAACCGGTCCCAGGATGCTTGTTTCCGTTCCAGGGAGGACCTGGCTTGGCTGTTTGGTCTGGACTGTTCCCATGAGGCACAGGGTCAAGACTGATTTACATATGGCTGGGTCTAAACTGGGATGGCATGGTGAGCAAAAGAACGATGGATTTAACCCAGATTTATTGACTGGGAGTGAATGTTTGATTTGCTCTGCATTCCATCCATCATCGGTATGTCTTTATCTTTCTAAAAGTGGCATTTCGAAAATAGTAAATTCGCCTTTGCAGCAAAGAGGATTTAGCATTACCATTCCAATTATTTGAAACATGACAAATCTACTCCTTCTCAATCAGGAATTACAGTTTTTAAGTGTAATAAGGAATTCCCATTGGTAACCAATGAGAGGGGTAGGCCTCACAGTAGTGAAAAAGGAATTTGGGTGTTTTTCACTACCAGGACATGCAAAACCTAAAACTACATGTCCTACCTTTTGATTACACAGCACCCTGCCCTATGGTCTATGTAGGGCCTACCTTAGGAGTGACGTATATGTAATAAAAGGGGAGTTGAAGGCTTTGCAAGGGGTTTTAAATGCCAACTCGACATGGCAGTGTAAGCTACACCTACAGGCGTTGCAGTGGCAGCCTTGAGACATGTTTAAAGGGCTACTTGTGTGGGTGGCACAATCAGTGCAGCAGGCCCACTGGTAGCATTTAATTTACAGGCCCTTTGCACATTTAGTGCACTCTACTAGGGACTTATAGATAAATTAAATATGCCAATTGTGGATAAGTCAATCTAATCATGTTTTAGAGGAGAAACACATGCACTTTAGCACTGGTTGGCAGTAGTAAAGTGCTCAGAGTCCTAAGGCCAGCAAAAAGAATCAGCAAAAAAGGTGAGGGAAACAGGCAAAACGTTTGGGGGAAGACCACCCTATGGCCATCAGGTCTAACACAAAGGATGTATATAATAGATAAGATACATTCATCAAACTTCAATATAAGACCGTTTACTGCAGACTTATTTAGTAGACCAAGGAGGCGTATTATTCTTTTTGCTACATTCATCAGACTGCAATACAATACCGTTTATTGCACATCTCATTTCTACATCATCATTTTGGCTAGTCTTTTTCACTTTTCCACATTCACACTGAAAAACCACATGTGATATAAAGTGCTATATTTAGTCTCCTATCGGAAGTATTGTTGCAGAACGAATTAATTAGTAACAACATTGGCATTTGTTGGACATATGCCTATGAAAATCTTTCAGAGATTAATAAGAAATAAACTACAGAGATCTTCTCCGATTTGGGAGTTCCTTTATCAAAGTGCATATATATCTTTGGAATTCAAGCCGAAGGCTTTTAGCTTGCAATTATAAATGAGCAAAAATGAAACGAAATGGGTGTTACTGATCAATTCACTAACTCTGTAATGGAAAGAAAATCCCTGGTATCGACTTTGCCTTAGAATAAATGCTAAAGTTAATAGATCGACCATTCTGAAACGTCTTGCTGCGTTGCTCTACGTTATTACAGTACTTTTAGCTGTCACTGTCACTACAGGGGAAGTATTCTATAAAACTACACACCACAAAGAAAAATACATATGAATTGATGCCACAGTATGGAATGAAACAAAGTGAATCTTTCAAAGATTAAATTATATTTTAATTTAAGAAAAGACATACATTTGAGGAAAGCATGAAACATGCTGAAAGCTACATGTAATACGTTTGAGCCATAAGCACCGTAATGGGAGGGGGCAGTATATTTGGAATTATTCTGCACAACAATTTGTCTGCTTAATTTGTGAAAAGTTGGTACGATAAGAGGAAGCTAAAGAAGATATCTGTTGATTCCAATATCACTTCCGATTTTATGAGGACTCCCAAATAATGTCTTTTTAGACAATTATTCTCTCAAACATTGCAAATGGAAAACATAGCTTTAAATAGCACACGAGTGCAGTCCAGAACGGTATACACCCTACCACAAAACTATAAAAAATAAAGACAGTGCGTTAAAGACAGTGGCAAATGAAATCTCTAAAGCCAGTCAAAGCAACAACCAAGATGAAAGTAACACCATTACGTGCAAAGATAAAAACCCGCGGAGACTTTCTGAACATTAGTGCTTGAATTCTTTAACTTCAACCATGAAGGGTTATATATAATACCAGAAGTAGAACATTCCCTAAAGAGGGTACAACGAACTGTAAATGCTTGCCTGGGTATATTTTCCTTTTGTTTTATATTATTCTAAACAAACTAAGGGCATCATTTAGACCCTGGTGGATAGTCAACCGGGCAAGCACTCTCTGCCCTATTTAGAACTCCTGTCTGCCTGGCAGAAATCACAGTACCACCATTGATTCCTTTACAGCACTGAAAGTTTGCTGAGAGGGTGCCATTATTAAATCTCCAGTTTGGGAAACTTTTTTGCATTTAGAAAATAAACTCTTAAAGCAGGTGTCTGTTTTCTCACTACAAAAAGGATATCACACATGGAGGTTTCTCTCTGTACCTGGGGCCATTCGATTTTTTCCCTGCCTGTGTCCTATACATATAGCATGGAGGACTCTTGCAGAGAAAATTAGTGTTGGCCACCCCACTCTCTTGGCGGACGGGTTACCTTGTCAAAGATTTACACTGACGGAGCCGCCACAGGTTCTGCTGGTGTAAACACCGGGGCATATTAACAACGGACGGGGATAAATAACGCAAAGCGCGCTTAGCGCTTTGTTATTTATTGCCGTCTATCTCTGGAATTTATTGCCCTGGTAGCGCGTTATTAACAACGCGTTTCTCCAGGGCGATGAAAATTCCAGAGATAGCGGGGAAATTGCCGTTTTGCAGGGAACATCGCTGGTTTTCCAGCGATGTTCCCTGCAAAACGGCGATAACCTTGCTGATACGACCCTGTGGTCGTATCAGCATAATCCACCCCCTATGTTAAGCATAGGTAAGCCAGGATTTTAGCAGACGTTAGTTTTTGGCGAAAACGGCGGTTTTCGCCAAAATCTAACGTGTGCTAAAATCCTGTGGGCTGCCTTGTAAATATCGCAATGTGAACATCAGCGATATTTTACAAGGTAGTCCATCCGGGGTACGCCCAGTGACGCCCACTTTGCATCTCATTAGAGATGCAAAGGAGAGCGTCGGGAAAAGGGTGCTAACATGCGATTATGCATGTTAGCACCCTCTTGTTCATAGGGCGATAGTTTTATCTCCGCTTTTGGCTTTTAAGCCAAAAAGCAGAGATAAAGCCCTTGTTAATATGCCCCACAGTGCTTTCCCAGTTCTGAAAAGAGTTTGGGAACCCCAAGATGGACAAGAAACCAAAATCTAAAATAGAACCTAGATCTTGAATGCTTCCAAATTGAACATCGATGCTGGCTTTTCTAAGGGGCATATCTACAAGGGCTTTATCTCCGCTTTTTGGCTTCTAAAGCCAAAAGCGGAGATAAAATCATCGCCCTATCAACAAGAGGGTGCTAACATGCATTGGCGCATGTTAGCACCTCTTACCCGACGTCCCCTTTGCATCTCTAATGAGATGCAAAGTGGGCGTCACTGGCAGTACAACCTTGTAAATATCGCTGATGTGCACATCGCGATATTTACAAGGCTGCCAACGCATTTTAGCAGACGTTAGTTTTGGGCGAAACCCGCTGTTTTCGCTGAAAATTAACGTCTGCTAAAATGCAGACTTAGGCATACCTATTATGGGGGTGGATTGTGCTGATACGACCACAGGGTCGTATCAGCAAGGTTATCGTCATGTTGCAGGGAACATCGCTGGAAAACCAGCGATGTTCCTGCAAACGGCGATTTCCCCGCTATCGCTGGTAATTATATCGCCCTGGGGAAAAGCATTGTAGATAACGCGCTACCAGGGCGATATAATCAAGCGATAGACGGCGATAAGTAGAAAAGCGCTAAGGGCGCTTTGCGTTGACTTATCGCCGTCCTCGTAGATATGCCCCCAAATTCTTTAGTTTTTCAGCTCGAAAACGTGTACTGTTACAACAGAGATTTTGCCCATCAAGTAGTAGGTAATAAAATGGAGTGGAGAAGCCTTGACACACACACACACACAATGAGATTGCGGCCTGCTGCTGCTGGGCCCAGCCCGTCTCTTTGCTGCTGCTAGGCGTGTGCAGAGCGAGGCACCGCACTACCCACCCACGGCAACGCTGCCTCTCCCTCCTCAGCACATGGCACGGACGGAGTAGGAGGAGACTGTGTGGGCAGGACACAGAGCAGCGCTGAGGGCAAAGTAAACAAGGGATGCTTTCACAGGTGCCACACACACCCGCTCAGAACTTTGATTCACTGGTTTATTTTTCCCAATGCCCCATTAGGACAAACTTGTTTATGGGCGTGGCACGTGAACGTCCATGTTATTGTTCCTGTTACGTCCCAAGTTGTAAACAATTAAATAGCACATGTTGCTGAATTCTTCTAGCCCCCACCATCCACCATCAGGGGACTCCATCCCCCAGAGTGATTAGCGCCGGGAGGCGCCAACGCGTTTCTTTTCGCGCCAGGAGGCGCTTAAGAGTGGGCTTGGGCTCCCGCAGCGCGGGAGCCGGTGTTGCTGAATTCTTCTAGCAACCACCAGCCGCCATCAGGGGACTCCATCCCCCAGAGTGATTAGCGCCGGGAGGCGCCAACGCGTTTGTTTTTTGCACCAGGAGGCGCTTAAGAGTGGGCTTGAGCTCCCGCAGCGCGGGACGCACGCGGGCAGTGCCCGGGCGAAGCCCGGGCGAAGGGCGGGCCCGTCCTAGCCCATCAGAGCCCCGATGAGACTGGACTGGACCCATTCTCTTGGGCCTGCCTTATTTTGCTGGTAGCTCCAAGTGAAGTAAGTTATCCCTTTACATACTACAATACTTACTTGGGGTTGGCTGAGCTTCTCTCATGCACGGTATTGTTACTCGTTGTGACGGTGGCATTTGATTCCTAAAGACAAACTAAGGTTACTCTGCTATCTCTTATAAAATGGCCAAAAGGAAGCAACAGGTGTCCAGGGAGGGGACACCCAAGACACTTCAAAATTCTACACTCAACAGTTTTTTAACTAAGGCTGCCTCTGCTATCGACAAGGAAATTATGGCAGTCGAACAACGGCTATCGTTGGGGGGGGGGGGTCCTTTGCAACATTGAATCTAGATCCACCGTCCAGTGGGGCGTATGAGCCAAATGATCACGGAGCTTCGGGAAGCGCGCTGATTCAAGCTACTTCCCAAATTGAGCCATCTTTTCCCCCTGAGAACTCTGGCCCCCCACATGCAGTTCCTATGGACCCTGGTCTTCCAGTAAAAGGGAAGAAGAAGCTGAAACACCTGGAATCCACAGTTGGAGCTAAGACAAGGGCCAAGAAAAAGTTGCAGGACTTATCGCAAGGGCGTTCCAGTATTTGCTCAGCCCCACACACTGTGCTAGAATCGGATTTAATCACTATACCTAGTTCTTCACAGGACACAGACATTTTCTTAAATCGGCTGCAAGATCTTTTAACCAAAAATGTTATCCCAATCCTGTCTAGACTTGACAAGTTAGAGCAAAACGTGGATCTTTTAATTAAATCTGTTACATGTGCTCTGGAAGGGGGAGGGAAAAATCCAGTACAACATCAGGGTAGTCTCAACACGGGGGGGGTATCATGCTCCAATAGATACCCACAACAGGCTGGGGAATCAGATTAATGTGGATTCATCAGCCCTGGGGGATGCCAATAGGGTCCCCGAGCATATCAGTTATATAAACGGCAGTGAAACCGTTGGAAATAGGCCCAGGTCTGATACTCGCAGTTCTAACACCCTTCTCAAGGGGAATGTCCCACCGAGGCGACGGCCTAGTCAGTCAAATGCTTTGCTCCATTCTGCTAATCTACCACATGAGGTTACTTTGGACCTACCACCCGAATGTTGCCCCTATGTCGTCATACTTACCAATGTTCCTCCGCTCCAGGCTAATATCCAAGAAACTACAGCCCAATTAAAAAACAAGGCCTGTTATTGGTTATCACAATCGGCGGAATTTAATATCTCATGCTATAAGGACATCCTGATGGTAAGAAGAGTGGGTTGGGTTGGCCCCTTAGGTGAATCCATCGATGGAGATTGTATGGTCATAACCTGCCGGAGTCCGGACCTTGCAGGGTCTATAATTAGGAGCAGGAATACCACTTCCAGAAGGGGCTTAAGTCAGGGGATAGGTATCATGCCATTAGGTTTTTTTTTACAGACATCTCAAATTTGGGGGCCCAACTCACCTACAAAAACCCAGAGCAACGCGACTTGACCAGACTAGAGAGGCACACTTTCCTATACAAATTAATAATAGATATGACGTATTATCAGGTTTGGACAAAGTTGACTGACTAGAGCTTAGCAAAGATGCCCAAGCAACTTCGCAAGGGAGGATACCACAGGGCTTCACTCAGGCCAGCCCCATTGTGGAGGTGCTGTACTCCCCCATCCTATTGAACCACAGACTTATACTCTAGTTAGCCCATCTGTCAATAGGCCGATTCCCACACTTACAACTAGCCACAGTCTTGATGTAAGACAGATATTGAGGGGAGGTTCCTCTACTGATCAGCAGTTGTACATCCTCTCATGGAACATTGCAGGCCTACATTCCAAACTCAATGACCCTGAGTGGGGTACACTTGTGGACAACTGCCATCTGTGCCTCTTTCAAGAAACGTGGGCTACCGAACCAATCCATAGGGTGGGCTTTGTTTCCTTTAGCATTGATGCAAAACAATCCCCTTTGGGCAGACCTGCAGGAGGAATGATGATTTGCGCCAAAACCACACTCGCTTGTAAAATTAAGCGCCTCGAAATAGATTCTCAGGAGATATTGGCCATTGCCTTGGGCTCGCTCAAAGGGGATACTCATGTTAAGATTTTCAATATTTACAATAGGTTTATTAGCCCTCATAAAACCTCTAACACCATGACAACGTTAGGCAATTTTCTGGAATCCGACAGTAGTGACTGCCCCCTTATTATAGCTGGAGACCTTAACACTACGTTTGAGCCAGTGGATTACATGCAGGAATTTGTCCTGGAGGAGGAAGCTGCAAGAGGTATCACAAGGCTCCAAATCCCACCACTCAAAAGGTGAACCTGAGATTACGCCAACCTTTACTCCTACTTTTCCCTACTAGATTTAATGCAGATGGTCTTTATTTGCCTGCTAAAAGTGGTAGAAGGGAGGAAAACAATTCAAGATTATACTTTCGATTTAGTCATGCTGTAATAGACCACAGAGTCCGACTTTAAGTTTTGTGGATTTATTATAAGGCCAAAAATAATTGGATATAAATACACCTCAATATTAGAGTGTAGAGGTACAGGAAAATCAATACAAAGCTGATTTTACGAATATAAGTCATTCGGCACAGAAGGCATAATATGATGATCTCCAAAATCAAAATACAGCAAAGAATAGAAGCGGAGTCCAATTCTCTTTTCATTTAAGAAGGAGCAAAATCTTTCCCTACACTACTCTCAATGAGGATCCTACCTATCTCCCTTGTATCATATCCCAAAGGTGTCAGCACGTGTTGACTTCCTAAGAAGTACTCACGTCAAATGGGTCTGATAGCTTAAAGCTCCTCCAAAAGCTGGTAGAAGTCTCTCGAATCTGTCCCTGCGCATCATACAAAAAGACAATATTCAGCCCACAATTTGTCATGTGTTAAACCTTTCCACTTGCAACATTTTTCAGTACATTTCCACAGAAGCTTTAATTAGTTGATTCTTCTTCCAGTGGCCTTGGTTCCTAGACAGGCTAAGCACGAAGGTGTCCTCCCTTCTCGCCTTTCAGTCTTCTTCAAAGACATTCCGGGTATCTCCTTCAATCTAAGAATTACGAGGTCGAATTCCTGCACCTGCAGTAGGATGAGAACACACTGTCTTCGAGCACACCAGAATTTATTTAATTAATTCTTGAGCAATCCAAGGAGAAACGAAACTCAAAACAACCTCCAATTTGGGACTACAAATCGGGTAACTTAAACTCAACATGGTTACATTATATGAGTACAATGTCGTCCTGCACATTACACATACAGGAATTATGTTTTCTAATACACGCAAAATCCTACTTACATGTGCTCACTTCATTTTAATACTAATATGACGTGAATAAATGCATCTTAATAATCATAAAACACTGCACACCGACAAAAATACATATGAGTGCGTT
Organism: Calotriton arnoldi; assembly: GCA_963921515.1. Lineage (NCBI taxonomy): Eukaryota > Metazoa > Chordata > Amphibia > Caudata > Salamandridae > Calotriton > Calotriton arnoldi. The sequence continues at coordinate 206,577 of CAWUFW010014884.1, forward strand.
TGTATCAGGAGTATAGTGCACCCCTACAATTTAGAGTGTTGTAAGCGCTCTATCAGTTCCCCCCTCTTATGACTAGTGTCATAACACCAACCTTTTTACCTTCTTATAAGTTTCTCCTTGTAGAAGAGACCGACCTAAACAGAGGTTGTAGCTTGCCGTCCCTGTCTAAATCTTTCCAACCCTTTCAGATGCAGATAATGACTGTCCAGCAGTCGTTCTAATTGCTGCTCTCGCTTTTTCGAAGAATTCTCAGCATGTCGTGCCCTTTGCCATTTGTAAGCCTTAATGGCTCCCAACAGTACAATTATACAAATGACAGCTATTATAATAGGTTTCAAGATGTATTCCATTATTCCTTGTCACAAACCTCCAAACCAGCTTCCTATCTTGCCAAATCCCTTGCCAATTTGCTCCCAGAATCCATCAGCAGCCAGATCACGTAAATCTTGATGTATCTCTGAAATATTGCTAATGTACTTCCTTATATCCCGACTATTGTCAGGAATATAAGCATTTGTCGCCCTAAGTGGGAAGGGTATGCCCAGACGTGGGTCTCGTGCTCACTACACCACTGGATTCAAGCTAGCTTGGCTGATGAAGGGTGATGCCCTGAAACCGGTCCCAGGATGCTTGTTTCCGGTCCAGGGAGGACCTGGCTTGGCAGTTCGGGCTGGACTGTTCCCACAAGGAACAGGGTCAAGACTGATTTCCATATGGCTGGGTCCAAACTGGGGTGGTGTGGTGAGCAAAAGAATGATGGATTTAACCCAGATCCTTGTGACTGGGGGTGAATGGTTGCATTGTCCAGCATTCCGTCCATCAATTGTTTCTTTTGCATTTGTCGCCCTAAGTGGGAAGGGTATGCCCAGACGTGGGTCCCGTGCTCACTGCACCACTGGATTCAAGCTAGCTTGGCTGATGAAGGGTGATGCCCTGAAACCGGTCCCAGGATGCTTGTTTCCGGTCCAGGGAGGACCTGGCTTGGCAGTTCGGGCTGGACTGTTCCCACAAGGAACAGGGTCAAGACTGATTTGCATATGGCTGGGTCCAAACTGGGGTGGTGTGGTGAGCAAAGAATGATGGATTTAACCCAGATCCTTGTGACTGGGGGTGAATGGTTGCATTGTCCAGCATTCCGTCCATCAATTGTTTCTTTTGCATTTGTCGCCCTAAGTGGGAAGGGTATGCCCAGACGTGGGTCCCGTGCTCACTACACCACTGGATTCAAGCTAGCTTGGCTGATGAAGGGTGATGCCCTGAAACCGGTCCCAGGATGCTTGTTTCCGGTCCAGGGAGGACCTGGCTTGGCAGTTCGGGCTGGACTGTTCCCACAAGGAACAGGGTCAAGACTGATTTGCATATGGCTGGGTCCAAACTGGGGTGGTGTGGTGAGCAAAAGAATGATGGATTTAACCCAGATCCTTGTGACTGGGGGTGCATGTTTGCATTGTCCAGCATTCCATCCATCAATTGTTTCTTTTGCATTTGTCGCCCTAAGTGGGAAGGGTATGCCCAGACGTGGGTCCCGTGCTCACTACACCACTGGATTCAAGCTAGCTTGGCTGATGAAGGGTGATGCCCTGAAACCGGTCCCAGGATGCTTGTTTCCGGTCCAGGGAGGACCTGGCTTGGCAGTTCGGGCTGGACTGTTACCCACAAGGAACAGGGTCAAGACTGATTTGCATATGGCTGGGTCCAAACTGGGGTGGTGTGGTGAGCAAAAGAATGATGGATTTAACCCAGATCCTTGTGACTGGGGGTGAATGTTTGCATTGTCCAGCATTCCGTCCATCAATTGTTTCTTTTGCATTTGTCGCCCTAAGTGGGAAGGGTATGCCCAGACGTGGGTCCCGTGCTCACTACACCACTGGATTCAAGCTAGCTTGGCTGATGAAGGGTGATGCCCTGAAACCGGTCCCAGGATGCTTGTTTCCGGTCCAGGTAGGACCTGGCTTGGCAGTTCGGGCTGGACTGTTCCCACAAGGAACAGGGTCAAGACTGATTTGCATATGGCTGGGTCCAAACTGGGGTGGTGTGGTGAGCAAAAGAATGATGGATTTAACCCAGATCCTTGTGACTGGGGCTGAATGTTTTCATTGTCCAGCATTCCGTCCATCAATTGTTTCTTTTGCATTTGTCGCCCTAAGTGGGAAGGGTATGCCCAGACGTGGGTCCCGTGCTCACTACACCACTGGATTCAAGCTAGCTTGGCTGATGAAGGGTGATGCCCTGAAACCGGTCCCAGGATGCTTGTTTCCGGTCCAGGGAGGACCTGGCTTGGCAGTTCGGGCTGGACTGTTCCCACAAGGAACAGGGTCAAGACTGATTTGCATATGGCTGGGTCCAAACTGGGGTGGTGTGGTGAGCAAAAGAATGATGGATTTAACCCAGATCCTTGTGACTGGGGGTGAATGTTTGCATTGTCCAGCATTCCGTCCATCAATTGTTTCTTTTGCATTTGTCGCCCTAAGTGGGAAGGGTATGCCCAGACGTGGGTCCCGTGCTCACTACACCACTGGATTCAAGCTAGCTTGGCTGATGAAGGGTGATGCCCTGAAACCGGTCCCAGGATGCTTGTTTCCGGTCCAGGGAGGACCTGGCTTGGCAGTTCGGGCTGGACTGTTCCCACAAGGAACAGGGTCAAGACTGATTTGCATATGGGTGGGTCCAAACTGGGGTGGTGTGGTGAGCAAAAGAATGATGGATTTAACCCAGATCCTTGTGACTGGGGGTGAATGTTTGCATTGTCCAACATTCCGTCCATCAATTGTTTCTTTTGCAGGAATATAAGTACAGCACTGTTGAACTGTCAATAATTTGCAGACTCCTCCAGCTTTTGCTAATAATACATCTAAAGCAAGACGATTTTGAAGAACCATAGCAATTATCGAAACCATCTCCCCATCAACCATTAATAGGATTTGGGCCGTATTCACAGAGAGCTTATCTACTAGAGTTGCCAGCTTTCTAATCTTCACATCATTCAAAATCACACCCAAACTAGGTATCATAGCTCCAAATACATCCCCAATAATTTCTCCAGCGCTTGCACCACGTTTTCCTCTATGAGATCTCTTCCCTTCCAAAGGCCATAAATCATCCACATGGAAGATCTTGGGAAATACCACAGCCAAATGACATGTCCATACCAATTTTTGGGCAATTTCACATAAGCATTTTTACCACACACAAAGTACACATTTGGCACTATGGTCAATTTATCCAACAGCGCCTTTCTAATGGATTCTTCAATCAAGAAAATGTGTTCACAATCACTCTCACCCACAAATATTTTGTCATAATATGTGGACGGGTGTCTAATGCACAGTCTTCCTTTCTGCTGGAAATCTAAAGCTATTGGACCAGAACTCCCCTTTGCCTTATGATCTAATTCTTCCTGTGTCCATGGGATTACCTTGTGTTTCGGATCTGGCCTAAATAAGGTTTGCCTATGTCGATCTTCTATCTGATCCACAAACTTCTTTTCAATGTCAGTTAACATGCAGGTCAAATTGTGTCTATGGGCATAAGATGTATCTAAGGTAATAGTAGGCACAAAATATGCAGACATCCTTTCTACCTGCTTATAGTAATCATATTTATTCATGTATTTAAGAACCGGAACTTCTGAGAGTACCACATCATAATTGGAGAAGTAGTACTCAAAATGTGCCTTGCTATAAAACATACTCAATAATACACTGCATGTAATGCCATAGGTCACAGGTAAGTGATGGTATCGAATGCCTTCTTCTACGGATGCTGGCAGTTGCATACACACATAGCAATCTTTCGCTTCCATTGTATCAACATACTCATACAACAAACGAGTATATGCGTTCAGCGTGAAATTGCCTTTCGACAGATCTACATGTAACATTCAACTAGTTTCTCTAATCATCTCTCTATCTTTTGCCGATGCACCCTTTTCGAACTCTGAAGTAGGTGGGGTAAGTGTCGTCTGTTCCCCATTCCTTTCGGCATCGTGTGACTCAACCAAAGATGTAATAATCACCAAAGTTATGACAATAAGTACCACAACGATAAGGGTACCAATTATGCATTTCTGCTTGCGTCTTGTATTTCCAGATTCCATTTGAACCACCTTTGGTTTTGAGGCGCAAACAAATCAAAGTCCCTTTTCTTTTCTTCTTGCCCTATTTTGGTATTTACAATGTCTTTTTATTTTATTTTTCCCATTCGATTATTGCAATGTTGAGTCCAGTATCTATGGCCTATTGTAGAGATGTAGTCAGCCCTAGCCCTCAGTTCTTCTTCTATTGAAAATCCCTAGTTTAAATCTTCTTCCACTCGGGCCTAGGTTATCTTCTTTCTAAAGCCTAATGAGCTCTTCTTTCAAAGTTCAAGCTTCATCATTAATTATATTAGATCCGAGTATGGTAAGAACAAGCTGCAGAATTTCTGCATGAATCTCTCCCAGTTCCTGTGCAGTGGGCTGTCGACCAAATGTGGGGAAAGCAACCTGGTTAAGAATCAAAAACCGCAAACCACTTAGCCTTTGTGGGTCGGGGACTGTCAAAGTTAGGATTCCGAAGGCTTCAACTCCAGGGACCAACAGCTGAATTTCAATCGATAGGGTGTCCCCTCCGTAACTCACTGTACCAGTCCCCAACCTTCCAGAATTCTTCGGTTTCTGCATTTGCAGCCAGGTACGTCCACTCAGGAGAGGCGTACTTTTGAGATGGTACCCTCTCTCTTCTGGATCGTCTTAGACCATCCGGTCTCTCCTCAGTTTCACTTTGATCTGATTCAGACGTTTCAGGAATCGAAGCGAGATTCTTCTCAGATGCAAGCCTTATGTTCAGCCTTTCTTTTCTTGTTGGCCACTTTTCTGCTTCCGCACCTGTTCTCTCTTCCTCTCGATCTGATCCTTCTGCACCAGGCCGTTCACTTCGATCTGGTTCAAAGTTCACTCCTGCAATTTCGTCTATCTCCTGATCTGAACTCAACTCTAGAGCAGCTGAATCTCTTTCTTCTTGCTCAGTTGGTTGTTCAGCCCCGTCAAATATTCTTACGACCTGACTTGTTTCTTCATTTTCTGTAGCATTTTCAGCAAGAGGAATCGTTGCCTCCTCAGGTTCTGGAACGCGGCGAGTATGCAATGCGTGAATCCAGTTTGGCAATCCTCCGCACTTCACAGCTATACTTGTAACCAAGATCCCCTGGTATGGTCCTCGTCAGCGAGCGTCAAGGCAGCTCTTCCTCACGTGCTTTCGAACAAGCACCCAGTCTCCAGGATTAAGATCATGCAGCAGGTCTCTCGAGGTGGATGCAGTCGCAGCCTCGACCTGGTGGGACACAGAATTAACCACATCAGCCAGTCCCCTACAATAATCCAAAACCAAATCATCTGTGATGTTTATCAGTGCTGTAACTGGTACCATAGGCAATCGCATAGCTCTTCCCATCAATATCTCATGAGGGGAGAGTCCTTTCCTCCTATCAGGAGTACTACGCAGACTCATCAATACCAATGTTAGCGCATCTGGCCACTTCAATGAAGTTGACGAACAAACCTTCGACACCCTCATCTTGATTATGCCATTTATCTGCTCCACAAGGCCAGATGCCTCAGGCCTGCAACTACAGTGCAATCTCTGATCAATGTTTAGGGCTGTACATAACAGTTTCATGATTTCACTATGGAAGTGTGTTCCTCTATCTGTCTCAACTGAAGTCGGAAATCCAAAGCGTGGTATCAGTTCCCTTAACAACAGTTTTGCCACTGTGCGACTGTCACATCGTCTAGTTGGACAGGCTTCAACCCAACGTGAAAAGATATACACTACCACCAAAACATATCTCAGCCTATTGCACCTAGGCATCTCAATAAAGTCCAACTGTATCCTATTAAAAGGCCCTCCTGATCTTCCAATATGACTCACTGCAACCACAGTTCTCTTTCCAACATTCATTTGTTGACATATAACACACCTGTGACACACCGCTTCAGCATGCACACGAAATCGTGGGTTAAACCAAGTTTGCCTGAACACTCGCACCATGGCATCTCTCCCAAGATGAACCACTCCGTGAATCTGCCTTGCCATTGGGCTCAATAGACAGTTAGGTAATACTGTTCTCTCATCTGTTGACACCCAAATGCCATCTTCTCTCTTTTGGCAGCCTGCTCTGACCCATGATGCAACTTCCTCCTCTGAGGCTTCATCCTGCAATCGCTTTACCTCGTCCCAGGTATCGGCTATAGCTAACATCATGCTGAGCTCAGTCTCTTCTGTGCTCTCTCCTACATATGTTCCATTGAAAACACAAGCATGTATAGCACAAAAACGCGCTACTTCATCGGCATAGTTATTTCCTTTTGTAACAAAGTCCTCTCCCCTTCCATGGGCTGCACATTTTACTACAGCTATCTCTTTGGGTTTTTGCAAAGCTTCCAACAATTGGCACACAAATTCTCCACTACGGATTGGGGATTCTGAAGATGTCAAAAATCCCCTCTGTGACCATAACTGACCAAAGTCGTGAACCACTCCAAACCTGTATTGGCTGTCCGTATAGATAGTCACTCGCACTCCATTTGAAATGGTACAGGCTCGTGTCAAAGCAATAATTTCGGCTACCTGAGCAGAGTATACTCCTTTCAAACAGGCAGCTTCCACCACCCCCAAGATGGTGCGCACAGCAAACGCTGCTCTCAAACACCCTTCATTGTCTCTTAAGCATGAACCATCAACAAAAAGAATCAAATCAGTTTCAGGCAGAGGTTCATCAACAATGTCAGGTCTGGGTTTGGTAGATAGCTCAGTAACATCCAGGCAGTCTTGCTCCTCACAATCTTCTTCCTCTTCTTGCGGAAGAGGTAACAATGTAGCAGGATTCAAGGTGGTACAACGTCTCAGAGTGACATTTTCAGAAGCCAATATAACCTGCTCATACTTTGTAAGTCTGTTATTCATTAAATACTGTGTCTTAGTTCTTGTCATTAGCAACTCTACTGAATGAGGCACATAAACAATAAGCGGATGACCCATCACTATGCCTTCACATCTTTCAATGCTGACACCTGTTGCAGCAACGGATTTGAGACATCCGGGCAACGCAGAAGCTACTGGATCTAATGTAGCTGAAAAGTAAGCCACTGGTCTGCGAGGATCTCCATGTGTCTGTACAAGGACCGCTAACGCACATCCTTCCCTTTCACAGCAGAAGAGCGAAAACGCTTTATTATAATCCGGCATTCCCAGAGCTGGAGCGCGACATAGGCTCTCTTTCAGCTCGAGGAAGGCTCTCAGGCAATCATCATCCCATGGCACTGGATCGCTAATGTCCTTTCGAGTCAATCTCAACAGTGGCTTTGCTTGCAAGGAAAAGTTTGGGATCCACTGTCGACAATAGCCGACCATTCCCAAAAACATACGGACTTCTTTTTGTGTTTTCGGAGTTCCCATTTGCAGAATCGTCTCTATGCGATCTGGTGACACTCTCCGTTTCCCCTTCTCAATCCAGTGACCTAAATACTGCACTTCATTCAGACAATACTGGAGTTTGTTCAGAGACACTTTGTGTCCATTGTCTGCCAAATGATTCAGCAAAGCCACAGTATCAATTCTGCAAGCATCCTCAGTCTCTGAGGCGACCAAAAGGTCGTCAATATTCTGCACTAGGACTGAGTTCTGGGGCATCATCAGCCCTTCAAGATTCTTCTTCAGACTCTGACTAAAAATAGAGGGGCTTTCTGTATACCCTTGAGGGATTCTACACCATGTTAACACACGATCGTCCATCCTAAATGCAAATAAAAACTGGCTGTCTTCATGCAATGGTATGGAGAAAAATGCCTGACATAAATCTATGACTGTAAACCATTCTGCTCCACATGGTATTTGGAACAGAATAACAGCTGCATTCGGTACCACAGGACAACATGGAATCACGATTTCATTAACTCTGTGCAAATCCTGTACTATTCTGTACTTGCCACTAGGCTTCTGCAGTCCCATAATAGGTGAGTTGCAGGGACTCCCTCGTATCTCCTTGAGAATGCCTTGTGCAATCATAGACTCAATTACCGGTCTTATTCCAGCCACAGTTTCTGGAGTTAATTTATACTGCAGAGTTCGTGTAAATTCTGCATTTGGTTTGACCTGTATCTTAACAGGTTCAACCCCTCGAATCAATCCTATCTCCTCACCCGTGAAATCCCACACTTTTGGAGAAACCAAATCTCTCAAATCATGTGGCAACTCTTCTATCGTAAGAACCACGAACATTTCCGTACACATATTAGCCATTTTAAAATCAGCGTCATCATCACAGGTTTGCAACTCCACACCCCTCGGAGTGCAAGATATGGTACAATTTAGTTTACACAACAGGTCCCGTCCCAACAAACAGACTGGGCTTGAATTGCAAACTACAAATTGATGTTTGCTCGGAACGGTCCTATCCTCACAGGTAACTCATTTGTCAATGGGTTAGTCATTTTCTGATTGGTAACTCCCACCACTTGTATCGTTTGTCCTGACAGGGACAAATTTGGAACCTCTTCAGTTCTTACTGTGGAGCGCGCAGCTCCAGTATCTAGTAAGAAGGTAACAGAGTGCCCGTTCACCTCTGCATCTACAAACGGTCCATTTTGATCTACTTCCAGAATCGCATCCAAAGGACATTCTTCCTGCACCCCCCTCTGACACTCATGAAGATCTTGTGGTTGGTCAGATCTGTCTCGTATTTCAAAATAGGGCATCTGATGATACACTTGATTATGAGTAGGTATTCTTGGAGGCTGAGGAATCTGCATTTGCGGCTCATATCCTGCCCCATACATAGATCTAGGTCTAGTTACAGTATTCAAAGTCTCTGACAACTATCCCTCTCCCTCATTCTGCAATTGATTGGCTGGATTCAATCGACACTCGTGCTTCCAATGCCCGATTTTGTGACAATAATGACAAGCAGTGACCTTCTTTTGGTTCGCCACCCAATCACCTCCTGCACCTACATCCATTCCCCTGCCTCTTCCTTGTCCAGGTTGGGTTACCATCTGTTGACCCATTCCCCTACCACTTCCTCTACCTCGACCCATCGCTCCTCCAACCCCTTGCATCTGATCAGGCCTTTCGGCATTCCTCAACTGCACCAACATCAACTTGTCTTTCAATTTCTTTTGTGTCGATTCTACTTGATCACTACAGTATTTTGCATAACGTAGGATTTCATCCACCGTCTTATTCTGCCAACATATCAAATGTGTTTGTATCATCAAGCTAATATCAGATCTTAGTCCTAACACAAACTTTGAGACAAACTGTCCCATATCTTTCTGCTCAATTGTATCCAATCCACTATGCTGTTTAAAAGCTACTAAAAGTCTCTCATAATAATCATGTACCGACTCCTTAGAATCTTGAGTAGTACAATCAATTTTAAGCCAATCAACTGTTTGCGGAGCTACCTTGGATTGTAACCATGTAATCACTTGCTCATATTTCTTCATTTCTTCGGGAGAAGGACCATGATTCTTCGGGTCTCTGGCTGGTTCTACAGTGGGCCAATCAATGGCAACTTTACATGCCGTCCATAAATCTCCTGGGACCACTATATCAAACAAGGTATTCAAATCAATCCAAAGCACCTTCGAGATCTTGACAACCCGGTCTTTTTGCTTATAGCAATCAGCAGGTTTTTCCCTCAGCCGAGGAAAATCATTGGTGAATGCTGCCAAATCACCCCTGCTCCATGGCACATGAACGTACCCCCCATTTTGCACTACTCTCAAAGGGTAATGTCCTGCTGGTCCCGTCCCTCCACCCGGAGGTGGAGTGTCTCCTATTCCTTTCTTGACACTTTTCTTTTTGGCCCACCTCTCTTCCCATTTGTCTAATGCTCTCCACGCTCATATCCCTATCACCAATTCCCTAATTTGTGCCTTTAATCCTACCGTTCACTTCTCTTCCAATTCCTTATCCGTATAATGCAATTTGCAAGTTCCCTGCATCATTTTAGTCTTTGTTAGATCTACCTCATACTTTCGTGCCAACTGGGACAATGCATCATGAGCTCGCTTTGCCTTTCTGGTAACATCTTTAGCTACAAATAACAATTCGCTGGAGTCATATGTGTCCATTCTCTCCCATGGCAGATTCCCTTCTATCACTTCATCTATTTCTGCTATTAATCTTACCACATCTAACAATGGTGCCTTTATTGCAACCTGTAAAACCTTCTGACCTCTTTCACTTCCCAATTCCTCCCTGTCACAACTTTGTGTTCTCCTTGAACCCCCACTCTCCTTCATCCTCACAACTGGGCAACTTTCTCTTTCACAACTTCGACTTCTCCAATGGTTACCCTCACACACATACTGTGGCCCGAAAGGTACCCTAGGTGCTTCTTGTTTCAACCCCAATTCATCATTCAATATCTGTGACTCCCTCACCGGTGGAACCCACATTCTGATAGCTGACTCAGAATTTGCTAAAGCCCCTGTTCGTCTTCGTTCTGACCCAGTGTCCATCCTTGAAGGATCAGCCGTAGCTGGCAGTGGAGTACTGGCTTCCACTGGTACCTGAGCCATGCCCGTCTCACTCATGGTAAGACTCTCTCCAGATATAGTCTCTTCACCTTGTTCTGTCTGTTGTTGACTTTCCCTTGTTCTCTCTTTGGGGTTGTATATTGAAACCACCGGTCCAATAGTAACTGGTACCGAAAGTGCTTCTGGTAATCTCCTGTTACAGGCATTCTCTCCTGACTCCGAAGTTGCGTACCCTATCCCTCCAGACCCTCCTGGAATTATTTCTCATTTCCACTGAAATCCTCCCCCTGACTCCTGTGGTCTGATCTTCTGAACCTGTTTGTCTCACCCGTAGACTTTCCTCTGATTGCTGTGTTCTCTCTGTCTCCAATCTAAAGTCATCAGGTGGAGGACGTTCTGCTGGCAGTCTATCTAGAAAACTGTCATCTGTATCACTTTCCTCTTCTGTCTTGCTTTGCCCTTTAGACGCTTCTTCTAACAACCGACATGGATACAATCGTTCTCCCTCTATGGTATCTACTCTCCATCTCTTCAGCTGTGCATCCCACCTGGCATCCTGATATGCCTTCATTGCTTTTTTCATTCTCCCCTGAGAAGCTTCCCTTCTCTTTGCCATTGCTGCTCTCATCCAATGCCTCAAATTGAGTTGGTCTAGGCGGAGGTTTCAGAGCAGACATCACTCCTCTTAGCTGATACAGCACCTCCATACGAAATGACCCATAACGAGGAAAAGCCAATTCCCCTTCTTTTTCTGTAATTTTATGCCAATTTTGAAGCCAAACTATAGTATGGATTCCTACATTTGTTGCCATATAAGGCGCCGGTGTATCCTCAGGCGGAGCTTCTTCTCCTACCCGTGTCACCACTCCTGTATCACCTCTACACAAATCCCGCAGCACCTTAAAACATCTCATCATGAAAATCGATTGTTTTGCCCTCCAAATTCAATACTCAGCTTCGAACGAACTTCCACCAATCCCAGCACGGCGTTACACCAACCGGCCAATCCCAGCGCGGCGTACACTGACGTCACTACTCGCTCTTTGCAGCGGCTCACCCTCCTTTACAATTTCATTCGCTCACACATTCACACTACAAGTAACTGTATATCCAAAAGCTATTAAACCAAGTAAATGCTCCTAACACAGTCACAATAACTTACAGTTACATAAACAAGTAATTGTCCGTCCTCTAACAGATTGATTGAACACTCTTACAAGAACATTCATCCGCTGTGACCCCCGACCTGCGTCAGTCACTCAATCGCCAAAGTTCACCCCCGGTACCTGAGGCTTTCTATCGCGACGTACTCCTTTCACACAAAGTTCCCTATCACAAGTGGATCATCGATAGCGCTTCACGACACCCACAATTTTGATCAGACAATTACAACTACAAAACTATCCCGGGATCTTGGACTTCTCTTGAGTCCGCTAACCAAACTTCCTGATTCGCACGTGTCCGAACCAGTAAACCAATAAACTCACAATCACTCGACATGCATCTCAACTACGCAAGACATCACACAAATATTTCATCACCGCAATCTAACACACCACACAATTCCATACTCACGCCACCACTGTTTCCGCCGCACCGTCAACGTCCGCCGACTTTCATCAATATCTGCCGTCGTCTACTCCATGTCCAGGGCCTTAATGTTCTTCCGACCCTACTCCTACTCTCGTTCTCCCCCCACTCTTAGAGGCAAACCATCCTCTGCTACCATTTGATTACGCCAACCTTTACTCCTACTTTTCCCTACTAGATTTAATGCAGATGGTCTTTATCTGCCTGCTAAAAATGGTAGAAGGGAGGAAAACAATTCAAGATTATACTTTCGATTTAGTCATGCTGTAATAGACCACAGAGTCCGACTTTAAGTTTTGTGGATTTATTATAAGGCCAAAAATAATTGGATATAAATACACCTCAATATTAGAGTGTAGAGGTACAGGAAAATCAATACAGAGCCGATTTTACGAATATAAGTCATTCGGCACAGAAGGCATAATATGATGAACTCCAAAATCAAAATACAGCAAAGAATAGAAGCGGAATCCAATTCTCTTTTCATTTAAGAAGGAGCAAAATCTTTCCCTACACTACTCTCAATGAGGATCCTACCTATCTCCCTTGTATCATATCCCAAACGTGTCAGCACGTGTTGACTTCCTAAGAAGTACTCACGTCAAATGGGTCTGATAGCTTAAAGCTATGGAGCTCGCTCTAAGATGCTCCTTCTCCTCCGAAAGCTGGTAGAAGTCTCTCGAATCTGTCCCTGCACATCATACAAAAAGACAATATTCAGCCCACAATACGTCATGTGTTAAACCTTTCCACTTGCAACATTTTTCAGTAAGTTTCCACAGAAGCTTTAATTAGTTGATTCTTCTTCCAGTGGCCTTGGTTCCCAGATAGGCTAAGCATGAAGGTGTCCTCCCTTCTCGCCTTTCAGTCTTCTTCAAAGACATTCCGGGTATCTCCTTAAATCTAAGAATAACGAGGTCGAATTCCTGCACCTGCGGTAGGATGAGAACACACTGTCTTCGAGCACACCAGAATTTATTTAATTAATTCTTGAGCAATCCAAGGAGAAACGAAACTCAAAACAACCTACAATTTGGGCCTACAAATCGGGTAACTTAAACTCAACATGGTTACATTATATGAGTACAATGTCGTCCTGCACATTACACATACAGGAATTATGTTTTCTAATACACGCAAAATCCTACTTAAATGTGCTCACTTCATTTTAATACTAATATGACATGAATAAATGCTTCTTAATAATCATAAAACACTGCACACGACAAAAATCATATGAGTGCGTTTGTATCAGGAGTATAGTGCACCCCTACAATTTAGAGTGTTGTATGCGCTCTATCACCTGTGTAGCACAGCAAGTTTTATCGTTTACACTTACTTATAGGGTGCGGGCATGCAATGGGAGGACCCTCTCAGACCCTAGGTCAGACTACACCTTTAAGAGGGGGAACACTAGAAGTAGAATAGACTACATTTTAGTCGATCTTGATCTTTGGCCACAAGTAATTGATATGGCCATTCTTGATCGAAATGATAGTGACCATAACGCCCTACTTCTATGTTATTCTGGGTTACCGGTTTTAAATTCTCAGCAAAATCTAATGAAGGCACAGGTAGTAACAACCAATAACAACAAGAGAATTAAGTGGCCAAATGTAGTTGCTGGGGGGGAAGCTTCTCACTGGAATCTATAAAGAGGTGACGCAATTCCTATTGAAGCTGTCTAATGCCAACATAAATGATGATACCATTTTAGCCAGCTACCTAGACCTTCTGAATAATATTTCGCCCTTTTTTAAAAGCCAGGGTGGGTCGCTCCCATGCAAACAGAAAAATGAAGCCTGGTACAACAAGGAATGTGGGCAGGCAAGAGTTGAACTTAAGGAGGCAGTAAAGGAGGTGACGAGGTCTAATATACTCAATAAACGGAAGAACTACAAGAGTACACAAAGGGAGGCCAAACGTAATTGGGAAACTGAGAGTTGGCGCACTCTAGTGGAGGCATCTAGGCAAAATGATTGCCGCTTATTCTGGCATCTCCTTTCCAAGGGGGTAACCTATCAGGTTGCCGAAAATGATTTTTATATACAGCCGCTTATCTGGGAAGGGTATTTCCAGGCACTATATTCCATGGAGGTTGATGAGGCTGTGGGCGCCGCAGGGGAGGTACCCAGGGGCCAAAATGTGGAGTTTGACCGAAATGAGGAAGTGAGTTTTTCCCTTTTGGAAGTAAAGAATGCAATTATTTCCCTCCAAACTGGTAAAGCCCCTGGACTTGAGAGACTCCCGGGAGATCTTTACAAATCAGAACCCAATATTTGGGGCCCTCTGCTTCATGTTGTTTTTAATGCTATTATACGCGGAGGCACTATCCCGGGCATGTGGCTGGGCGCCGAAATAATCCCAATATATAAAAAAGGGGACCCTGCTAATTATAGGCCTATCAGCCTCATAGACGTGTCCCAAAAAATGTTTAGTAAAATAATTTTAACTCGTATTCAAAATTGGGCAGAGAACATTAATATAATCTTGCTCTTGCAGGCGGGGTTTCGACCTGCCACGAGCACTCTAGATCAAGTGTTTAATTTTTTAATGCTTATATGGAAAGAGGTCACACTTAAGCAAGGACACCTCTATGTAGTATTTGTTGACCTTAAAACCGTTTTTGACTCCATTGATCGCACCCGGCTCTGGACTACCCTGAGGGGCATGGGATTCCCCCCAGCCCTACTTCATCTTTTAATCAGGTTGCACCAGGATAACTATGCCAGAGTCAGATAGAATCAAGATGGGAGGCAATCTAAAACTATTTTAATTAGAAAAGGAGTACGCCAGGGGTGCGTGTTAGCACCAACCATGTTTACTTTATTTATGAATGAGCTCATAAATGAGCTATATGACTGTGGAGGTGACCCACCGAAATTGGGAGGCAAGCAAATACCATCGCTTTTGTTTGCTGATGACACGTTACTTATATCCAAAACCCCAATGGGCATCCAAAATGTTTTAACAAAATTTTCAAAAGCATGTGAATATCGGGGTTTGAAAATCAACTGTCTGAAAACTAAGTATATGGTTTTCAACCCCTACCAATTTGCCAAGGGGAAAGTGCTGTTGGAAGGTCAACTTTTAGAGCAGGTTAAAGCCTTTAATTACTTAGGCGTTAGAATCTGTGATAACCTGGCATGGTCCCCTCAAATTCTGAAAAAGTGGCCTGACACTACAACAAGTAGACTGTGCAATTGTTAAAAGAGCTAAACGCTCAGCCTTTCACCCAGTTTCCCCTGCAATAGAAATCCATCGGGCCAAAGGCTTGGGTGCAGCACTCTATGGGGCTTGAGGACACCAAACAATTAGAAGTTGCCGAAAATAAATTTTTAAGAGCTCTTCTAAATATTCCAAAGAATACTCCCTTACTGCCATTACGCATTGACCTTGGATTAAAATCTATCTCCCATTGTGCTGTCCTAAAGGTGCTCACGTTTTGGGTGAGATTGTGGACCAGCAAAACCCAAATACCCGTAGAAGATGCTGTGGAAGAATTGCTGTCCCTACAAAGGAAATGAGGTCTCTTGCCCTGGTTTGGGAAGGTTAAGGGGTGGCTTCTAAAAATAGGGATGAGCAGCATGTGGGATGACCCCCGCTCCATATCTAAAAAAATGATTCCCCAACTAAAAACAATGTATTGGAATTTTAATAATACTAGTTGCACTGAATCGAGGTCATTAGGCATTTTAACAACACAATTTTTAAATGTTAAAGCTGTTTTAAATTTGAAATGTTTATGGTTGATGTAGAACCCCCGCAAGCACGTGCACTTTACATTCAGTTTAGATTTGGCACCCTTCCTCTAAACGCTGCGAGAAGTAAATGGACGAATTCTACTTCTACCTCTGTGTGCCCGTCCTGTAACTCCGCCACTGAAACTATTGATCAGTATCTTTTCTTTTGCCCTGCTTATGCTACACTGAGGAAAAAATGGATTGTTCCTGCATGTCGTGTCCTGTTTTTCTCCTGCCACACAGATGCTCTGCGTGTTTTTACTTCTGACACTACCAAATGGCTTGTCTGTAATCTATCTAGATATCTCCTATATGCCTGGTGGTTGAGGGCCAAGGTGGTTAAATGAACGCTTACCACCGGAATGGGAGGCATTTCAAGGGAGTGCCATGATCTAAGCCCTGTGTCGCATGCTAGACTTCCTTGATATCTCTAACATATATTTGTTTTTATACAATTTTACCTTATGTTTATCTTGGTTTGTATACCAAGAATGATGATCTTTGCTGCTACATTCTGTTTTTAAAATCCTTGCACTGATAATTCCTTATCAATATGTTTTGTATTTTATGATATGATTTGTGTGTGTATGATCGTGATATTTCTCGAACAATAAATGTGTATATATATATATATTCACTGAAAAAACCATAGGTTTCAGGCACGTTATAGTTAGAAATTAGCATTTAAAAAACCTTACAAATTCACTGAAAAAACCATAGGTTTTAGGGACAGTTATAGTTAGTTGGACATTGCACTCGTACAAAACCCGTGAAATTCCCCCGTTATAGTTAGTTCAGCTAACTATAACTCACGCCCCCGCAATGCACTGCTGATGACGTCACATATTACATCACTCATGACATGGTCAGTGACATCACTGATGACATCACTGATGACATCTCAAATGACATCACTGATGACATCATCCAGTGACTGTGTGTTTCTGTAAATATTAAATATTTGTAATATATATAGGGAAAGGCGTATTGAAGAATGAGTGGGTTTATAAGTGTCTGTATGGATGATTTAGTAGGTGCGTGACTAACTCTATAAGTGAGTGATTAAACGTATCTTACTGAATGCATGGGTTAGTGACTAAACTGGGTGAATGTCTGTATACGTCTGTCTATTGCTGTGTAAGTGGCTGCATGGGTTTGTGAATAGCTACATGAGTGTCTATATGAGTTATTGATTGGTTGTCTGAGTATCTGTATGGGTGCCTGAGTGTTTGTGTGGGTGGGGTGTGTACGACTCTGTGCATAGATGTGTGAGTGGGTGATTCACTGGGTGGATGGTTTCAAGAGTGCATCTGTGATAGACTGTGTGGGTGGGTAAGTGTGTGTAAGAGTGTGTTAGTGAGTGAATGTATGTCCCAGTGGTACATGTGTGAGTAACTACATATGTGAAAGGCAGTATATATGTGTGTTGGAGTATATAAATAGCTATAAGCGAGAGTGTGTGATTGTGAGAGTGACTGTAGGGATGAGTGTGTGCTTGTATCAGTGATTGTATAAGAGCGTAAGAATGTGCTAGTATTTGTATGAGTAAGTGAGCTGGTGTGTGTATAACTGTATAGGTGAGTAAATGGCAGTGTGTTTAATTATTTGCATGACTGACTAGGTGTGTGAGTACCTCTATGGATGAGTGGCGGTGTTTGAGTGTCTATATAGGAGTATGAGTGCATATGATAGTCCTGTACTGAGTGACCGTAAGTATGAGTGACTGTACGGGTGAGTGAGTGGATGTGTGTGTAGACCTAAGAATCAGTGAGTGGGTATGTAGTTATTGGTGTTGGAGTGTCTATGGTTTTGCGAATGGCAGTCTGTAATTTAGAGTGAGTGTATCAAAGGTTATATTAGGGTGTGAGGACGTGCATCAGATTATCACGTGGATGATGTCATCGGTGATGTCATTTGAGATGTCATCAGTGATGTCATCAGTGATGTCACTGACCATGTCATGAGTGATGTAATATGTGACGTCATCAGCAGTGCATTGCGGGGCACGAGTTATAGTTAGCTGAACTAACTATAACGGGGAATTTCACGGGTTTTGTACGAGTGCAATGTCCAACTAACTATAACTGTCCCTAAAACCTATGGTTTTTCAGTGAATTTGTAACGTTTTTTAAATGCTAATTTCTAACTATAACGTGCCTGAAACCTATGGTTTTTTCAGCGAATTTCAAAGGTTTTTAAATGCTAATTCCTAACTATAACATGTCTGAAACCTATGTTTTTTTCAGTGAATTTCAAAGGTTTTGTAAATGACAATTTTTAAATGTATTAATTGTTATATTTATTTTTTTGATACTGATTTACTACATTTTTTTTAACTATTTATTTTTACATATTTTATTTTTTAAATTACATTGTAATTAGATTATACATTACATTACAAAATATACTTTCTCAGAAAGAATTACTTTGGTTTAATTACTTTGCAAATAGGCAATAGACTTTTAAGTACAGTAGTTACAGTTGTTGCAATGGGCAACACAATTTCAAACACAATGCAACATTGAGCTCAATGTGAATTTCTAGTTAAATGCAATTAGTTACTTTATGGATTACTTTTCTAACCACAGGACTGGATCCTAGATTCAGTCCTGGGACATCTCCTGTAAACAGTTGAGTAAAAGCGTTTTGGTTACAGTAGTGATTTTTAAGGAATATTATTGTATTTTAAAAGTTGACACTTAGAAACTTTTTCACATAGAATCACCAATGTTATCCTATGGGAGGAAATTCACTTAGCAGGTAAGTAGTGTTATCGTTACTTTTTCTTACTCAGTGGTGGATCCTGGATCCAGCACTGGTGCATCTCCTGTAAACAGTTGAAAGAATGCGTTTAAGTCATACAGGCGATTTTTAAGGAATATTTGTAGTTTGTGAAAATCGACACTTTGAAACTTTTCTGCTGAAAACCAGACAATGGATTCCAATGGAAGGAAATACAAGTTACTGGTAAGTACGGTTAGAATTACTTTTCAGGGTCAGTGCTGGGCTAAAAGATGCAGCACTGGGTTCTCTCCTGATAACAGGTGAGTAAATCGGAATTCGTAGTTCGGCTGATTTTAGAGGAATATTATAAAGTTCCAAAACTCCACACACAAGAATTTCCAAGTGAAACCAGTCAATGTTAGCCTATGGAAGGAAATTCAAGTTACTGGTAAGTACGGTTAAAATTACTTTTCAGGATCAGTACTGGGCTCAAAGATGCAGCACTGAGGTCTCTCCTGATAACCGGTGAGTAAATCGGAATTCGTAGTTCGGCTGATTTTAGAGGAATATTTGTATGTTTCAAAAATCGACACTTAGAAACTTTTTCAGCAAAAAGCAGGCAATGATATCCTATGGAAGGAAATTCAAGTTACTGGTAAGTACGGTTAAAATTACTTTTCAGGATCAGTACTGGGCTCAAAGATGCAGCACTGAGGTCTCTCCTGATAACAGGTGAGTAAATCGGAATTCGTAGTTCGGCTGATTTTAGAGGAATATTATAAAGTTCCAAAACTCCACACTTAGAAGAATTTCCAAGGGAAACCCTTCAATGTTAGCCTATGGAAGGAAATTCAAGTTACTGGTAAGTACGGTTAAAATTACTTTTCAGGATCAGTACTGGGCTCAAAGATGCAGCACTGAGGTCTCTCCTGATAACAGGTGAGTAAATCGGAATTCGTAGTTCGGCTGATTTTAGAGGAATATTTGCACAATGGTGAAGGAAGGGGGTGGGGCCTGAAGTGACATGTCTGCAAACACGCCCTGTGGCGCGTTTTAAGTTGGAGAATTAATTCCTCCTCAACCCGAGGGTCCCTAGGGGCCAACTGGCCGACCAGATACCTCCAGTATGCGCCAGAGAGCTGCGTTGCAGAGAGGTGTTCAGAGGCCACGCCCCTTTTACAACACTCTGCAACGCAGCTCCGTGGCGCTTACTGGAGGTACCTGGTGGGCTAGTTGGCCCCCAGGGACCCTCAGGATTGAAGAGGATTTAATTCCCCATCTTAAAACGCGCCACGGGGCCTGTTTGCACACATGTCACCTGAAGCCACGCCCTCCCTTCACCACTGTGCAAACGCACCCAGTGGCGCGTTTTAAGTTGGGGGATTAAGTCCCCTTGAATACTGAGGGTCCCTGGAGTCCAACTAGCCCACCATGTACCTCCAAAAGCGCCACAGAGCTGCGTTGCAGAGAGGTGTAAAAGGGGCATGGCCTCTGTACACCTCTCTGCAATGCAGCCCCTAGGCATACCGGAGGTTCCTGGTGGGCTAGTTGGCCCCCAGGGACCCCCAGTATTCAAGGGGAATTACTTCCCCTTCTTAAAACGCGCCAGGGGGCGCGTTTGCAGACTGCTGCAGGGAGGGGCCGGGGCCTCCGGCACGATGCAGGCCTTTTTTTTTTTTTTTTTTGCTTTTTTCTGCCCAGGGGGTCCTTGTGGGACCCCCTGAGCAGACCTAGGGGGTCAGGGTGTTTTTATCCTGCCCCCTTTGTGCGATTTGCGCACTTGTTTCTTGTGTTTTTTTTTTAATCGGCGGAATCCGCGCACCCTAAGCACATCCCCCAATTAAAAAAAAAATGCTTTTCTGCCCAGGGGGTCTTTGTGGGACCCCTGAGCAGACCTAGGGGTCAGGGTGTTTCTACCCTGCCCCTTTTGCGTTTGCGCACTTGTTTTACTGCTTTCTTGTTCCTCGGTTCTACCGAGGAACAAGATGACTGCCAACACTTCCTGGTTTGGAGTGTTGACAGCCAATTAGCATGCAGCTCTGGTTGGGAGGGTGCGCGGATCCACCGCGGCCATAGATATTGAAACTTTTATTTTGGATTTTCTCAGCAACTACTGAACGGATTTACACCATTTTTAAAAAGGGTGCTTTCTGAACCAAGCACTACCTTTTTGCCAAATTTGGTGTAATTCCGTTCAGCAGTTTTGCTGTAGCCTTGCATAAAGTTTCCTATGGGAAATTGATTTTTCACTCTTATTTTTTGAATTTCTCCGCAACTACTGAACGGATTTACACCATTTAAAAAAAGGTCGCTTTCTGAACCAAGCGCTACCTTTTTACCAAATTTGGTGTAATTCCGTTCAGCAGTTCGGGCTGTAGCCGTGGCTAAAATTTCCTATGGGAATTAACATGGAGAAAACATGTTTTGGGACACCCCTTTTTTCTCGGCGCCCGCTTGATGAATCACCCCGAAACTTTCAAGACAGGAGCGGACCAGAGCGCCCCACTAGTTTTGAAAATTTCGCGATGATTCGTCAAACGGCGCCAAAGTTATTGGGAATAGAATGTTACGGATTTCCTATGGCTAATAGGTCCTAACTATAACTATCTACTGGCGACCGCCAGTAGATAATATATATATATATACTGGAGTTGAATTTTCAGATGAAGCTGATGGCAGCCTTTCAACAATTAATTAGAACACAGTGTTTTAAGGTATTTTGCCAGCATATATTGTACAATGAGCAGTGAATACACTGAAAATGCACGAGGAGCTTAAGGACGCAACTATTTTTCTTTTCATTCAATTTTTATGTAGCACAAATCAGACTAGCCAGGCATCAGAGCACCTTGTAATGAAATGACAGATTTAGGGAACGAGTTGCAAGAGAGGATGCAAGCACATTGGGTATTTCACGCTTCCTGGCAGTGTGTGCGGCAGGCAAATCCAGAACTAGAGGTCCAGCAGTAGTGGTGTACTGACAGTTACACATGCACGCTGGGTGTCCCACTTCTCCTGGTTGAACATGAAGCAGACAAGCCCAGAGCTAGTGGTTCACAGTGGAGGCACAGTGGCAGCAATGTATGAAAGAACACTGTAGCTTTCATGGTGGGTCTTAAAACAAACGCATCTTTATGGTGAATTTGAGCCACCATAGAAAATCTAGGGCCCGATTACGATGTCGGGTGGAAAGCCTCCGACCAGTTGTTGGAGGCTTTCCGCCCGACATCGTAAGTTTCAGTCTGACTGCCGTATTAGGATGATGGTTGTCGGAGTGAAACCTGCGGGGATATTCTGGTGCGCTTACGATGGGCTCCGTAGGAAGCCACCATAATCCCATAATGACGGCCAGAGCCAGGCTCGGCTCCGCCATCAGGATTATGCTGGCGCTTTCCGACAGCCTTTTCATGTCAGCCTTTCCGACATGGAAATGCTGTCAGAAACTGTCTTTGGGGGCCCCTAGCAGGGCCCCCTTCCCCTCTGGTCCTCTGCTATGAGGCCTGGGGGGCATCATAACATCCCTGCGACGTGTGGCAGGCACCACATGGTGCCTGCCACAGGGTGCAGGGATGTTTGAAAACATCCATTTCCCAATGGCAGCTTGTGCTACGTGCCTTCTCTGCCCGCCGCACAGGCTGCCATTGGGAAATGGATGTCTCTGACTGCCCATAGGGGGGTTGCATCCAGATCCGGCAGTGGTAACCGCCAACCTATGGTCAGTTGGTTCCAGACCGCAACGGTGTCGGCGGACGCAAGTCCGTCCAAAATCGTAATTAGGCCCATAGAATTATTCTGAAATGGTATGTTGTCTGACACATGACCATGTTTTAGTTGTGTTTGATATACTTATATTCTTTGGGAAATCCTGATAAAGGTTAACCTTCGTTTTACTCTTATTCTGATTTTAGTGTTTACATTTTCTCCTGATGTGGTGACTTTTGTTTCGAAACACATAGGAAAAAGATAGAACGTTTAAGGTATCATGATATTATGAAATTTTAGGAATGCACATTAAATGCCACCATGTTATCATGAAAGCTTAATCTAATAATGAAGATGTTGCCTTGTATTATTTATTTAACACTGTAAAAGAATGTTACTATGAGTTGTGTGCCCTTATATATGGTGAAATGATTACTAATGGCCATGCATACATTTTTTGAGGTCGCCAAGCATTCTACAAATTAAATTCATTCATTTGTTCCGGTATCCTTCTTGTCAAATTAATGTCAGCTATGCCTCATCAGTAAACAAAATTCATTGGTCAAATGCCTTCATCCTGCATTTTAATTCTTGAGCTCTTCTTTTATTTGACATTAGAGATTAGGCTTGGTAATTCTGTCATCCAGCGTATCTGTGTATTTGGTTTTGGTTTGGGTTCTAGAAGGAGACATTTTTGTACACTTTGGTTTTTGTAACCCCATGTCAGTGCTTAATTTGTAAAAAAATAAGTGCCAGGGCCCTTACAGGAGGCCATTGTAGCTTACACCACCCATCACCTCTGTCATCACTGCCAAAACAACTACTTACCATCTCTCTCGCCTGCAAGTGTGACAGTTCAGATTATTCCATGTCCCCAAAGCTAAAGGAATATCTGGGAGGCTGGTATTAGTAATTTTTAATTTATATTTAATTCATAAACACCCATTATTCTGCTTAACTCTAAATTAGATGAGCAGCGCCACCATATGGCAGACTGTTCGAAGTGGGGTATTGACAATTAAGTGCCGGTGCCGAGCACCGGAAACCAATTAAGTGCAGGTCATGAGCACCGGATACCGCCGGCTCAAATTAAGCACTGCCCCATGTACAGCCACACGTCCATTCCACAAGAAATGGTGTTTGCCTGTGTACATTTCTGTGACAATCAGGAAATACTCTAAATGGTATGGTCATATACATGTGTTGTATCTTTGAGTAACGGTACCCTGTGAAAAGGCTCATAAACTCTTTAAATCTAGCAAATCCCTTATATTGGCATATGGTAAAGTTGGCTTTTTTGTATGTATGCTCCTTCTTCATAATGGAATAGTGATTTTTTTAATTTCAGGTATTCAACTGTACATACAAATGCTTCACTTATTGCCTTGGACCTTGGGTTGCTTCAACTTTAGTTCCCATGTTCAGTAGCCAGCTATTATATGCGTTTCAGAATACCTATGTTTAGATACATATTGCCCGTGTTTAATTGTAAAGCTTATCTAACACGTGGTAGTTTGTTTATATCGTCATTCTTAGAGGATGGCGCATCCTCTTGTTAGGAGTCAGTTGTACATATTTCATTTGTCCAAATAGTTTCTTGCTCAGTTTTGTTTGTGTGCTAAGGAACACGCAGTGCTTTACATTACTTTGTAGATAGTAAAGAATACATTAAGGGAATCCTTGGAAGCCGCTTTCCAGATTCTTGCTTGTTGAGGGGTAGTTGCATTTGATGATCTGAGTCTTCAGTAAGCCAGGTCACAGAGCATAAACTGGACTCATGCGGAACTATTGGTATAGATCAAAGAGTGTATTCGGGAGGATATGAATGTAAATCAGTGCATTTTCATTATTTATTTTCTCATGGATATCAATGCTTTGCATACATATGTAAGATAATTTGACATTATAAACCCAGTAGACAGAGGTTTGGACAATTGGCAATGGTGTAAGTTGTGGGATGTGCTTTTAAATCTCTTACCAGTGTAACAGGAATAAGGCAAGAGAAGTGGTTAGAGAATTTCAGGTAGGCAATAGCATTCATCATCTTCCTAAAACTGGTCCAGTTACTGTGTACAAAATGTAATTAGAGTAAAATGGAGTCAATGGTTAATACAAGATCTCACAATGTATAACTGTCTGTAGCATTACACTCCACTTCTTGACCATTGACTAATAATTAGCATAACTCATAGGTGTAAAAGTTATAGCTCTAGGACAAAACAAGGATATAATATTAGGCACACATTGCATACAGCAACAAATAGTTATAAAAATTCAAATGATAATGAAAATGACACTTAAAATATAGCGAAGTTGCCCAAAATCAGGCAACCATCCAAATAACCAATCCCACCACCCCTTGTCCACATCTCGCTTCTCTCCATTGACTAGTTCATGCAAGGCATTAAGATGCGAATGGATGGACGTGGAATGGTCAGACAAAGTGAAATAACACAATTCTTCAAAATCTGCACAGCCATTTAAAAGCAAATAATCAATAGCAGCCCTATTTTGTAAAGCGGATTTTCGTGTTCCCTGAACATCCAATAGCAATTTAGCTACAGCAGTAGAAGTTTCATTTATATTTTTCACTATTAAACTTGCCAGCTTGTTTATTATCCTAGTAATATGCACAGTTAACGCAGGAATGCCTACTATGGATGTAGCTGGAGTTATATATTCAGTTTTGGATAACAAGGTAATTTCAGAATCACAGTTTTTAGACAATTAAAATGCGTCTGTAGCATAGCGAGAACGTAAAGCTGAATGCAAAGGAAACATCATAAGTCCTAATAGTGTGAAGGCACATAGTCCATCCATCAGGTTCGCTGGAATGTAGGTGTATGACATATTGCCACACAAAAAGAGCCATCCCTTGGGTAATTTAACATGCCTAAAGTGACTAGCAACAGACACTATATGCTTGCAAGACATTGTTATTTACAGTAGTACACACACTATCACTCCGTAATTGACACAATGTACATTGCTCTCTGGAGATGTTATTCATAGAACCGTCAAGCTTTAGCTGCTGACACTTGCCTATTTTAGCAGGATCACATGTAAGGTTGTAGAAATTATCTCCAACAGAGATATTGAATGTTATGATATGAGTTGTATTTTTCCACAGATTTCCTGTTATCTCAGGGCAATACCTACAATCCTCATATACATCGCTCTCCTCCACCACCTCATCAGCATTGGTAGTATTAAAGATGTGTAACAGAGTATTAACAGGAGTAGGTATTGCAACTAAACAGGTAGAGATAACTTTGAGGGTGCTCTTAATGTTCCACTATAAAGAAATGGGATATGTTGAGCACATTTTGTGCCAAATAGATCCACATGTTCTCCGGCTGCTGTAATAATGTTGTCATTTGATAGTGGTGGTTGAGTCCCTTGTCTGTGGGCATCTCTGGACCCTCCCGGTCTCCTCCGGACATGCCAAAATACACTCCAAACAGTGCAATCAGGACACAAACATGCCATGCTGTGATCTAGAAGAACAGAGAACAAACAAGCATGATCTTTCACGCAAATAACATTTATCAGCAGGCACATGTTCCCATTTCTCCTCTCCAAGGTTTCATTACAACTAGGATGTCTTTTCTGGTAGCTGTGACTTCAGCAGGTTCAGGAGGGTTGTTGGGGGATTCAATCCATACTTTGGCTCCTGGGTTCTTATCAGTGGAGCCGAACCCTCCCTTTCCTCGTACAGTAAGAAGGGCTGGGGCAGTCCCCTTCTTAACAATTCCTCCATAAACTGGCTTGTTGATAATCTGAGCAACTTGATCTCCGGGTTGCACTACTAAATCAGTGTCTCCACTGTTCAACTGTATCACTTTTATCTCTCCTTGGTAATCAGAGTCTATCACCCCAACCAAAATTTGGATGCCTTTTAAGGCAAGCCCAGATTGAGGGGCAATCAATCCAAAATGCTCTAGGGTAATCTGAATTCCAACCCCGGTTTCAATTAAAGCTATATCTCTGGGTTTCAATCTGTGCTTCTGTAAAGCATGTAAATCAAGACCTACAGCCTCTGGGGTGGCCCGATATGAAGCTAAGGCTCTGGAAGTTGTCTCACAGTACAAGATAGTTTTAGTGGCCACGTGAGGCTGAATCTGTAAAGCTGGTGTCAACATTCACATTAACAAAGTTTCGGCATTTGTCAAAGGTCTGTTGTTCAAAATTAGCAATGCATCATGCAAGTTATCTCTCCTACCTTTTAATGACCCATTTCAGCTGAGCTCTCAACAATCCATTCATTCTCTCAATCAATCCTGCAGCCTGTGGGTAGAAAGGGACATGATAAATCCACTCTATGTTTTGCTGTGCACAATAATCCTGCACCAGTTTGCCTTCGAAATGAGAAGCATTGTCACTTTAGATCTGCAATGGAATACCATAATACAAAATAAGTGGATTCAGTGTTTTCATAGTATTCTGCTGAGTGGCGCGTTTACACGAAAGGCTATCATGTAGCCAGAGTAAGTATCCACCACTGTACATGCATACTGACAACCCCGACTAATTGGCATTGGCCTAATATAGTTGGTCTGCCATATCTGTGTTGGCAGCTTTCCCCGACCTAGCTGACCTCTCACCACCTGTGGGACTGGTCTGTGTTGTGTATGCTGACAAATGGGACATTGTATAATCGCAGTTTTGATCAGATCTAGGGGAATCTGCATCCCTCTATTCTCTGCCCACCTGTTAGTGGCTTTCTCTCCCAGGTGTCCACATTTTTGGTGTGCCCACTTAGCCATTCCAACCAAATCAGAATCCTGTTTCACCCCCTCGGCCTCCAAAATGTTGGCTTTTTCATCTGCAATAGAATTACGTCACTGTTCTGAGTCTGTAGGGCAGTGGGCATCTACATGATACATAGTAACTGTGCTTTGCAGTAACATTTCCCAGATCTCTTGCCACAACTCCTTACCCCACACCTCTTTTGAATGTATCATCCAGTAAGAGCATGCCATGTGGGAAGCCAGGCAGCTAACCCATTGGCAGTAGATCACGAATCAGTGTATATGTAACACTTTCCAGGTAATTCTTGTTTCAAAGCTTGATACACAGCATACAGTTCTGAAAACTGGCTACTCTTTCCCTCTCCAGTAGTAGTTAACAATTTCTTAGTCACAGGATTGTATGACACAGCTTTCCAATGCCTCTTAGCCCCCACATACCTGGCTGAGTCATCAGTAAACCCTACATGTCTCTTGTCTTCTGAAGACAATGCTGCAAACGGCTCACCCCACTTCACAGGGGACTCCTGTATCTCAGGCACATCCTGTAACACCTCTGTATCCTCCAATGGGGCCCGCGCCACCTGCTCATGCAACACTGCAGTACCTTTGGGGCCTACTCGGGCCCTTTCTTGTATGTACCACTTCCACTTGATTATCCTGCTTCCTGTGCATGCCCTATTCTATGAGTCTTGGGGGAACTCCTCACCCATTGCATTATAGGAATCTCAGTCTCAAAATCACACTGTGCCCCAGGGTCAACTGCTCAGTGTCCACCAGGGCCCAATAACATGCAAGCAACTACTTTTCAAATGGAGTGTGCCGCTCTCCAGCATCTGATAACTTCTTTGCCCAAAATCCTAAAGGCACCCTCTTCTTTCTTTGTTTCTGTCACAAACTCCAATTGGCATACTGCCTCTGGACTGTCAAATTCAGCTCAACATCCCCCTCCTGTACTGGCCACAAACCCAAGGCACGCTGTATAGCCTCCTTTGCTGATTCAAATTCATTCTGTTGCTGCTCTCCCCACTCAAACTTATGTTTCTTTCACGTAACCTTGCACAAAGGGACTTAAGTGAGGGATATGCTGTCTCCAGAAAACAAACAATCCAATGAACCTACGAGCTGCTTTCCTATTTCGTGGCACAGCGAATTCTTTAATCTTTTGTCTCACTGATGTATTTAGCAGTCCATTCATCAAATCATGGGGAGCACCCATGAGAATTGCAATCTTAATTACATTCTCTTTTATTCTCTGCAGTGCATCCCTTAGTGTAAACCAGGGTTTATCAGTCGGCCAATCTGACTCAGTTGGGTATTTGCGTGAACATCCTTCTGCCTCCAACTGCAGTAAAGTGGTCTGCACATTTCCCTGGAAATTCCTAAACTCATCTTGTTCCACAGGATCACTGCTAAGTACACAAAGCTTTGCTGCATCTCCATAATCTAAATGCACTCCCTGTGCCCCTAAATCAAACAAGCGCACCATCTTTGCAATCAATGTTTCACCTGACCTCTGTTGGATTCTGTCTATGACAACACTAATCTCCTGATGTGTGACATCCTCAAATGAGTTCAGCACAACCCCTGTGGATTTTGTGGATGCTGCTGTAACATTCACCAGTATATTGGCTGTGCTCGGATGGTTTTCCAAACCTCGGTCTCATTCTGGCTAATATCCTGAGAACACTCTCCTGCAGAACCTGCCGAAAACTCTGATGAATCCCAGATGTTACCATCCACTCCCCTGGGTCCCATTCTAAGTCAGCCTGAGCAATAGCCAAATACACCTTTCGCTTGTTAACACTTCCTCTCTCCCTTTTCCACTTAAATTGTGCTACACACACTGCTGCCCTTTCAGCCACAAGCTGATGAGTTTCCAACTCATCTTGCAACAATTTATTCTGACCTGACAGCATTACAGAAGTATTCTTGGCGTCCACTAATTGTTTTTCCATTGCTTCACGCTCCTTTTCTAACTGAATACATTTTTCATGGATTTTCCTATAAGCATTTAAGAGGATCCAGCCTCTTTGACTCAATGTAGAAAACTCCTTTCCTTTTTCCATTGGCACTTTTTGCAGGGAAACTAATACATCCTCTGGCTGTGCATCAAACATACACGCACTCCAATTCTCACTCAACCCAGCACAATGCGACCACTCATGAGCCAGCTGACTATATGGAACTAATTCCCATCCTGGTATTTCATTTGGTATATGGGAACCTGCTTTATCCATTTTCGTTTTTCTCCCAAACATTCAGCCTGTTTCACTTTGTATCCTGCAAGTGACGCCAAAATGTCTTGCTTTTCTCTCCAGAGCACAAGACTTAAAAATACCAGGACACAACATGAACACTCTTCAAAATAGGACTCTACACTTTAGAATATCAAAATACAGCATGAACAAAGCTCAACACTCATTTGCCAAATAAAGGGGAATATTTATTGCAACAAGTTCACATATATCAAATGGCAATAATACACAAGAATGAATGTATAGAAAAGTAACTGTATGTACCCAAGAATAAGTAATTTGAACTTGAAATACTTCACCTGCTGTCTGTTTAGCATCATCCTTGTCAGCACGACTGGGGAACCCGTTGACAGTCTCAGGCAGGAGGTCTCAACTGGGCACAAAAGCCCTGAGCAGCGCGTCCGCTCCCAGGAGAGTTCCTCTCAAAGCACCAAGAGGTCTCCGTCTTTATACTCTTTACTAATACAGAGAGAGATTTCTAGAAGCTGTCTCTCCCTTCAAGTGCACTGTAGGTGCTGGCTAAACTCTTGGCATCAAGGTCACTCAACAGAGCTGGCCAGGCTCTGATGAGAGCGAGCTGAGGCATAATTCTTCACAGTCTCATCCTTGGACATTGTACGCATCCCACACTGTCTGTTCTGGCAGCTTATCTCCTCAGTCTGTGAAGTGAGAAACATAAACAATCTGTGTGTGCAAGTAACCTGGGCCTGCCTGTGTTTGCAGCTGAAAGGCAGGGTCAGACAGAAACAAGATGAAACCATGCTCACAAAATGTAGTTAGAGTAAAATGGAGTCAATGGTCAATCGATGATCGCACAAAGTATAACTGAGACAGCATTATACCCTGCCCGTCCTTCTCCGCATAATAGGGGGAGCTTTAATGGTTCCCCCACCCATGGAAGGCACCACAGGCCCAGACAATCTACACACTTCCTTCTCCCACCCTCACTTCAGTTTACTACCTGCTTCAAGCAGATTGTAAATAGTATCGGAAAAGGGTTCGGTAATGGGCCCAAAATTGGAAATATTGGCAAAAAAAGGATCAAGTAAGACCAGAGTTACAGTATTTTCCACATTCCGGGCTCATTATCTCATAATGACCACATTTGGATGTAGGATTATCACCCCTGTTCTGGTTTCCTCATACCAAAATTACTCACAATGAGCCCCATAGTTTGGTAAAATTATTGTTTTAATCTGAGCTCCTGCACAATCCTAGTAACACTGACACGCCAATAAAGGTAATAAACACATGTGTTATTAAAGCTATTTACATGGTGTCAGCATCAACTGCATTTCATGAGCAGCTAAGTTCTAGGGACAGAAGACACCCTAGAACACCCCTGTTTGTCCCTGTAGCCAGCAAATTGGGGAAACACTGTCTGTGACTGTTCTACAGCTGTCACCAGTACTTGACAATCTACCAATTTAAGCAGTGGGCTACTGATTTATGCCAGCAATCCATTAATTGTTGTCATCCATGTGCACAAAAACATGAAAACATCTATATAAGCAAGCTAACAAAGTTTGCCTGGGAATAAGAGGAACCCTAACAGCCAGTAGATTGCTGCTAATGTGTTTACCCTGACTTTGAAATGCCAGAGATAGGGTGGGGCTAAGTGCATCAATGCTTTCTGAGTTTGTTTGAAGCCCAGGCGTGAGTGTCGGGGCCTAAGAATCTGCTTACAGTGCTCATGCTGCTTGTGATGCTGTACTACTGAGGCAGAGAGCAGAGATACCCATCTGGGAAGGGGCTATTTATCCAGCCTTTGGCCAAATAGTACATAATTGCTTCTATTTACCCTGTGGCCGGCAAAAGAGCACATGATCTCTGCTGTTTAGCCGGCCACAGGCTAAATTGTAGAGACGATGCACAATATGACTGTCAGCCAGATAAACAGTGTGAAGGAGGTCTTTATTTAGCTTGCCATGAAGAAAAAAGGAACTACAAACTGGTGGTAAGTTGGTGGCCATTTTGTAATGAGGATGCAACGTGTGAGGCATTTGAAATTAAGTGCACATACAGATGTACGATAGTTTGTACAAAGGTAAATGCATGCATTTGAATTAAGCTAAGTTTGTAGATCAAACTTCTATTTCAGGAGCTTCAGGATATGGCCTGCAGATATTTTGCGCTCCAGTCTAGTATTTGGCTGTCTGCAAAGAAAAATTAGTATGATTTTAAAACATGTTACTTAGTGTTTTATTTTCTCATGAGAATACATTGTTTTTTAATGTGCATGATCCTCCTTTTGATGATTTTTGAGGAATGGGCTGTTTAGGGTCTCTTATGCCTTGTGCTAGGTTCAGGTTTATTTCTAAGGGGGTTTGTGCTTGCTTAGTATTTCAAACCTGGCAACACAGCAGCAGTCAACAAGCAGTAGCAAAAAGGGTATGTAGACAGATGGATGGTATCTGGGCCGCAGAGGGAGGGACACATACAGTAGGGAAATTGGTGTTTGGGGACACAGTGGTTTGGGGCAATTGCAGTAGGTAAATTGAGGAGACAGAGTTACGAGGCTTCTGTAATGCATCTGTGTAGTTCAAAGGAGGTGTTCACTCTGCTGCCTGAATAAACACACTTTTCTGATAATGTTCACCCAGCTCAGCGGGTTTGAGGTATAGATGCTTATTGGTCCCATGTTATGAGTGGCCCCTTCAGCCACACTGACATTTTAGTCACTTGCTCAAAGTATCTTAGGAGTGGCATTTTCCATTTTTTAACATGCTATGCAGTGTTTTAAGTGGGC
Source organism: Calotriton arnoldi (assembly GCA_963921515.1). Classification (NCBI taxonomy): domain Eukaryota; kingdom Metazoa; phylum Chordata; class Amphibia; order Caudata; family Salamandridae; genus Calotriton; species Calotriton arnoldi. The sequence goes on from CAWUFW010014884.1 coordinate 238,610, forward strand.
AAGATCATGTCTCTACTGAGCTCTCATTTCTGTCCTTGACAGTGCAGTCTCAGCAAAAGAATCTGGAAGCCAAAATAAAAATACAAATCTGAGTGGCAGGCTTGGAGGCTGTACTTGACTCAAGCCATTGTGGAGGGAGGTTACGGAATAAAGGAAGGAGTAGGACCAGTAGGAGGAGGAGGGTGACAAGTAGGAGAATAAGGGCCAGGAGGTGGACCACCAGGTGGGCTAAGGCGACTAGAGCCATGAGGACTAGGACCAGAAGAACCAGGCCAAGGTAGACCCAATCTCCGAGGACCAGGGTTACCAATGTCAGAGGGGAACAGGAGCGAATAGACGATGAGGAACAGGAAAAGGAAAAAACAGGACTAGGAATATCTGGACCATTGTAAGAAGGATCAGGAGGGCCAGGAGGATGTGGAACAGGGGGATCTTGGCCCAGTCGACAAGGGGCCCAAGGAACAGAATGACTTGGGGTAGAAGGAACAGAAGGCCCTAGACCACAATAAAGAGGGCTAGGAGGGCCTAAGTGCACTGACAAAGACAAGTGGGATGAGGACTAGCAGGGCCTGGAGTAGCAGACCCAGGCTTGCAGACCAAAGAGAACTAGTATCAAGAGACCACGGAAAGAAGGACCAGAGACAAAAGGGCCAAGACCACAGAGATCAGATCAAGGACGATCAGGGGGCCAGAAGAAAATGGACCAAAACCAGGAAGACCTCAATCAGAAAGGACCAGGGCTAGCACACCCTGGAGACCATAGATTAGAATGACCAAGGGGGATATAAATAACCACGAAGTCTAGGCACAGTGGGACCAGGTTCAGAAGGTCAATGAGGGTCAGACTCAGGGGATCCTAAACCAAGGTGACAAGGACTACATGAACTTGGGTGACCCGCAACTAATGGGAAACTAGGAGGGCCAGTAGTAGAATACTGAAGACCAGACCAAGGAGGACCATTACTAGGGGGCCATGATAGAGAGCACCAGGGTCAGACGGACAGGAACAAGGATAAACAGGCAAACCAGGAGATCAGGAAGACTAGTAGGACTAGGAAGGGGCAGGAGGACCAGGGAACTAGGAGGGCTATGGAAACCAAAGTCAGAGGAACCAGCAGCAGAAGACTGATACATGAGGACCACACTGAGGAGTACCAAAAATAAGACCTGGCCTACATTGACAAGGAGAACCAGGAGCAGAAGAATTAGGAACGGGCAAACCAGGGGAATAGATAAACCAGGGGATCAGGACTAGGAGGATTGATGGAAAAAACTTAAGGTGAGGGGGATGAAAAGGTCCATGACTGGGAGCCTGTGAAACAGGAGGACCAGGATACAAAGGACTAAGTGCCCGATTTATATGTTGGTGGAAAGTGTACTCTGTCACACTGGTGAAAAAGTACCCTTCCTGCCAATATAATGGGCATCCACCAAATTTAAAAGGGTGAACAATAGTTTGGTGATGAGGGGAGACTACTCCATCTACACTGTGGCCAAATGTATCAGACAGCCCAACAGAGTAAGGACAGTTTAGATGGGTGGACATATAGCTGTTTTTATTCTGCACGACATCGCCAGGAAAATCCTGGTGATAAGGGGAAGTAAAAACATAAAAATGCTATCCTCACCATGGAAGATAACTCCCATGGCGAGGGAGGCATTTTTTTTTCATTTTGAAAACAAAATTCTACTTAGTTTGCTTTTGAAAATAAAAATAATTTTAACTTTGTCGTACTGCTCCATCCCTTTTGACGGAGCCATACATTAAAGTAAAAATGCTCTCACAGGAGCTGCCTTGATGGCTGTTCCTGTGAATGCCAGAAATGTCAGTTGACCCGACAGGCATTTTTGAATTTGGCTGTCTGGACCTTTCCCAGGCAATGATGTAAAATACTCAAGAACAGTAGGACTGCCAATATATAAATTGGACGGTAAATGTAAGAGTACAAGGAAATGATGCCCTGACAGACCAGGAAGTTCTTAGACCAGCATGAACCAGATGTCAAGGAACAACAGAACTAGGAAAGGTTAGGATGATCTATGGAAAGCCAGGAGAAGTTATTGCAGATTTATGAGGTAAAGGAGCACAAGGACTGGGGCCAGGATGATCAAGACCAGATTGAGGAGGACTATGAAGATCAGTACCTGAAGGACAATGGCCAGTAGTACCAGGAAATCAGGATAAGCAGGACAGGGACTAGGAAAACCAAGGGGATCAGCACCAAGGCCACCAAGAAGCCCAGAGTGAGGAGGACTAGGTAAACTAAAAGGATCATGACCAGGAGGACCACAAACAGGGCTAAAAAGGCAATGAAGATCAGGACCTAGGGGACCAGGGCTTGAATTACCAAGTGGGCATAGCAAGGGGACTGAACAGTGGCAGCCAGGAGGACCAGGAGCAAAATTACCAGGCTCAGGAGGACTCAAACAAAGAAAACCTGGATCAAGAGGGCCAGGATCAATTGCTGCAGTACCAGTAGGACTAAGAGGACGAGGAACAGACCCAGGGGCACAGGGAAAACCCAAACCAGGAGGACAAAGTCTAAGAGGGCCAGGATAAAACAGGCAAGATGGATCATTACCCGTGGTACCAGGGCTAGGAGTTTCAGGGTGTGAAGAACCAGGACCTAGAGCACAGGAAAGAAACAGACCCATTAGGACCAAGACTGGGGTAACCAAGAAGGGCCACAATGGCCAAAAGAAAAGGTTTATGATAACAAGCACAATAGAATGAGAAGGACCAGAATGACCAGGACCAAGTAGACCAAAGCTAGGATGGTTGGTGAACCAGGGCCATGAGAACTAGGACCAGAAGAAACCAAACTATAAGGACCTAGACCAAAAGGATGAGGGCCAATGAGCACATAATCTCGAGAAGGACAAGGACTATGAAAAACAAGAATAGCATGACCATAGCCATGAATGCTAGAGTGGTGAGACTAGGGACACAAGCAACCAGAAGGAACATTTCTAAGAGGGCCAGCAAACAAAGGACTAGGGGGCTAGGAAGATCAGGGCAAAGAGGATCGGGACCTTGAGTACCAGGACCAGGAGGACCAGGGTGAGGAGGAAAGGAGGATCAGGAAGTGGGAGATCAGGACTGGGATGACCACGCCCTGGAGTTCCAAGCCTTAGCGCTAGGAACAAGATGGCCAGGAGGATGAGAATAGGATGGCCAGGCCCAATTCGACCAGAGCAAGGAAGACCATGATGAGTTGGTATAGAAGCATGAGGACAAAGATCAGGAGAATCTGGTCTTGAAGGCTAGGAGTATGAGGACTCTGGGCAATAGGACCAGGGGACCAGAATAAGCAAGAAAGATGAGGGGGGCAGCACTAAGGAGACCAGTAGGAACAGAGCAGGATGATCAGGACCAGACCAAGGAGAATTAGAAGGATCAGCAGTAAGAGGACCAGGTACAGGCCAGGAAAGCCAGGGGGACCATGTGAGAAGTTGGCCTGGCATATGCTGTCCACTAATTATAGTGGGCACCTTGCACCAGTCCAAACAACCCCTTATTGGAGATAGGTTAAAGACAACCTTATTGAAAGCTATCCTAGTGGTAGCTATGGAGAGCAGCCTTCAGGCTAAGTCTTGAAGGAATGTAAAGCAGCTTGTTTTACCAGTCTATAATCTCTTGAGTGACCAAATGAAAGAGCACCACACCAGGTATATATTCAAAATATATGTATTTATTGCTAAACACACCCCTCTAGTCTCTTTATGAGGCTAGAGTTCGAAGATACACAAGTTATAAGTTATTTAAACACAGTAATAGCACAAATACACGTTTGGGCCCTAGGGGCGTACCAAACCATATACCAATAAAGTGGTATAAGAACCACGACTGAACTAGACACTAGGCCTAGAGCCTCTAGAAGTGCTTGGACCACAAGGAACCACCCAAGGTAGTGACACAGGGGACCCACGGGGACGCGTGCAGTGTAAATACACAACCGCGATACGCCGTTAACTTCTATGGAGAAAGTCGCGATCAGGAAATTAAAGAAAAGGGACACTTAACGGAGGACTTGGAGCAAACCCTTTGAGAACTAGGTCGTTCTAGAGTCTCTACCCACGGGAGCACCGGAGTACTCGTGTTACCTCACCCAGGGAAGCCGGGTGCATAGGTGCCTTTCGGGGTCGGGTTTCGTCGTCGATTAGAATGGCGATCTGCTGCAAAGTGCTGCTGGCGACCAAGTGGAAAGTGTCTGGGTGGATCCAAGAGTGGATCGGAGATCTGAAGAACCTGAAAGCAGAGGGGACAGAGTCTGGGTCACTAGCCAGTGACCAGGAAGGCGATGGACAGATGCCCACCGATGTCGAGTGCTTCAGGTGCATCGACAGTCATCTTGACTCTTCAGCCACGAGGTCCAGGAGGCGTTTTCGGCGACCAGGAGCAGGATTCGGGCTGGTACACAATGTCTGTCGAGTGCTGAGGCATCGGCGACCGGATTGGACCCAACAAGCCTTGGCAACGGCAAGTCTTGATGAAAGTGAAGATCGTCGATGGTGCAGACCAGCAAGGTCTGAGAAACTCACCCAGCGAAGGTAAGTGAGGGCAGGCCTGGAGCAACCAGGGTGCCCAAGAAGAAAAGAATTGGCCTTCGTGAAGGGCTACTAGCCAATGGGCTAGCGACCGCGAAGGAGCCTCGAGACGTCGCACGTGGATCTGGCTCACAGGACACTCGTGGAGTGGAGGCCAGTGATCTTCGGTGCAGTTGGTGCTGGAGGCTAGGGCTACTCGGAGCCCAAAGCACGACTTCGTGGGAGACCCAGAAGAGGATGCACTAGCAAATGTGTGCGGTGTCCAAGGGTCACGGTTCCACGTTACCCATGACAGCTACGGACCTTAGCTTTGCTGGAGACTCAGGGCAGTCTCGGGGAAGTCTGGAAATCCACCTCTGGTGATGCAAAGACTTCGGCGTCCGACGGGAGCTTAGGCGATGCAGACCGGACAATTGCTTCTTTGGTGCCTGCCAAGCAGGGGAGTCACTCCTTGACCCCAAGGGAGATTCTTCTGTCCTCTAGTCTTTAGTAGAGCGTCGAAGGTCCAGGATTCTGTTTCAGAGTTTCGTCCAGGGATAATCTAAAGTCCTAAGGACTGGGTTCCTATACTTATACCAAGTTTAGGGGTTGGACTACTCTGTGGCCCCACCTATGGGTGGGTCAGGGCAGAGGGGTGGCTTCACCCCTTTCCCTTTGTCCAGTTCGTGCCAAAGCAGGGGCTGCAAGCCCCTGATCCGGTTTGAACTGGGGTATGCACTAGGGACACCAAGTGTGCCCCCAGTGCAGGACTTCAAAGCACCCGAAAGTGCTCCCGCCCAGCCCCAATACACATTATCCTGTCTGGGGAGGTGGTCACACCTCCCTGGGACAGGAAACCTATTGTCCAGGCCTCCCCTTCCGGAGTTTCGTCCAGCAGCAGGATGCCAGACTCGTGTCTGTGGCAGCAGCATCCATTTTGTGATGCCAGGGCTTTAGAAAGAAGTTACCGGCCAGGCCAGAGTTAACATGTCTCTCCCTCTAGAAGGGTGGAATGCTACCCCCGCCGCCAGAATTGGCGGGGGTAGTATTCAAGATGTTTGACACCAAACACGACATGTTTAGGTTCAGCCATTCCAAAGTTAGCATTTAACGCGAGGTTATAATGCGCTTAAGAGTATATGGTCAGGCTGCACTACAAACAGCATCAGAGAAGGGTCTCCGAACGCTGCAGAGGGGCCCTGCTCATGCAGGGGCACCCTCTCACATAGGAACCACGCACTCTGCCTTCAGGATTGATAAGGCCTGCCATAGGAGTGACTTATAGGTTTATATGTGTGTATGTATTTAGTGATATAGGTAACCTATATCACAGTAAGGGGTGCATGCACCACCTTACCCAGGCTGCAGTAGCAGACCTGTGGTGTCAGTTTGGATGGCCTTCCAGGGGTGGCATAATACATGCTGCAGCCCCTGGTAGGCCTCTGAGGTACCTATGCCCTTGGTACATAGTATACCATATACTAGGGACTTATAAGGGCACTCCAGAAACCATTTTAGAGAGGAAGCAGCTAGGCTGGGGTTCTGATTAGCAGGGCCCCAGCCAGACTAATGTCGAAAAACAGTGAAGCATCAGCAAAACGTGGGGGTACCCATGTGAAGCAGATCCTACTCTCCTACAGACCATGACCATAGGTCCAGGATCCAGGATAGATAGAACAGAAAGACCAGGACCTGAGGGTAGGAGGACCAGGATGAGGAAGATCAGGAGTACCAGAACAGCCAGGAAGACTAAGAGACTGGACCTGGATGTCCAGGAGGACAAGGACCAAAATGATGAGGCTGAGAAGGACCAAAATAAAGAGATCGAGGACGAGAGGTCCCAGACCATTGGGTGCAGTTCCCAAAGGACCATGAAGAGGACGACCAGGATGATCTAAACCATGAAGACAAGAGCTAAGAGGGCAAGGCCTTAGAGGACTAGTACACAAAAGGCCAGGTGGAAGAAGTGGACCAGCAGGACCAGGAAGTGATGTACTCGAATGAGCAGGGTAAGAAGAATCAGAATGACTAGTTCAAGGGCAAAAGGTCAAGAGTATCAGGAGGGAAAATGAAGAGCTGGGGGAAGGGTGCCAGGAGGACCAGAACAAACAGGATTAGGCATACAAAAACCCAAAGAAGGAGGACCAAAACAAAAGGGTCAGGTCTAATGGCACAAAACCAGGAAGAGAACAGAAACTGTGAGGACCAGGAATAGAAAGGCCAGTGCTAGGCAAACCAGACTGAAAGTGAGGAAGAATATGAGAACAGGGAACAGGACCTGGAGAATCAGAATAAGATGGCCAGGCAACCGCAGTCAGCTGGACAAGAGCAAAGAGGACCAGGACAAGGAGGACCAGTGGGACCACAACCAAGGAAAAAGGGTAGATCCAGTCAGAGAGGCCCAGGAGTATCAGTTCCTGGCATACCAGGACAAGCATAATCAGACCAAGGCAGAAAAGGAGGACCAGGACAATGAGGGCCTGGATGACAAGACCCGGGGTGAACAACCTGAACATGGAGGATCAAGACTAAGTGGAGAAGTTAGTGCAGAATCAGGATGACAATGAGCAGGAGGACTAGGACCAGTATTATGACAAGAGGGTGGAAGACTGGGAGAACTAGTTAGTGCCAGGGAAGATGGGCTCGGGTCATTAAGACCATGGACCAGATTGGGGAGGATTAGGTAAACGAGAAGGATCAGAATAAGTAGGACCAGGAAAAGGGCTAGGGGGACCAGGACCTGAAGTACCAAGTGGAGCAGGAGGACAAGAAACTGGGGTATCAAAATCAGGACAGCTGGAGGCACAAGGACCAACTGAACCAGACCAGGACCAAAATGAACAGGCCCATACCAAGAGGACCTAATAATAAGGAGGACCAGGACTTGTGGATGGAGTACCAGGTGAACCACGCAGACAGGGACCAGGGAAAGGAGAATCAGGATGACCCAAACCAGGAAGACTAGGAATGCCAGGTCTAAGAGAACCAGGACAACAGGGTTTGCTGAAGAAGGACTCAGCAGACCAGCAGGATCAGGGTGAGGATGAGTGGTCCCTGGATCCTGAGGCCCAGGACGGGCTAAGACAAGGAAGGGCCAGGTGCAGTGCCAGGAAGATGAGGGTCAGGAAGGACCAGCACCAGGAGTGCCAGATTCAATAAACCAGTATGAGAGTGACCAGGACTAGTTGGACCAAGGCCAGGATGAGATCATGAGGAACAAAAATACCCAGGAAAGAAGGACTTGGAAAAGGGCCAGGAGAAGGACCAACACCAGAAGTCACAGTAGGACCTGGAGGAGGAGGAAACACAACACCTATGTGATTCTACACCACAAGTATGAGGATATCCCTTTTGTAAATGGATCTTATTCATGCTTCTCATGCTATCAACCCCCCAAAAACCTTCACCTTTTTTATCCCATGTGTAGAGTTGGTAAGCGTTTGCTGAAAACTTAGAGCCTGCAAAGGGAATAAAAAGCAAGTACAGCTACATTCTGACCTCTGAATGATAGCTGACACTGTCTGATACTGCCACAGTATTCTGGGGGTGGATCTGGTGGCAAAGGGACTGAAACGTGACTGAGGGGTCTAAAGGTGGATGGGTGAAAAGGAATGTGGTCTGTGAAGAATGGCAGAAAGGGTTTAAGTAACTCAGATGAAAGAAGACAGCAAAAAGGGTTCATGATTAACAAAGGGGTTTCAAAGGGCTATAGCAATCAGCAAACGGGAACTCAGGATCATAAGAAGGCTCAGATAAGCAGAAGAGGGGGATAAGGAGGGTCCAGGTAGATCATCTCAGCTGGCCTAAAGAGGGATTTTGAGTAACAAAGGGCTCTGATTGTCAGCGCTGTTAGCACTTGGAACCAAGGCAAGCAGTGGTAGCTTCAGCACCAGACTAGTGGTCTATGAAACTAAGGTCTAGATGAAGGGTGGTGGAGATACATATGTGGTGGAAGTGCTTTGAAGGGCAGCAAAGAGACAATGAGTGTCATGACCAGTAGCATAATCTAGTCTTTGTGACTCCCAGACTTTTGAGTTGACATTCCATGTGCGTGTATGTGCGATGGATATGTAGCAAGTATGTAGCAGTAAGACTCCATGTCTGGTGAAAGTCTAAGTGCATGGACCAGTGGAATGCATTTTGCATGACGTGATGAATTGTAGATACAGGTTCCCTAGACAATGGAAGTGTGTTTACTGCATCCCCGTGGCTTGAGGGTGGAGACCCTGACACTGAAGTGAGGGAGGATGGTAAAAGACTACCCACAGAAATTCTGTGAGGCCCTTCTTAGCAAAGGGCTGCTGATTAGTTTTTCCTGAGTGACGAAATAGGGTAGATGTTAAGACTGCGGGGTAGGTTAGAGTGTCAGGATTCAAACATCTTAGCACCTTCAAACTTTACCAATATAAACTACTTCCATGTGAAGGTTAACATGGAAGTAACTGTGTGTTCTTGCCTGTACGAACTAAGTTTGCATGGACTACAAGTTCCATGATGCTTAGGGAGGACATGAGGAGATCGGAAGGATCATGGGGGATTTATAGGAGGGGCCTGCACGCCGTTCGGCGTGCGTAATTTGTTTGTGATGTGGTTGCAAAGGCTGGTACTTTGGGAGAGACTCCTTTCTTCAAACTTATTCCTTATCAGCCGACTTGAAAAAGTTTTGGAGCTGCAGAGTTGAACTGAAGGTCACATGAGTTCAAAAAAGACATAAATTCTTCCTTTCTGTTGGAGCATACTTGTTATTCTTGGGAATATGAGCAAAATTTAAAAAAAAAAGAAATCTATTCTTTTATGAAAGCTGTTAAGGTAAAAAGACTATGGTTCTCTGCAGACTCGTACATTCAGTGCTTGAAGTAAAGCAACTGGGCTCTCTTTTTTTTTTTTCGTCCTTTTGAATATTTTCTGGAACTAATGCAATGAGAATTCATTGTTAACAATGTCAAGTAAAAGACTGAACTAGTGGTGATGATGAACCAATGAATATTATATCAATGGTGGAAGCATTGATCGTGAAAAACCTTTCTTTTTACAAGCTGATGATGAACGCTTCTAAAATATCTGCTGAACTTTACATAAACCTTTCCTTTCTTTTCTTGTTTGGGTATGTATGAGGAAATTTACGATAATCTTGATGTGTTGTTGTGGAGAGTGTATTATGGGCTTGCAGGCTTATTTATTTCTGTATCCACAGGTTCAGACAGGGAATCTAAAGCTTGGTAATCACAATAGTGTAGATTATGCGGAGGTTGCAAAGGTGAATCCTCTATTAAGTCTCAGGTAAATCTGATACGCTTTAGTGAGAATTTATGAGAGTAGGTGTTCTTTCATTTGCTAATCTTGTTTCATTTCCTTTTCAGATTTTTTTCCTTTTCCCTGCTGTTCCCTTCCTCATACCTTTTCCCTCACTTGATCACTCTAAAACTCTGTGCCTTTCTTGGTATTCAGATTTGGAGATATCAAGAGGTGGACCATATTGCTCGTCGCTCTGCTCCTGAGGAGTTTTCTCGCACCATTGCGAGTCCTTGACATAGAGGTTTCTCTTGTTAATGATGACAAAGTTTCCAAGCAGGGCTGCCCTTTTGTCTGTGCCTGATACTGCTAAGGAAGGCTGTAGACAGCCAGGTGCTGAGAACTCATGCTTCATTGTATACTTGTTTTGGATACTTCTGCTATCACCTAGCACAAAGGCTGTGCCTGAGCTAAAGCCAGAAAATTACATTTACAAGAGAATCATCTGAAATCCGTTCTAAAACGTCAGCAGTGCATCACTGTGCCCTTCCTAAGTCCCCTGTCTGGAAAATTAGTTTTAAAGTGGGACTGTGAAATGATTGATCAGTAGGTCACAAGAATAGAGGTAACAAAATGCATCTGTTAATTCAGTGTCTTGTTTCTTACAATGTTTGTAATAAACTCAGTGAATAAAATATCTCTATGAGGTTTTTTTCTTCTGGGTCTTTGATACCTATATATCTTTCTCTGATTTACTGGGGATATTGATTCATATTCCAAAGGCATTAAATAGAATGATTTATAGCTCAATTTTTTGCTTGTGTCTCCTCAATGGAATACTTCCCCTGGCAGCCTCAGAGAATAGAAGACATGAGAGGACAGACTTTGCACCAGTAGGAGACATGAGAGGATGGTATTTACACTGTCTATTGTATTTGAGGTTGATCCAGCGCAGCTAATATAAATTCCTCTCCTTCGGATATGACATCCAGGTGAAATCATTCACATCTACTATACCATATGACGGTGGAGCCCATAACACCGCATATCATACACTCAGTTGTTCCCTGGATCACACCCACATTCACTAAGGAGAAAAACGAGTTGCTGGAGGAACGGAATACCTTATTAAATTTGACAGATTATTACCTTAAACATCATATACATTCAGTTTTTAATCCTGTCAGTTCTAAAACATCAAGGTACTCCGCTCTTTGGTCGATGGACCAACTAGTAGAATAAGTTGATGGTGATCGAGACCAGCTCAATCATTTAAAACCCTAGTAAATATCAAATTTTATTAATGAACTAAAGAACCATATACTCAAAATTAATTAGAAATACATTTTTATCTAAATTCAAATTTGCACGAGTGAGATTCTTAGTTTATTAATCACCTTAATACATTCTTTTACATTTATATAAGAAATTCCGTAAAGAAATCGAAATTATGCATTACCTATTTAGATGCAGATAGGAATGGTTCACCAAAAGAAGATAAACCGTAAATCACAGAATGGACTCCCAAACTGACTGACTGTCCCTCTAGATGGCCTCCTCGACGGGACCTCCCATACAGATTTCCCGCAACGGTCTCGTTCCTTCCCCAGTCAGGTTCGAAGTCAATGGCAGCATCCGCATTAACATCAGCATCGGCATTTGCAATAATAACAGCATCGACTCCTCCCATATAAGAGCAGTCCTTCTTATACCCTACTTCTGGCTAACTACACAAAAAGTTGCAATGTTTGGGGGCAGGAATCACGCTAATTGGTCCATTTGAGGGGTGGCGAAGATTGTCTCATCGCCTTCCTTGCTCAAACTGGTTTCGGGGATGGTTAAAAGTTCACTGTTTCCCATGCTCTTTGGGTAAAAGCAGTCCAAATTGTCTATTCACTTTGTTGTGATTTTGATGGTCACATTTTGGACAGTTCTTTGTTTCTCAATACTTCCTTCTTTCCTTTCTCACGGATACGTGCTAAGTCTTTCTTGGCACTCTCCTCATAAAAGGTTGCTCCGTCCTTGACTTTTCTCACTCCATATACAGACCGTACCCACGTGGTTCAGCTCCATTATTTCTTTCGCTTAGAGGCCATCTTTGGTTTCTGATATGACCTCATCTATGCCGGCAGCCATTTTCGCAGCCTGGCCTAACAGGCCCAAACGGACTATCATAAAAACAAACACAATCGTAATTAAAACAAAGAAAATAAGCCTTTCTGTTTACCATCCGTCATTCTAAGAACCCGTGTTAGGTGTTACCTAGCAGAAGCGACATTTAAAGCCATTTTACTTACCATCCGTGTTCTTTGCCACAATACAATTTTCACTACACAGCACAAATCATGCGATTTTACTCTGATTAGTACGCAAATCACAATTTTAATATTATAATACTTCACAATGGTAAATAAATTAGATTTTGCACAAAAAGGGCAGTTACCATTTATGTAAATGTTTATTAAAGGTGCATTTTGTTGGTTATTTTCATCAAACAATTAGTACCGTTAATTTATTATTCTTATTTAAGGGGTTTCAAAATTATTTCATTTACCTTGCTCCATCAACTCCCCCTTTGGTGATTTTTAATATCACCACAAAAACCATGTAACCCAATTTTCAAATAAATGTTTCTTGTCCATTTGCTTTGGTTAGTTCACACAACAGTGTCTTCCTCATCTTGTCTTTTTGATCTTTTATATATGTTCTCTTTTAGTTCTTCTAATTCTATTTCTCCCATTTCTCGTTCTCTTTCTTTATTTTTCTCATTTTCTCTTTTTATTCTATTTTGTGTTTTTCTCCTTTTAATACTCACACATGCTAATTTTGCTGACAACATTACCATTATTACCACTGTTACTGATATTAGTACCTTCCCAATAAGGGAACCACCTATTTCTGTGAACCATTTCTGTATTGAGGAAAAACTCTTACCAAGTTTCTCCCAGGCACTTTCAACCTCCAGTGGAGCAATTTCTTTGTGCAAATCAGTAATATTCTTTATATACTTCTGTATATTCTCACTTTTATCGGGAATGTAAGTGCAACAATGTTGGACTTTCAGCATTCCACAGACTCCACCCTCTTTTGCCAAAAGAATGTCAAGGGCAAGCCGATTTTGCATCACCATAGCTCTCATGGCAACCATTTCGGTATTTACCAATAAAGAAGCCTCCAGCAGTATTCATTGATAACCGATCTACTACTGTGGACAGTTTCCGAATCTTAAATGCATTCAAAGATATACCCACTGCTGGTATCAATGCTCCAAAAATGTCACCTATTATTTCTGAAAAACTTTCCCTCCTTCTATGTGTTAATGTTTTACCTATCTCATCTATTCCTTTTTCTCCTCTCTCTACATGGAAAATCTTTGGAAAGACCAGACCTAAATAACATGATCCATACCAGTGGTCCGGCAACCTATAATAAGCTCTACTTCCACATATATAATAGATCCCAGGAAATATTGGATCTTTTCCTCCTTTAAATCCCCATCCTCCTAAAATGTTATATGTATCTCGGCATTCACTGAAACCCACGAAATAATTATCATACATAGTCTTATTTCTACTAATACACAACTTTCCCTGTTGGGGCCAATCCAAAGTCATGCTGCATTTGTCTCTCCTTTGTCATGATTTTTCTCTTCAAACGCCCAAAGTGGTGTTTTTGTCTTTTCTTCTACTACCTTTCTTTGAAACTTAACTCTTCTGTTTTCTACCATCTCCAAGAAGACCTTTTCCTCTTTCTTTAATTCACAGGTAAGATTGTGTCTAACTACATACTCTAATGTTAAATCTTTATTTTCTAGGAAAAATTCACCAAACACTTTTGCTTCTTTTACCTTATTTAGTTCAGGAATTATAGGAACTTTCGCAAAAACAGTGTTTATGTCAGTATAATAATATTCTAATCTACCTATTTTATAAAATAAACTAGCTAGAACACTACATGTTATCCCATACGTCAAAGGAAGGTGATGATAGGTCACACCTTCTGTGACAGACGCAGGTAATTGCATACAGACATCCATTGTCTCTGCATACTCATACAATAATTTCGTGAAGACATTCTTGGAGAAGTCAGTTATAGACTTATCCTTATGTAAATCAATACTATCTACTAATGCTGCAGTGTTTTGTGTGTTAGCTTCTTTATCCTTTTTCGTGTTATTCCCTATTACTGATGTCTCTTCCACAATCAACCTCAATGGAACTGTTATTGCTAAAATAAGCCAAATAAACATTAGCAAACCTGTACAAAAGAAACACATTCTACACCATCTACGTAAAAACTCACATCTAGATTTTCTATTCTCAATGTCTACCATTTTGTACTATTACCTAGCTATTTATATATTTGTACAGAAAATGTGTCACCACACCTCAGAATGACTTCTCAGCCACTCTACCCTTTTCCTGTGTCACGTTTGGGTCTTTCTTCAGTTCCTTTCAGAACTCTTTCTTGTCTCGTTCAGGTTTTTGTGTCCAGTCCGGTTTCTTTCTTTATCTTTTCAGGTTTGTTGCACTTCACTTTCACCCATTTGTTTACAGCTTTCGTCTGGGCTCTCGTGAGTGTTATCCTCTTCTTTAATGTCAGTCAAAGCGATGTATAGCCAGTCAGGTGACTTATATTTCAAATTAGGTCTCTTCACTCTTTTTGTTTTCTGCAATTGTTTTCCACTTTGTTTTCCTTGTCCTTTTTGACTTGTTATCTCATTTACTTGTTCCGCATCATCTCTGTTCAAATTTATTATCTTGTATCTCAGTCTTTTGACTTTGTGGGGCCAATTGTCTCCTTTTCTTGGCCTTTTTGGTTCACTTTCCTTTTCCTCTCGTTCAGTTCTCCAAGTCCTCTTTCTTGGTCCTAGTCTCTGTTTTCTTTCTTCTTCGCTTTCTTCGGATTCTGTTTCAGACCTTACTTCACTTCCTCTAACCTTGAACTTTATGATTTCTGTTTCGTTATCTGAATCTGAACCTTCTTGTATCTCTTCTGTTGGTATGTTTGATTCTATCCCTCCTCGATTGTCTTCCGAATTTTTATTTATCTTTCTGTCTGAATCTAAATTTCCCTGTGTTTCTTCTAATTGTTGATCTGTCCCTACTTCTCCTCGTGTTTCTTCCGCTTCCTCTATCTCTCTATCTGTATCCAAGTCTCCTTCAGTTAGTTCAACTATTTCTGGAGGAATTCTTCCATAACTTGTACTTGGTTGTTTGCTATCACTGTCTCTTGGTTCAGTTTCTTCGCTTATAATGACTGTTCTTATCTTTCTCTTTTGTCTTTCATTAAATTCAGGTTGGTCTGTTTCAGATGCTGAACTGGTATCTGATATTTCCAGATGTCGACTTACAGGTCGAGCTTCAAAATCTGGATCTTCAATTTGTTCGGGTTCTTCTTCAGTTGTAAAACTTGTACCTTGTTCTCCCAGATGGCGACTTTCAGGTCGAGCTTCAAGATCTGGAACTCTGCTTATTTCAGGTTCTGCTTCGGATGCTGAGCTGGTATCAGATATCTCCAGATGTCGACTTACAGGTCGAGCTTCAGGATCTGGAACTCTGATAGTGTGACTGGCATGCACCCAGTTTTTCACTCCTGCACATTTGACAGCAGTTGTTGTCACCAGGATCACTTGACGTGGCTTATCCCAGCGAGGAACCAAACAGTTTCTTCTTCTGTGGACTTTTATGCGGACCCAGTCTCCTGGATTCAAATCATGAGCTGGTTTTCTTTCAAGAGTTGTCGCATCCGGTCCAACCTGATGAAACACAGAATGTACCACATCAGCCAATCCTTTGCAATAGTCCAATACGAGATCAATCAGTTATAGTCAGCAGTTTGTTGACAGGTACATGTGCTTGTCTTATTGCTCATCCCATGATTATTTCATGAGGACTCAGACCTGTTTTTCTGTCAGGTATGCTTCTGATAGTCATTAGCACCAATGGTAGGGCATCAGGCCATTTGAGTCCTGTGGCTTGACACATTTTCCCCAACCTATTCTTTATTGTTCCATTTACTTGTTCTACCACTCCAGAAGCCTCTGGTCTGTAAGCACAGTGTAATTTCTGTTGTATGTCAAGAGCTTCACATATCAATTGGATCAGTTCATTTTGGAAATGTGTTCCTCTATCTGTTTCAATCGTTACTGGAAAACCATATCTTGGAATGAATTCTCTCAGCAGGAGCTTAGCTACAGTAACTCCATCATTCCTTCTTGTCGGATAGGCTTCCACCCAACGAGAAAACAAACAAACGACCACAAGAACATATTTCAATCTATTACTCGGGGGCATTTCAATAAAATCTAGTTGCATTCTAGTAAAAGGAGCTCCTTCACGTCCTATTGTTCCTAGAC
Source organism: Calotriton arnoldi (assembly GCA_963921515.1). NCBI lineage: Eukaryota > Metazoa > Chordata > Amphibia > Caudata > Salamandridae > Calotriton > Calotriton arnoldi. The sequence continues at coordinate 254,727 of CAWUFW010014884.1, forward strand.
TCACTACTGTTTTCCTTCCTGGATTTATCTGTTGGAATGTAAGACATCTTTGACAGAGACTCTCAGCTATAGCTCTGAATTTTGGGTTGTACCAAGTTTGTCTGAAAAGTCTAATCATGGCATCCCTACCAATATGAGCTTGTCCATGGTACATCCATGCCATGTTAGAAATCATGCTATCAGGCATAACTGGTCTTTCATCTCTATAAACCCAAACGTCATCTTCCTCTCTTTTCCTGCAACCTGCTTTTATCCAACCATCTTTCTCCTCTTCGTTTGCTTCTTCCTGTAATTGTCTTACCTCATCCCATGTTTCGACAATGTTAGTAAATAATAATGGACATGAAACATTTTCATTTTTTTCTCTCCTCCTGTTTAACGAGACCATATTTCTGGCACAGTATTGGGCTATTTCGTCCGCATACTTGTTTCCCATAGCAATATAGTCTGTCCCATTTTTATGTGCAGCACACTTCACCACTGCAAGTTGTTTAGGCAGCTGTATCGCCTCAAGTAATTTCTTCACAAACTCACCTTTCCTAATTGGAGTTCCTGCAGACGTCAAGAAACCTCTCTGAGACCAGATCTGTCCAAAATCGTGGACCACTCCAAAGCCATACTGGCTATCCGTGATCACCGTAATTCGGACATTCTTTCCCAGTTTGCATGCCTGAATTAGAGCAATCAGCTCAACTACTTGGGCTGAACGTATCCCTCTCAAACAAGATGCTTCCATTATGGCAGCTACTGTACACACAGCATATGCCGCACTCAAAACTCCTTCACTCGTCCTCAGACATGATCCATCCACAAACATCACATAATCTGATTCTTTCAAAGGCTTATCCTTAATATCTGGTTGAGGCTTTGTGCAGAACTCAAGCACATCCAGACATTGATGATCGACTTCATCCTTAACTCCTACATTTTCTTCGTCTGGCAGTGAAGTTGAAGGATTCACACTTGTGCATCTATCAATAGTTACATTATCTGCACTCAAATTCACCTTTTCATACCTAGTCAGCCGACTATGTGTCATGAATTGGGTTTTGGTTCTGGTCAGAAGAATTTCAACAGAATGTGGAACATATACTCTTAATGGATATCCCATCACAATGCCTTCACTCTGTTCCAGACTCACACAAGTAGCAGCTACTGCTTTCAGACAACCAGGCAACGCGTTTGCTACCGGGTCTAAAACAGCTGAAAAATAAGCAATGGGTCTTTTCATTTTTCCATGCCTTTGCACTAGAACTGAAAGTGCACATCCATCTCTTTCACTACAATACAGTTCAAATTCTTTTGCATAATCAGGCATTCCCAATGCCGGTGCTTCACACAACTTCGTTTTCAGTTCTTTAAAAGCTTTAATTTCTTCCTCATTCAACTCAAACGGATCTTTAACATCTCTTTTTGTCAATCGCTGTAAAGGTTTTGCAATCAATGAAAATCCACTTATCCACTGTCGACAATACCCAACCATTCCAAGGAACATTCTCACCTCTCTCTGTGTCATTGGAGCTCTCATTCCTCGGATAATCTTTATTCTTTCTGTTGTTACCTTTCGCATCCCTTTTTCAATCTTATGACCTAGGTACTGTACTTCCTGTTGAAAAAATTGCAGTTCTGACGGAGACACTTTGTGCCCTCCTTCTGCCAAGTGATTCAATAAAGCAATTGTGTCGGTAACACATGCTTCTTTGGTCTTTGATGCCACTAACAGGTCATCAATATATTGGACCAGCACAGATTTTTCAGGCATTCTTAAATCTTCCAATGATTTCTTTAGGATCTGATTAAAGATTGAGGGGCATTCTGTATACCCTTGAGGAATTCGGCACCATGCCAAAATACGCTCTCCGAATCGGAACGCAAATAATAGCTGGCTATCTGGATGTAACGGAATAGAGAAAAATGCATGGCACAAATCAATAACTGTGTACCATTCTGCATCATGTGGAATCAGATACAGTATTACGGCGGGGTTTGGCACAATTGGACAACAAGGAATAACGATTTTATTTATTTTCCTCAAGTCTTGCACTATCCTATATGTCCCATTCGGCTTTTTCAAACCCATTATAGGTGAATTACATGGGCTACTCATTATTTCTTTCAAAATTCCCTGTTCAATCATTTTATTAACTACGGGTGTTATCCCTTCAATAATTTCTGGCGTTAATTTGTACTGTGGAGTATTTGGGTAATTTGTTCCTTCTCTTACAGTGATTTTTACAGGGTCTACTCCTCTCATTAACCCAATGTCTTCTCCTGTGAAATCCCATACATCAGATCTGACTGTTTCTTTTAATTCAATTGGGATTTTCTCTACGTCAAACACAGGAAACATGTCATTTACTCCTGGTTCTAGTTCTGCCATTGTCATTTTATACAGAACATCTTCATCTGGTGTCTGAAATGCAATACCATCCGGGGTACAATAGATGGTGCAGTTCATTTTACAAAGCAGATCGCGTCCTAGCAAGTTTACAGGACTGCAATCACACACCACAAACCGATGCATTTCTTTGAATAATCCAACTTTCACCTCTACTGGTTTGGTAAGAGGCGCTTTAATCTGTTGGTTTGAAACACCTACAACTTCGATATATTCTCCTGAGAGAGGAAGGGTTGGAATTTCTACTGATCTAACAGTAGAACGGGTAGCTCCAGTGTCCACAAGGAATGTAACATTTACACCATTCACTTCTCCATCCACAAATGGACCTGACTGATCTACCTCTAGAGTTGCGCCAAGCACGCACTCTTCCTCCTCTCCTAGGCACCGTCATAAACTTTCATCCGATTCATTTCCATCCTGCCGTAACCAATACTGCGATATTGCAGCTGCGCGCTGCAATTTTGTTACCTGCTCTCCTCCGTAGAATCCTGTCTCTGCACTGTATCTCTGTGGGTTTACACTCTTGGGAAGAAGTGGTTGTGGCACCAGACTCTGTTGAGTAACTACCTGCGGTTGTTGCAGCTGTTGGTAACTCACCTCATTCTGCACCTGCGGATTTAATGATTGATTTTCCATATTAGCTTTTGGAGGAAATTTACACTCGTTTCTCCATTGCCCTAACTTTCTGCAATTATGGCATGGCCATTTCTTTTTTGCTTCTTCTATACTCATTTGACCTTTTCCTTTACCTATATTCGGTTTGGATTTAGTCTGTCCTGCATCACTAGTCTGATTATTCATTTGAGCTTCTTGTTTTTCCGCGACCTTTACTTGTGCCCACATCGCTTTTTCTTTTAGTTTACGTTGTCTACACTCAATGTCATTACTAAAGTATTTAGCATACCTTAGTACTTCATCTACAGTGCTATTTTGCCAGCACAACATGTGCTGCTTAATCATTTCACTTATCTCGGGCTTCAATCCATATACAAATCTATATCCAAAATGACTCATGTCCTTTTCACTCAAAGTCTCATAACCGCTATACTGTTTGAAAACCAAAAGTAGCCTTTCATAGTAGGCATGTACAGATTCCTTTCTCTCCTGTGTTGTTCTATCAATCTTTACCCAATCTGTTTCTTTTGGTGGAATTTTATTTTTCAAAAACGTGATAACCTGGTCATACTTTCTCATCACTTCTGGACCTGGCGCTCCAGTTTTTGCATCTCTAGGATATTCTTCTGTTGGCCAATCAATTGTAATCTTACATTCTGTCCATAAATCTGCTGGTACTACAATATCAAACAATCCATCCAGATCTACCCACATCACCTTCGAAACCTTTACAAATCTTTCCACTTGTCTATACCATTCTACAGGTTTCTCTCTCAATTTCGGAAAATCATTCGTAAATGACACTATATCTTGTCTAGACCATGGGACATGCACATAGCTTTCTCCTGGAGTTTCTCTCATTGGACATTCCATCACTATTGGTTCCTTTTCTTTCACCGTAAAAGCCAAAGATGCTTTATCGGTCATTCCCTCTTTTCTTTTCATCCACCTGCTCCTCCATCTGTCCACATCTCCCCATTTTCTCAATAACACAATCAGTTCTTTTATCTGTGTTAATCGTCCTGATGTGTTCAGATTTTCTATATCCTTTTCACAAAAATCTACTCTATACGGTTTCTGCAAACTTCTGATTTTTCCAAATTCTATTCCTAGTTCATTCGCTGTCTCTTCCAACCTTTCATGCAAATTTCTAGCTCTCCAAGTAATACTTTTACCCAAAAACATAATCTCTTCGTCCTGATATGATTTAAATTTTTCTGTACCAATAGTCCCTAAAATCAACTCCTCCATGTCTATCTTTAGTCTGATTACATCCAACGGTTGTGGTTCTGCATCTTTCTTCTGCAAATTCCTCATCCACTCATTTAATTCCTCTGGAGTCGGACCTACAGGGGTACTATTTATTTCTATCCAATTTGTGCTTCTCTCTGGGGTCTCAGTTGCTGACTCAGTTCCCATAGGAATCCTTCTTATCTCACTCTCATTTACTTTCAAGTTAGTAGGTAGACTCAATCTATACGAGCTAACCAAATCTCTTGTCTCTCTAGTTTCTGTAATTATCCCTTCTCTCATTCTTTGCATATTCGAGTTCATTGGGATGGTCAAGGAATGCTCATCTATTCTTTGGTTTTCAAATACCGGTATTACTGGTCCTATTGTCACTGGCACAGTCACGGCTTCCATGTTCATAGTTAATTGCCTTATTTTCTCAGTCAATTCTCTTGTGGTTCTTGCTAACTCAGATGTATTACCACTGTCAGACTTCTCATTCTGTGGAGTCTCTGATTTTTCATTTAACCTATTTATTTCATAACTTCGTTCAGGGCTTTGATTCCTCCCAGTTTCCATTGGTGGTGCATTCGGTGTCACCACCGCAGAATTCTGTTGATATGGAGGTGGTTTTCTGTTTAAAATATCTTCCAGCAATTCATCCTCTGTTTCGCTACCTCCATACCCATACCTCTCTGCTACTACATGTTTCTTTTTCTCTGTACACTTTTTCCCTGTAACTTCTTCATCTGTTATGGCTGGAAACAAACCATCCGCCATATTAGCATATCTCCAACGTCTCATCGTATCTTCATGATTCACTCCCCATACTCTTCCGTGAACTAAACTATAATTCTTTGCACCTCTGTGTCTTTCTCTTTCATACATCTCATCTTCCCATTCACCTAACGCTTCAAACTGTGTCGGTCTAGGTCTTGGCTCGAGTTTCATCATTTTCTCTCTCAAATTCCGAAGTACAGCTGTGCTAAATGAACCATTTTATGGAACGGCCAATACTCCATCATTCTGAGTATATTTTGTCCAATTCTCCAACCAAATGCAAGTATGATAACCATATTTCAACATCATATGAGAAGCTGGCGTTTTCGGCGGAGGAATTACTTGTCCTTCCCTAGTCACTACCTTCTTGTCCTTCTTGAAAAAGTTTTTAATTTTCACCATCCATGACGGTTTCTCTCTACAATACTCATAATAAGCCATATTTCACGATTCTTTCTTTTCGACAACTCACAACTCTGTTCTGTTTACTGTGTGCTATTCGGACCTATCCCAGCGCGTCTCACACCAACGCACCAATCCGAGAGCTTCTACGTCACTCTCAACTGGCCAATACCAGCGCGTTTTCACACTAATGCATCAATCAGAAAGCTCTTAGTTTTCCCACCACTGGCCAATACCAGCGCGGTCTTAGTCAACGTCAGTTCTACTCCTGACCCCTCCTTTACAAAAATGATCTGCAGTTTTTCTTGACTGAATTTTATTAGTTACAACGTAAAACACATTTCCATTGTCTGTTTTCGCTAAACAAAAGAGATAGCTTACTCTATCTTGTAAGAATACTGTTTTATTCGATAAGTGTAGCACTTCCCTCTACCTTACCCTTCTCTCAATCAAGGGGTAAACCCGTTTCTCTGGGGATAAAACACATGTGGAGACTACACTGCTCCTGAGAATTAAGGCCAGAGTTTCACAAGAAAACCGGTTGCTATTTCACTCATACACGTTTTATACATGAAATGTCCCTATCATAACACAATCCTGTGTTATCACCAATTTGAAAAATCAGACAATGCACAATTCCATGTGACTTCTCTTGCCACACGTGTCCACTTCCTACTTCCCGGAAGCTTCAAAATTTCGACTTACACATAACATAATACAATTCGACATGAAGTGTTAGACATAAATGATCAATAATCAATAATCACCAAACTAATCTATAGTAACCATAACTCTGCTACCAAGAAATCTGATCCAGCGCGGCTAATATAAATTCCTCTCCTTCGGATATGACATCCAGGTGAAATCATTCACATCTACTATACCATATGACGGTGGGGCCCATAACACCGCATATCATACACTCAGTCGTTCCCTGGATCACACCCACATTCACTAAGGAGAAAAACGAGTTGCTGGAGGAACGGAATACCTTATTAAATTTGACAGATTATTACCTTAAACATCATATACATTCAGTTTTTAATCCTGTCGGTTCTAAAACATCAAGGTACTCCGCTCTTTGGTCGATGGACCAACTAGTAGAATAAGTTGATGGTGATCGAGACCAGCTCAATCATTTAAAACCCTAGTAAATATCAAATTTTATTAATGAACTAAAGAACCACAGACTCAAAATTAATTAGAAATACATTTTTATCTAAATTTAAATTTGCACGAGTGAGATTCTTAGTTTATTAATCACCTTAATACATTCTTTTACATTTATATAGGAAATTCCGTAAAGAAATCGAAATTATGCATTACCTATTTAGATGCAGATAGGAATGGTTCACCAAAAGAAGATAAACCGTAAATCACAGAATGGACTCCCAAACTGACTGACTGTCCCTCTAGATGGCCTCCTCGACAGGACCTCCAATACAGATTTCCCGCAACGGTCTAGTTCCTTCCCCAGTCAGGTTCGAAGTCAATGGCAGCATCCGCATTAACATCAGCATCGGCATTTGCAATAATAACAGCATCGACTCCTCCCATATAAGAGCAGTCCTTCTTAAACCCTACTTCTGGCTTACTACACAAAAAGTTGCAATGTTTGGGGGCAGGAATCACGCTAATTGGTCCATTTGAGGGGTGGCGAAGATTGTCTCATCGCCTTCCTTGCTCAAACTGGTTTCTGGGATGGTTAAAAGTTCACTGTTTCCCATGCTCTTTGGGTAAAAGCAGTCCAAATTGTCTATTCACTTTGTTGCGATTTTGATGGTCACATTTTGGACAGTTCTTTGTTTCTCAATACTTCCTTCTTTCCTTTCTCACGGATACGTGCTAAGTCTTTCTTGGCACTCTCCTCATAAAAGGTTGCTCCGTCCTTGACTTTTCTCACTCCATATACAGGCCGTACCCATGTGGTTCAGCTCCATTATTTCTTTCGCTTAGAGGCCATCTTTGGTTTCTGATATGACCTCATCTATGCCGGCAGCCATTTTCGCAGCCTGGCCTAACAGGCCCAAACGGACTATCATAAAAACAAACACATTCGTAATTAAAACAAAGAAAATAAGCCTTTCTGTTTACCACCCGTCATTCTAAGAACCCGTGTTAGGTGTTACCTAGCAGAAGCGACATTTAAAGCCATTTTACTTACCATCCGTGTTCTTTGCCACAATACAATTTTCACTACACAACACAAATCATGCGATTTTACTCTGATTAGTACGCAAATCACAATTTTAATATTATAATACTTCACAATGGTAAATAAATTAGATTTTGCACAAAAAGGGCAGTTACCATTTATGTAAATGTTTATTAAAGGTGCATTTTGTTGGTTATTTTCATCAAACAATTAGTACCGTTAATTTATTATTCTTATTTAAGGGGGTTTCAAAATTATTTCATTTACCTTGCTCCATCAACTTAAAACCTGGCTGTAAGGGTTTGAAAAAAAAAATAATGACCTTGACACCATGGGAGAAAACTCCCAGGGTGTGTGGGTCATTAGTTTTTTTGCTTTTTAAAAACAAACTCCCGCTTTGGGAATTTGCTTTTAAAATATTGGCTCTTTTCACTTGGTGCCTGGTGAAGAGCTGATACCACACATGGTGAACTGGATACTACTGCAGGGAATGGGATTTCAGCTTGTGTGTGCCGGTACTGCACAGCTGCTGGCCATAGAGGCTTTTGCACATTTTCATGAACATCAGTGGCAGCCTCAGAAGCTTTTGTATGCTTAATTTTTTGGGAGTAGGTTTGGAGAATTTACTGCCCAGCACAACGTCCCATTGCTAAGGCTCTCATGGCCCTGCTCTTTTCAGTGTTCCTCTGCGGCAGTCAGGTACTGACAAGCTCATAGTTCTGTCCCGTCTCCAAGCTCCCCCACTTTAAGGCCTCTTCTCCTCTCTCGCATAGTGAACACTTTTAGGAAGTTGCCTGGTCTGTGACCAGTGTCTAATAAACCTGAGCACTTTCACTTGTTCATTTTGTTGTCAAGGCAATGTTCTGTGATCATGGCCCATCCTCTGCAATAATGTGTGCTTCTCCTTTGCTGCTCTTGAGTCATTGTGCTGATATAAGCCGACCGTTGCCATGGTTCTGTAAGATGATTGTACCCAACAGATAGGAAGTGCTAGGGGAGGGATAGAAAGAAGGGCAACAACTGACTGTAGCAGAAATAAGCAGTGCAGGGTGTGTGTGTGCTTTTCAAGAAAGGGGGGGCAGAGACAGGTATTGAGATTGGAGCAACATCTGATACAAGCACTGCAGAAAATTAATATTTCTAAAAATACAATAATGAATTATCGTGCATTTTTATTCACAGTCCTGGCATGCAGGTTGTTGGAAATGACCATCTTTTGTGTGGTATTCCTTCAGATTTTACCTTCTTTTGCTGAACCCATTTTTGCTGTCCCTTGAATTTTGCACACTTTAATCTTGCTAACCAGTGGTAAAGTGCTTATGCTCTCCTGTCTAAACATGTTACAAGTGGCATACCTCTAATTGGCAGATTTAATTTACTTGTAAGTTCCCAGTATATGGCACAACATCTACCAGGGCCTGTAAATTAAGTACTACTAATGGGCTGCACCACATGATGTGCCACCCACTAAGGTAGTTCTGTAAAACATGTTTCAAAGGTTTCCGTCGCAGCCTGAGTGTGCAGTTCTAAACTGCTATTTCAATGTGGCAAAACTAACCTTATGCCAGGCCCAAACTTTCCTTTTTAATACTTAAAAGTCACCCTTATGGTAGGGTACCATGCACCCACCCATAGGGCAGGTGCATGGTATTTAAAAAATAGGGCATGTATATTTAATGTTTTGCATGCCCTAGTCATTTTTCACTGTGGCAAGGCTGGCTCTCCCATAGGGAAACACTGGGTTACATTATAACAACGTATAATGCTTAATTCCAGTTTGGGAGCAGCTAGAAAATGATTCAAAGGCTCATTTTTGCTGTAATTTAAAATGCAATTTAATGGTCAATTCAGATTTTATGTTACTATTTTGGAAATTACACTTTTAGAAAGTTGTCATTTTTCTGCCTAAAACTAAAAGGATTCCCTGCCAGTGTCCAGCTGTCACCTGATCCCTGATGGCTCCCCTGTGGTGAGATATTTATTGATCCCAGACAGTGGGCAATAGGCCCTGTGAGTGGGGAGGGTGGCTCCTTCTTTGACAGGATACCCTGAGAGGCTGTGCATGTCCCCTTCCTGTGCTTCAAAGGATGTCTACCTTGCCGCTGACAGATAAAGCTGACACCTAATCCTGCCTCCCCTTTGTCTCTCTAGTTAGGCTGGCATCAAACCCAGTGGAAGTAGAAGAAATGACCAGAACTGATTTAGGGGGTAGACAAATGCTTGCCCTCCACCCACAGGCTGGCACTGGGCATGAAAGTGGACCTCACAGACTTCTCCTCAGAACACTCCTGGACCTGTGGGGAGTGTGAAGAAGGGCTTCCCTGCTTTCTGAGGAACTCAAGGGAATACTGGCCCTGCTTGCCTTGAACACGGGACCCCAAAAGTGACTCCAAGGGTCAGTTGGCTGACCTCCTGTTTGAGTTACAGGGACACAACAAGGTTCCAGAGGCTCTTTCCCTGCAACTGCCCAGCTGACCAGTACCTCCAGTGGACCTGCCCTGGACCCTGCTGCTGGCCCTAAGTGGTAACCCCCCCCCAGGTCCTGGGCCCTTTACTGGTATTATAGTATACTTTTCCTGTCCCCAAACTGCAAGAGCTGGGACTTAGAAACTTTTTGCCAACTTTCTGTCTGGAAAACCGATGGAGACTGGGGTTGCTGTTGAAGCGACGTCAAATCACCAGAAGAACTCCGCTTGCTGGTTTGCCCCGCTGAAGGAGAGCTGACTTCCACAAAATTTCAAAGTCTGAACATAGAAGGCTTTACCGAAACCGATGCCAAGCTGAAGCCGATCGACTTTAAGGCCTTCCTCAGCATGGACTCAGGACTCCACCCACTCTGAGCTTTTCTGTCTCCATCAACGATAGAACCGGGACCCTGCGCTTTTAGCAACCCACCATTGTCAAGCCCTGCTCACGATTCAGCCTGCAGCTTGCCCCACCAGCAACTTGACGACAACCACTTTTTCTCCATAAACCTTTTTAAGTCCAAAGTTGAACTTTCCACGAGCCTGGTCCCTGTATCCTACCTGCGCTCCATCGTGGTTGGTCTAAAATTTTGACTTTGACCTCTTCTAGTGCGACCATATAACCACAGTTGGCACTTTGTGCTTTTTGGTGCAATTTTAATTCCAAATTTAAAAATTCATATCACCGGTTCTATTTATTGGATTTTGTCATTCATTTTATTTATTCAAATGTACTCTACCTTTCTAAATACACTAGATGTGATCCTCCATAGGTATAAATATCAACTCATACATTCATTCTCTAAAGCATGGGTACTCACAAACTTTTTCCCAGAGGCCATAATGTTTGGACTGTGGTGTTATAGAGGGCTGCATTGATGTCAGCATGGTGGCAGATTGGGGGCGTGTTGGGGAGTAAGTTGGGTGCAGGGAAAGTGAAGCTTGTACATCTAGTGGATAAATTGCACAATGACAAACCAGAAAATTTAGGATCAGTCCTAGCTTACCCAGTTGACCAAATGTTGAGATCCTAAGTATTGTTTTATTTGACTTTCACTCATTTTAAATCATTATTGTATATAAGTGGACCTCGAAATGCATGAATTTAGGATGTGCGCTGTACAAAACCTTCTTCTGTATATGATGTAATAAACTATACTGTTGTTCATGTATAATCCCAGGGCACCCACATGGTGACTTGCCTCTTAATTCACTATTGGCATTCTTGCCGGGGTGGGAGGGGGCATGAATTTATTTTTTTAAAAGGTTTTATATAGCGCTGGCTAGACCCGAGGGTATCAGAGCGCTTTACAATGGTTAGCAAGGACAACAATTGCAATATAACATTTGTACAAAAAGGTAAAATGCAGGACAGTAAGAACAATATGCATAGGACAATTATAACATGGGCAATAAAAATAATAAAAATAATTAGGTCATAACAAGTATTGGATAATTCAACTAGGGAGGGAAGTCAAGGATGAGGGGGGAATATAAAAGAAGGAGGGAACTGAGGAGGGTGATGGGAGAGGAGAAAGCATGCGGGAGTAGACAGTAATTATAGGAGAACTAGAGGGGGGAGGTTATAAATATAGGAAAAAAAGAGTAGAGAGGGGGTAGTGAGTCAGGAATAATGGGGCGGGAACATAGTACAGTCGGGAGCAGGTTGAGACACCATGCTAGGCGGCAGTGGTTAAGGACCCCAGTATTTATTGAGAAGGTGCAGCTTGAGGACTTTTTTGAAGCTGAGGTAGGAGGGGTTGCAACGAAGATCTTTAGGGAGTGAGTTCCAGATAGTAGGCGCATTTCCGGAGAAGGAGCGTGATTGAGTAGATTTCTTGTTTAACAAAGGAGGAACTAGTATGAGAGCATTGGTGCTCCTCATTACTCTAGCACAGCCAGCTTTGTGGAGTTTATCTGAAAGATACAGTGGGGTGTGAAGATGCAAGGCTTTATGCGTAATGCAAGCGGTCTTGTAAGTGGATCTGCCTTCGATGGGAAGCCATTTGAGACCTTTGAGGACGGGGGAGATGTGGTCAAACCATCTACAATCGGAAATAAGCCTGGCCGCGAGGTTGAGGACTGATTTGATTGGCGCTAAGTGGACTTTCGGTGTTCCAGAGAGAGCGGCATTACCATAGTCCAATTTAGACAATACCAGTGATTGAACAACTAATTTATAGTCATCAGCAGGAATGAAGGGTTTAATTTTCTTGAGGTGATGAAGAGTGAAGAGAGCTCCTTTAGCAGAATTTATTATGTGGGGAGTAAGGCTGAGGTTCTGGTCAATGTTAATTCCGAGGGATTTAATTGAGTTAGAAGTGGAAAGAGAGCAGTTGAGAGCTTTAAGGTCGGAGATCCATAGATGAATGGGGAGCCGGTTGTTTTTAGGAGCGAAGAGAATGATTTCCGTTTTTTAGGGTTGAGTTTAAGGTGATTGTGATGGAACCAGTGTAGAATCAGCATAGAGGTGGAAGTTAATTCCTGCTTGCTTAAGAATGAGGGTGAGGGGTTCCATGAAGAGGTTGAATAAGGAAGGTGAGAGAATAGAACCCTGAGGAACACCCAAGGAGACAGGAAAGGGTTTAGAGAGGCAATTGCTGATTTTAATTTGTTGGGTTCTGTGTTGAAGGAATGAGGTGAACCATTTGAGGACAGGACCATTGAAGCCGAAACGAACTTTGAGGGTATTGAGTAAGGCGGAGTGGTTAACAGTATCAAAAGCAGCAGAGAGGTCAAGGAGAATGAGAAGGGAGGCCTCACCCTTGTCAAGGGATTGGTGGATGTCATCAATAACGTTGAGCATGGCAGTTTCAGTACTGCAGGCCTTTCTAAAGCCTGACTGGTATGTGCCCAAAAGGTTGTAAGAGTCAATGTGCTTGTCCAATTGTAGCAAGGCGCATTTTTCGAGGGCCTTAGATAGAAGCGGAAGATTAGAGATAGGACGCAAGTTGTTGAGGTCGTTGGGGTTGGCAGTAGTGTTTTTAAGGATGGGAGTGATTTGGCCAAGTTGGAGGGAGACCGGGACACAACCCGTGGCCAAGGAGGAGTTGATGATGGTGGTCCAATATGGTGCAATAATGTGTTTTAAGTCTTGAACAAGTTTAGCGGGAAGAGGGTCCATGGTATGAGAGGAGGGTTTGAGCTTGGAGATGATGTTGAAGACTTCAAGCTCTGTAACTGGGTGGAAGGTAAGCCAAGAAGCATTATTTTTTAGCTGGGGGTTGGCGAAGAAGTGTTTAGGAGGGGCGACAGCAAGTTGGAGATGAACAGAGTCAGGGGGCGAAGGCGTGAAAGGAGACTTGGGGGGAGGTCATGGAGGGGAGATGAGCAATGTGGAGGGGGGTTAAGCTAAAGGATTGATCGATCTTGGAGATTTTTCGGAAAGAAGTTAGCAATATCTTCACATCTTTCGGTAGAGGCCATCAATTTGGGGGGGCCGAAGCAGTTTGTTTTTTGATGATGTTAAATAGTTCCCTGGGTCTATTTTTTGCCCGGTCGAGTTGTGCGCGAAGAAGGAGGCCTTCTCATTAAGGATGTGCTTTTTGTAATTAGCCCTTGCGGCTCTGAGGAGAGCAAGATTTGAGGGGGATGGGTGTTGTCTCCACATGCGTTCGGTCAGTCTAAGCGAGCGTCTCTCATTGTTGAGTTCAGCATTAAACCAGGATTTGGCGGGGATGTTTTTTTGCAGTTTTAGTTTGGCTGGGGCGATTTGGTCAAGGACCTCGATGATGGATTTGTTGTAGTGTTCGGCAAGGTCATTTGCATTTTGTGAGGGAGGTGTAAGTTGAAGTTTTGCTTTAATCTTAGTTTCCAGCTCGCCTGGAGGAATAAGGTGAAGATTTCTGGTTAATTTCCTATGTTTGATGTTTTTAGGGGAAGGGGGAAGCGCGGCGCAATTAATGGTGAAGAGGATGAGGAGGTGGTCAGACCAGACAATCGGGACAATGTGGGAGAGGGAAGCCAGTTCTTTGCTAGTGATGATAGCGTCGAGAGTAGCCCCTTTGGAATGTGTTGGCGAATGGCAGAGTTGATTCAGGTTATTAATGTCGAGTAGATCCTTGAGGATGTTAACCGAGGGCTCATCCTTTTTGTTCCAGTGAATATTAAAGTCTCCGAGGAAGAGGTTTTTAGAGTTGGAGATCAAGGTTAGGGAGAGAAGGTCCGACAATTCCTCCACAAAGGGCAAAGGGTCGCCAGGTGGATGATAGATGATATGTAACCGAATAGGAGGGGAACCATAAACTTTAAGTTCAGCTCCGATGTATTCAAACGTAGCATAATCAGGGTTCTGAGCAAGGGAGAGTTGGAGTTCATCTTTATAGATAATGGCTAGGCCTCCTCCAATTTTGACAGGTCTGTCTTTTCTGAGGATGGAGTAACCCGGGGGAGAGAGCAGGTCAAGAATAGGTGAAGAGTGAGCTTTGAGCCAGGTTTCCGTAAGAAAAGCAATGTCAATGTCTTCACTGAGGATGGTTTCCGAGATTTCTGTTGCATGTTGTATAGCCGATCGACAGTTGACCAGCATGCAGTTGAGGGGTTTAGGGTTGTTTTTAGGGGGGGGAGCAAGAGTGGATAGTGGTGAGTTGCGGAGGAGGTCTAGGCGAGCCTGGGGAGGTAGGGATACGGCTTCTCCCCAGGATCACTGGAATAGCGGAGTGAGGAGTAGGAGAATCAGTAGTCATGGCAGTAGGGGGATATGTATCTAAATTTGTGTTTGGAGGAAACTAGCACTGAAAAAATACATCTGAATACAGTAATATAATCTGATGTTGTAATGTGTAAGGGTTCTGCATGTAAATAAATACACTTTTTGAATATTGAGGAGACTATCATCTTTCTTACACTTTTGCTGCAAGGTGTGTTTAAAAATAAAGGTGTTCCTAAAGTTAAACAGGACACTTCAAGTTACTTCCTTTTTTCACTTTAATCAACCTTTAAATAAATGCTTGCCCGTTTATTTAACCTCTTTTTAATGGCAATGCTGAGTCGGTAAACAGCAGCCTAGTACTGCTGTTGAAAGGTCAGGAGGGCTGTATGCAGCGCCCGGAACGTACTTTGAATATCACTGCTCTAAAGGAATGTACAAACAGACTCTTTAACCCCTTTACCGCGGCCGAAATTTCGCCGCGGTGCGGCGGCTTTGAAGAGTGGGCGGGGCCGCGTCGGCCAACGGACGTGCGCAGCACTACGGAGGTAGTGCTTGCGACGGCCGTTGGCCGACAGAAGCAGCGAAAGGGTTAAACATAGTATAATAAATATTGCCGGCGCAGGAAGGCATGGTATATTCTAGTGACCAATGCTTCAGATAACCTTTTGAAAAAGAATCCATAAAAAGACATACTTACAAATCATTCCATGTATTTGTAAGTGTAAATGCATACACTTTTTGAAGTAAATTGATTTCTATGACAGAAAACATTAGATACAATTTAAGGAAGGCTTTAAACACAATTTTCATGGATTTTATTTTTATAGTTTGAGAACAAAATTGTAGGAAGAACTGTCAACTGGATATGTGCCAGTCTGAGAACAACAAAAAGAAAAAACAATGACTCGAGGAGACGAAAATGTCCAGAAGCCAGTTTCAGAATAAATCCGCCTTCATAGATACAAATAAAGGCCACCCTGAGAAACCCTTGCGCCACCATGGGTGCACCGTATTTACAATACGGAGCACCATGGCGCAAGGATTGACAGATGCGTCAGAAATTCTGACGCATCTGTTGGTGCAAAAGTCACGCATTGCTGGAGTCGTGTCGCAAGTCAGAATTGCAATGCATTTTGAGGCCTATTCCCACTACACTGGGTCAATCCTTACGCCTGCTACAAGCAGGATTAAGGTTTTGACGCAGTGGCGTCCTAAAAGTGACGCAGTGAAATCTTGCATACATTATACCTGACGCAGGTATAATGTGACGCAGGGCTTTACAACGTGACGCATCTCCCTAGATGCTTCACATTGTAAATTGGCTGCATTTTTTACGCCGCCGCTGCGTCACAAAAGTGATGCAACAGCAGCGCAAAAGTGTCGCAAGGGGCTTGTAAATCTGCCCCATATTTTATAAATTTTCCGGCATTAACTTCATTCATTAAGTCTATCACTTTTCTACTTCTGTTTTTCAGAAAAAGGGGCTTTTCAGGATTTAAAAAACTCAAAAAGAGATTTAACAGAGAAATTGCCAGTGATGGAAGACTGACAAAAGCGTAGCATATCTGGCTATTAGCATTAAATGTAAAGAAAATTAAGAAGGCAGTGTCTCTATGCCAGGTTAATGGCTTACCCAGGAATGAGTGCAATCATTCTAGGTGAACACCAACATTTGGGGAATGTCTGGATGAGACAACCACTACATTCTTCACATGCAGGACTTCACCCAGCCATGACACACTAGCCCAGCCTTTCTTGCTTGAGAATCAGGGCCGGACTGGGAACCAAAAGCAGCCCTGGAACATTTTGTCAGACCAGCCCCCATACTGAGTGCAGCAAGTAAGCACAATGAGCGAGCTCAACAACTACAAGGTGGGTTTGGGGAGTATTTCTCTCAAGAAATGTTGGGGAAAAATCGTGAAAATGGTGTACCAGGCCACAGGGAAAAGGTCAGTTCTGCACAAGGGAACAGAAGAAAGGCCTGAGGTCTGCTCAGAGACCTTTGCACAGATGGAGTGGCCTTTCATACATATGTGCCTGTACCAACAAGGACTGCCGGTGTGTTTTTGCTGCACAGACAGCTAGCTGGTAGTATTCACCTGTGGCTCTGAAACCGCTCTACTAGCCCTTAGTGAGAACACCAGGCCAGCACTGAGAGCCCCTGATGCTGCTGTGGGAGGATGGAGCAGCCTGAACCTGCTGCACAGTGACAGCGACTGATCGCATGTGCTTTAAATCAAGGGATTTTCATTTCGTTTTAAAGCGTGGCTCGCATGCACTCTTCATGGTACTGGCAGGCAAACCTGCCCCGAACTCCTCCCCACATCCAGAGTCACCCCCAGCCAGGAATGTGTCTAGCACCAATGCCTGCCTATATGCTTGAGTCACAGGCCTACCTTAGGCACAATGATGAGGGAGTGCAGGAGTCAGGATGTCTTACCTGCCATTCACTTTTTGTCGCAATTTTTCTGTTTCCTGTGCTCTCTCATTTCATGAGGACAAGCACCAAGGTAGCTGTTTTTGGTGTGCATGTATAGGCATGTGTATGCGCCCTAAAACAGCTTCAAACAATTAAAGGGCAGCAGTTGCAAGGTACTACGGGACCGCATAAGTCGCACCACTACTTCTGGGGACCAAGAACGGACTCCCGGGGACAGAAACCGACCTCCAAGGGTCAAAACCAGCCTCCAGGAGCTCCGGCCTCCCGGGGGATTGCCCGCTTTGCGGATGGCCAGTCCGACCATGTTGAGAATGCAACATCATCCCGATAAAAACAGCCACATTAGCAAGTGATGAAAAGTTCCTATCTTTTTGCCTGGAGGTGACAAGCACTACAGCCTTAAGCTGTAGGATGGCCCTAATTGAGATATGAGAGGAAATACTTATTCTGCCATTAACTACACCAGGACCCATACCTTGCATGTGAAAGGAGAGGGTGCAAAATAAAAAAAGACAATAGTCTTGAGCATTTCCCAGCACTGTTTCTTTTTCCTACATAGTGCATATATGTTAGTTAGTCAAAAAAAGACTAAGGGCATCATTTAGTGTTTATCAGAGTGCAGGGCCTGACTGGAAACCCAAAGCAGCCCTGTCAATCTTGTCGGACCAGCCACCCCCCTCCCACCAGGAGAGGAGGGGGGGTTAGTGCAAGTGTGAAGCACTGCTGCTTTTGTTACTGGGGACCGATAGTGCAGCATCGCTGCAAAATCGGCCCTCAGTAACAAAACCGGCCCCCCACCACTGCAAAACCGGCCCGCACCCTTCCAGTCTCCCGGGAAAATGCCTGATGCCCCCTACGGCCGGTCGGACCCTGTCAGAGTGGGAGGAACTCCATAAACCTGCAGCTCTCCTGCGCTGCAAAACTTGCATTTCCAATGCTCTATTTAGAGTCAGGGGAATTGCTGGATTACCTTCGGTAGAGCAACCGTTGGCTCCTTCAATGGTTATCCCTGGCCCAGTGGTTCATCAGCCAAAATATCACTGGGTCACAGTGATGGCGAGTTTGTGTCCTCTGAACAAAAAAGTTTACTGAGTTGGCACTTTAAACGTGGCGCCTGCTATGCAAACCTTCAATGCTTTGAAGAGAACTACTGTATCCTGCTCCACCAGGCAAGCAGAGATCTTTAAATGCATTCATTGCATGGTTCTCCTCCAGGTCATTACCTCTGCCCTCCTGGCAGACCAAAGGACCCTCAGTCAGGGTCTAAATAAGACCCTAAGTGGTGTTTTTACTAAAATGCATCACAACGCAGTACAACAACCAACATTGCTGCACTGTACTGCATGCAAGCGAGAGAGTGGGAAAACTCCATATATTCCAAGATATGGCACTGTCCTCCTGTCTCCCCAGCCCCAGCTCTGGTGCATAATCAGGCTCCCAGCACCATACACACAGCTTTGCACCTTAGTGCAAGGGTGTATCTTGATGTGTAGCATAGGTTTAGTATTAGAGGGGAACCCTTCCAGTACAAAATGCTATGTTTACATTATTTTTTAAACTTTTCCTACTTAGTAGTGTGTTGTACAGTGCAGCACAATTGCAAAGCCGGGAAAGATTGGAGAAATAAAAGCATTTAAACTTGATAACACCAATGTCAAAATGGCATTATATTTTGATGTAAAACTCTCTCTCCTTTTTGTTTTAGAAGATAGAGTTTTGCATCAAAAGCCATGGGTGGTTGCATGGTAACTCCTATGTACCACTCATGGAACGCACCTTGACACTAGGTAATGCAAAGTAGCGCTAGGAGCTGCTTTGCGTTACTTTTGGGAGACTTTCTATTGTAAAACACAGTTTTCCCTGAAAAGTAAATTTCGAATAAACATTTGGCGCCAATTTGCATCCCTTTTGTGAAGCAAATCCAGAGAAAATATTAGTAAAAATACCCCTAAGTGTCAGTGTGAAGTGAGCACACAGCTGGGCCAAAGTACCACATCCCTTCTGCACCTCTTCACATACTCATGGAAAGGGAACTTTTGTGAGCAGAAAAATGAAAGTTTACTTAACCTGTTCTGTAACTCATTGAGTTCCAAAACTAATCTTACATTAATTGCTGCTGATTTTGCTGAATGAACGGATTCATCATTTGCATGCTTTGTCTTTCCCTCTTTCCTAATGAGTGCCACCTCTCCTCTTCATCATCCAGGGCACATGAGTTATATGAGGATCTTTGCTGTTTCTAACTGTTTATTCTGCAAAGAAACTTCTGTGCAGGGCATCATACACAATAAGGCACACAGGTGGTGTCATGAAGGGCTGCGCTGGCCCACCACAGAGTGGAGTGTCTCCTTTTATGTACTTTCAGGGGCTAAAGTTAATACATATATCTCAGAATTTCTCTGATTCAATGCTTGAAATGCAGGCAGCAGAAGATTGGGACACTGAACAGGGATTGCCTTTCTCTGTTCCCGAGTTGTGTTGTCTAATATTCTTGCATTAACTCGGAGAATTTCGAAGTTATAAGTATGACATTTATTTAGATACCTTAAACGCAACAAGGCAGGTGATCAGCTCTGCCCTGAGCCAGCACAGCTCTTCATGATATGGACCTCTCGGCCAACCATACAAAATATGTTGTACTTGGGAAGTATTGCCGATACACAGTACTGAGATCCGCTCAAACTAGCAGAAAGAACGAAGTAGAAAATATATTCAGTCACCTTAAACTAAAAAGCAAAAATAAATACACATCACCACTGTGTTAGGAGATTATTGATTTTAACTCTCAAGCTGGCTTTATTTGGTACAGGCGTCATCTCCTAAGAGATGCCAGAGTTAAGACACTTCTGAGTCCTTCTGAAGTGGGTCCGGTTCACTGTGGCTTTCTTCTGGGGTGTCGTAGGGCCAGGTCGGGTCTTGATCCGACGTCCTCAGGCACATGCAAAGAGGAGGAGACGAGAATCAGAGTACTGAACGTACCCGCGAATGAGGGAGGGGGAGTGAGGGAATCACACGAGTGCTCGGTGCTGTACAGTGAAGTGTCCGTGCACAGGGAAACGGGAGTAGGGGAGAGAGGAGATAGAGTGCAGAGGAAACACCTCTCTATGTATCCGGCTTCTCCCGTGATCCAACCCACCCCGCCACCTTGCTCCGTGCCTTTGTAAGCCACGCTTCTCCTGAAGCGTGGCGGGGCGCAGCGTGGGAACGGTGGCCTCCTGGCTGCTTCGGTTCTTTGGCTCCCTCCGTAGTTTCTGGTACCGGTCCGGCTACCATCAGCGTCGCTCCTTCGTTTCTTTCTCCTGCGTCGGTCTGCTGCTCTCCTTCGTTCCACCCGGAAGCGTGCTCCAGTCTGGAAGAAATGTCCTCATCCCTTATTGGCCAGGAAATGTCGACGTCATTGTTAAAGGCGGTCTGTCCACGGCCCGGGGTTTGTTTAAAGGGCCCGCTCTCCGATACCAGTGTGTCCGCTCTAGGCGTGGTGAAGGAACATGCGTTCCATTCTTCCTGTGGACAAATAAGAGGTTCGGTAACAGAGGGCGCAGACCACCATTCCATTTCAACTCCTGAGTCAGAGGGCACCGTGTGACACACACCGACATTCAAGATCTAGGACAAAGGATGCAATCCCAGCAAAATCACTATTGGTGAAAAAAGTTAAAAGCCACGCATACCCAGATATCAGGAATGATGAGCTCAAGAAGCAGGTAATGTTGGACACTAAAGGTAACCTACTCTGCTCCTTGGGTATCACCCACACCCTGATAATGGACCCCCCAGACATCCCCTTGCAGGCGGGGGCAGTCACTCACTGCACCTGCCTACAAGGGGATCTCTGATCCCCCGTAAAAGTGCATGCGGGTTGCCGCATGCACTGTGAAACAAGGAGCGGCTTCAGAGCAGCCGCTCCGTTTTTCACATGAATGCGCTGCCCCGAGGGCAGCGCGAGTTGCGGCTGCCCTTGGGGCAGTGCATTCATCCTAATACAGCGCATTTTCCTTGTTTGCGCCAGGGGCACCTTTTACAAAGGTGGCCCAGCGCAAACAAGGAAAATGGGCGTATGTATGGTACGGCCGCAGATTACCTTTGTATGACTTTGTTTTCTCACTCTCGAGTGTAATGACATCACTTGAAGTCATTTAGGATGCAAAGAAGGACATTTGAAGTTTTTATTCCAATATATTATAGTGAATTTTTTGGGAGGGTGGGAAGACATTTGCAGATAGATGCCAAGTTTAAAATTAGCAGATGATTCTATAAATTAGTGAATTATCTTCAAAATGTGAATTATTTGGAGACGTTTAATGTTCCGTTTTGTAGCTCCTATTCTCCTATTTTGATTCTGTCCTTTAGCACCGACAAACATAACTTGACTACGTTGAAATAGTTTTCTAGTGTAAGTTAAAAAAAAAGGGAGCAGAAGGCTTTTGGGGCAATCCGACTCAATTGCTGCCTGTCAAGTGACTGCAATTTCCATTTTTCATTTTATTTATGGAGCAGTATTTGTTAAATGTTTTAATAGTTTTGCCAAGGTTTTAAGCAGTTATGACTTAAAAAAAAAACCAGCACTGAAAGAGCACTCAACGCTCTTAAATTTGTAGGGGTGCATTATATTCATGTACGAACTGCGCTCACATATATTCTAATGTTTGGTTGAACTTTGTGCATATTAGAACGAAGTTTATATATCATCATATTAAAATCAGTGGAATGAAATTGTGATGCTATTCACAGGATTGATCAACATTTCGAAATCATGTAACTATGCACGTATATAATGATTATTAGGTAAAACAAATGTATTCACTGTTATAAGATTCATTTAGAGGCCTGTGTAACGAGTGCACATTAAAGAACGTTCTTAGGTTAGCCAAATTGTAGGCCCAACTTTTGTTTTCTTAAAGTTTCGCTTCTCCTCGTTTGCTCTCGAGGATGGGAGTTAATTAAAATTTATGTGTGTAGAAAGTTTTCCTTTCGCCCCTACTGCAGGTGCAGGAATTTGACCTCGTTATTTTAGATTTAAGAAGATACATGGGAGGAGAGGAATGTCTTTGAAGAACTTGAACAGAGAGAAGGGAGGACACCTTCCGTGCCTGGTGAAACCTGGGAACCAAGGTCGGCGAGCAAGACTGCAAAATTAATTGGAGTTTGTGGAAAGTTACTCAAAGAAGGTATTCACGGAATAGCGTACCATGTGACCTGTTAGGGGTGTAACTTTGTCTTTTTGTATTAGGCACAGGGACAGATTTGTAGGACTTCTGCTTTTGACTGAGGAAGGAGCGCATCTTAGAACGAGATCTGTAGCTTTAAGCTGCTTAACCCAATTAACATGTGTGCACTTCTTAAGAAGTCAACCCGTGCTGACACCTTTTGCTGGGAAATTTGGAAGGGATGCCACTTTAGAAGTAGAGTAGGGACAGATTATTCTTTAATTTGGAAATACAAATGAAAAAGGATTTGGACGCAGTGCCTATACTCAGCTGTGTTCTGATTTTGGAATTTATCGTTCTGTGCCTAATGTGCCGTATGAATTTATTCGTAGATTGGGCTCTGTATTAGTATTCATATATCTTTACACCTTGATTTTGAGGTTTGTCTATATTCTGTTGTTTCTGGCTTTGTAATAAATCAACAAAAACTGAATTCTGAGTCCGTAGTTCTTTAGCTGGACGGGAGGGCAAATGTATAATTGGTAATTCATTTTCTTCCCTCCACGCTTCTTAGCAGGCAATAAAGACCATCGGCCAGGTATTCTTAAGTAAATTTAGGATATGGAATCCGGCCCCATCAGCACAAATCAGTAATGAGACGAAAGTAACCCAAGAGTTCAGTCCATTAAATTGTATTGTAACTCATACTGCCTAATTAATGCTAATAATAATAATAATAATAACAATAACAATAATAATAATAAATCTTTATTCGGTTTTAGCAATGCAAAACCATGAAAGGCAACTATGTTAAAAAGTGAATGCAATACATCACTCACTAAAGGTGTCCCTTCCTGCACAAAAACAATCCTGCATGCAACATAGGCACCCTTGCACCATGGTGCAAGGGGGTCTACATTGGCACTAGGCTGCTGAAATGGCACCAGCGCAAGGAGAAAGGACAGGAATGCACCGTGTTGCATAAATATGGTGCATTCCTGCCCTTTCACTTTTGCATAGGGCAGCTCATCAAGGTGATTTGCTGCGCTGCCCTACATCAAAATCCCATAAATGAGGGCCTGAGTATCTTTTTAATACCCGGCTCAGACTACCTGCATTTAAGGGGCATGTTATCTGCCTTAGAAATGCATAAGTAGTCGATAAAACCACGTGGCCTCACCCTAACATCAATATCACCCACCTACAGCTCAATGAATAAGCCATTGACACAAACAGCCAAAAGAAATGAAGGTGAAAAAGCATTACTTTTGCAGCGTGAGACAACAAAATGCAGTAGAAGGTATTTATCATATTAATTAAGAAGTGGTATTTTTGTTTGGAAAGACTAGGCCCAACCATAACATTAGAATTTATCTTTTTCTCTATATTATCGGGTCAGACATACAGTGAATATACAAGACAACAACATCCCTGTATAAGAGGGGGAACAACAACTGCATATTAATTGTAAAATAAGCACTTGGTGCCTGTGAATAAAAAGACTGAGGAAGCAAATATATAGTTGGAGACAATGTAAGGCTTGTATCTCATAGGTCGAGTCACCTGACTGAATATATGGATCTATCAATATTTATGTTTACATGTTTTAAAGACAATATATGATTAATGCACCAGACATAATGCAAAAGGTAGTGAGACGAATTAATGTGAGATTGTAACAAAAGATGAAACATTCTGACAGAAAGAAGTTTGAAGAGGAGCAAATGAACAGGTATGATGTTGCACCTGCACTCTGGGAATGGAGAGTAAACCTGTGAGCAGCATTGGATCCCCAAATGTAAGTGTTACTCTCCACTGAAAAGGGGCAACTATCCTGAAAAAGGTGTCTAGAGATACACAGCCCTGGCTGTGCCAACAATGGTGAATGCTACACAGACTTTCAGTTAAAGTGAGTATCATCCTGCCCTGCTTTTACCACAGCGCATCTGTGCACATTGTGTGCCATGTATGTCAGGCAGTGTGCTCTCTCCCTCCTTTTCTATGTTGTGCAAATGCATTAGATCAAGAAATACTAAAACTTGGTCGTTAATCGAGACTATTTAAATAATGAGAAAACACACTTCATACTCAAAAGGATTGTTTGAATAATTACACCCTCAAACGACATTTAGCAGGATGAATGAACAGTGTCTCCAGCCATTAACCTTTGTTCCATTCACAGTACATCGCTAAACTCCAAGATGTGGCTCATTTCTTACTCCTTGAACAATTAGAACCAAAATTATATTACTAATTATAATGCATTGTGTAATTAAAACAGGGATTTTACAAGGATACAGGCAACCAATTAAGAGGCACATTTATCATGATGTCTTCTAGTGCAATTGAAATGAAGGTCATTTGGTGAACTGGTCTTATGGGGTAGCAATTCAATGTTCAGTTGCTAACTTGAAAGAGGAAATCCTTTGTAAATTAAAAGTATTGATGGCCAAATTTAGCCTTGAGTAGGCATAGAACGATTAATTACATGTCAAAAGCAAGTGTTGTTTGAAGAGAAAGTAAGGAAAGAGTTTCTCAATAGTAGAACTGAATTCAGCATTCAGCATAAAGTAATGGGAAACGCGATTTGCTAAATACTTTTTGACGATGACGAGAGCCAAGCTGGCATATTGCATGTGTCCAATCTTTTCTACTTGCATTGTTAACTCCATATCCTGTGGTTAGTGGGCCCGATTTACAGAGGGAAAGCTACACGTGGGGGTATATTCAGAAGAACGTGCGATAAACATCGCCAAAATAACTTACCGCAACTTCTCACATCGCAGCCCATCGCGGGAAAATAACGCAGTGTTAACGTGGCATTCTCAACACGGCGATACCGTGCGATATTCGCACGCGAACGCGGAAAATGTCTGCGAAACAACTAGCGCGACGGCGATAAAAATCCAAACCCTAATGCGAAAAAAGTTGCGATGGGCCCAATCGCGAAGAGACAATCCGCGATAAGGCGCGCAAGGCCTGCAATACACACACGTCATGCGGGAAAAATCCCTACAAAAACAGAAAAAAAAACACCAAACAAAAAAACACCAACAGCGAAGCATGATGGAGTCAGGCGGAGCAGGCACAGGGGATGATCGGAACCCCACAAGCCCCCCGGAGCCCCAGCCAGGGCCCTCGGGGACAGGGAAGGACAAGAAGAAGCGGAAGCCGCGGTTCAGTCCTCAGGAGAATCAGATCCTGGTCAGGGAGGTGATAGGACACCATCAACAACTGTTCATCACCTCCACCGTGTCATTGGGCACAAGAAATGGAATATGGCAGTCCATCTTGGACAAGGTGAATGCTGTCGGAGTGCAGAGGGGGTCAATGGACGAGGTCAAGAGGCGATGGACTGATATCAAGCGCAAAACCAAGCGCAAACTCGCCAACAACCTCAAAGTAGCAAGGCAGACTGGAGGTGGTAGTCCTGCGCCTCAGGAGGAGCTGGATGAGATGGAGGAGATGGTGTCGACAGTCATCAGTGTAGATACGGTGGCATGAGTTGGGGGCCCGGACACTGCTCTACAGGACCGGACACAACAGCAACAGGGTGAGTAGCGACCAGGGACTGGGGGGATGGGGGGAGATGGCACAATGGCACACATGCCCAAATAAGCAGACCACACTGCACACCCACAATGACTTCGGATCATGTCCCTGATCCCCTTGCCATACTGCAGCACACATAGGAACACCAAGTACGTCACCCTCGACTATCTGCCCAGAGTGGGCCCACCCCACACATCACACAGCTCACATACAACCCATGCACATGTGCTGAACCCAGCCAAGCTGCTGGTCCGTGAGCCACACTGACAACGTAAGTGACACTGCATGACGAATACCATGCCTGCAGTCCGATTACCATGACATGGTGCACGCAACGACACTGAGGTGGCTGAGTGTGGACCACATCCGTAAAGGAGCAGGTCACACTCTGACACATCCACGTGCACAAACAACCCCTGACGTCAACAACACAGCTGCGGACAAACCATGCCCCATAGTCCCCACTCCCACCAAGACACACATCCGCCCAAGTCTGGTAACGTCTCAACACTGCATGGACACAGAAATCAAAGGCACACCGCCTGCAAGGGACAAGAGGCAGCAGAATCAGAGCTGCAGGGGCGACTCTCACAAAACTGCAGCACACACATATGACAGTCAGAGCACATCAACATAGACAACAATGTGGTACAAACTGCAACACGTGAACAACAGGACAGAGGGCAAAACTGCTGCCGCTTGTGTGAAGATACTGGCCAATCACATTTGGCATAGCAGGGTGATATGAGATGAAACTGCACAAGTACAACCTCACATCCCTGATGGTGTAGAAATGTCAACTGTCCCGCATCTAACAGGCATCTCCTCCTACACAGTCACAATGTACCTCGTCATGCAGTCTGTATGTGAACTTGTACAATGCCTGGACAAACATGTCAACACGATGTAATGCAGCATCTCCCCTTAACATTGCAGAGGGCCCATCAACACCACCTGCAGAGCAGACCCAACAACTCTACACTGATGACGAGGATGACAACCCCATCATCGACACCGAAGCCCTCAGAGACCTCATCAGCTGCATCGGCTCCCCACCTCCAGGATCAGGGCAGCCCAGCTGCATCGAGGAGACCCCACCCCCTGCACAGACCACACAACAGGCAGCACCTGCCACACCGGCTGTCTCCCAGGACCCCCACATAACACACCTGGCCTTCCAAACCCTTGTGTTAGAGGCCCAGGAGAAGCTGGCAGATCAGGTGCGGGTGGGGTTTGACCTCCTGGCAGCCAAACTTGATGCCATCCATGGGTGTCTACGTCCCTTCGGGGACCACTTGAGTCCCTGACGGACACCCACAGTCTGCTCCATGGCCTACAACGAGCCCTGGCCGACATCGCTGGAGTCCTGACTTGGTGACAAGAACACCTGTGCAGTCAGAGTGGCTCCAGCGATCTCAGCAGTGATTTGGCACAAATGCGGAGGCTCATGGAGGACATGGTGCGAATGGAGGCGGAAAGGTTGGCTGTCACTGCTGCACATCAGCAAAATGTAGCTGGGATATACCATGCCCTGCAGATCCTCGTCATGGCATTGCTGCCACAAGGCCTGGGGCAGATGGATGCTGCTGCTCCTACACCATCCACATCTGCGCCCCCTGGTGTGTCAGTGCCTCACAGTGCGGCAGACATTTCTACTCCTGCACCTGATGTGTCACTGCCACACGGTGCGGCCGACAATCCACCTCCGGCCCCTGATGTGTCAGTGGCACACAGTGCTGCAGCCGGAACTGCAGCACCCACAGGTGAGGCAGAGCACACATCAGAGGACGAGGATGTGGATGATCCAGACTTTTTGATCATGAGGTGGCAGTAGTATTCCTCCCACCCATTTGGCCTGTTTCATCTTGGTTCTGCCCTTGGCATCATGACCTTCCACTGCCCCCCGATGCACTCTTTGACGCTCACCTTGGACCTCGACATGGACTGCCATATTCTGTTAGAT
The DNA here is from genome assembly GCA_963921515.1 of Calotriton arnoldi. NCBI lineage: Eukaryota > Metazoa > Chordata > Amphibia > Caudata > Salamandridae > Calotriton > Calotriton arnoldi. Next base: position 282,528 of record CAWUFW010014884.1, read on the forward strand.
GACCGATGACACAGCGATCAGACTGCGGTATGGACTCTTCCTCTTCCAATGTACTTGTCATGCCCTGAAGGACTCTGGCTGGCCCGCCACGTGCCAATGATGTGAAGTGGGGTCTGCATGGCCCTGTACTGCTCCAGCTGCAACACTCCACTGGATGACAATAAATCATTCACTATTGCACAGTTGTGTCATGTCTTCGATCATTCAAGTATGTAAGTGTGGATGTGTGTTGGGTCAGTGATTCCCCCTGATGTCCATGTTGCACACGTCGTGGGACATGAGTCACAGGGTGCTACATTGCCGATTGCGTTCCGGGCGGCGTAGCCACTACATCAGGGACACACGCATTCGTCACTTCCTTGTCCGGACAAGTACTGAACCAGCGCACAGAGCCCCGGGAACATTCTTGCACGCCCGACGCTGGCCGGCGTACACCAGGCCAGACCACTACGCTTACGCTCCGAGGGGGGACGACATAGCTACATGTCCCAGGATTCCACGCTTGGGATCTGCTGGTCACTGGTCTAGTTGCCAGCATGCCACGGCCACTCCCTGAGGGCAGGTTTGCGCACACACCACACCCATCCAGCAGATGCGTCATGGGCCATGTGACACCGCCAATAAAAGGGGTCTGCAGCATCACATTCCCCACTGCCGGAGGTGACCTGACGACGTACGCGCAACGGGACTCAATCATGGAGGGTCCATGACTTGTGGTGCACAGGGTTAGTCGCCCCCGACGTCCGGTGGCCATCACGGGCCTCCCACCACGTGGCGCTGGCTTGAGTTGCACAGGGTTAGTGGCACCTATGAAGCTGAGCGGGGGTGCAGCCTGCGATGATGACGTGTGCACTGATATGGCCTCTGCCATTTCTGACTCATGACCCAGTATCAAGTGTGGGACCTGCTGGACCGCGGGGGGTTGCCGCATGATGTGGGGACTGCCAAGGCTGCGGACCCCGGCCTTGGAGTTAGCACCGGCATGTGGTGTGCCCTCATGGGGACACACCGGTGGCTGCAGGTGAGCAGTGGGGCCTGGGTGCGCAGGGGCGGACATTCACCGCTGGGCGGCGGGAGGGTCTGGGGTGCAGCAGCATGTGTGCGCAGGGGCGGACAGGCGATGATGCCGTGTGCAATGAATTGGACTCTGCAATTATTTGTTGTGTTCTCGATTTCAGATAGGAGACCTGGTGGACTGCATTGTAGGCCGGAGCCTGCGTGCGATGCGGGCCTACCGCCACGTGGCGTTGCCTCAGGGTTCACAGAGTTAGTGGCACCTATGGAGCTGAGCGGGTGTGCAGCCTGTGATGATGATGTGTGCACTGTAATGGACTCTCCCATTCCGAACTCAAGGCCCAGATTCAGGTGTGTGACCTAGTGGGCCGCGGGGCGGGTCCGCGTGATGTGGAGGCTGCCAAGGTCGCGTGGTTGGAGACACACCGGTGGCGGAAGGTGAGCAGTGGGGCCGGTGTGCGCATGGGCAGCAGTCTCTCTCCCTCTCCTCCTTTCACTGTCTCTCTCTCCCTTTCTTTCTGTCTCTCCCTTTCTTTCTGTCTCTCCCTTTCTTTCTTTCTCTCTCTCCCTTTCTTTCTCTCTCTCCCTTTCCTTCTCTCTCTCCCTTTCTTTCTTTCTCTCTCTCTCTGTCCTTTGATGAGCGCATGACACACGTTCTTATCTCCGATTTTTTCTTGCAGGCTGTGACTTCCAGATTGTCTGGAGTGGAGCCGCATGGACTCTTCAGAATTGTTGTTTTGTATTGTGTATTAATAAAGTTCTGTTGTGTGAATTTCTGAGTTGAATGTTTGTTTCTCCTTATTCTGACCACACATGTATGTTTGTTGTAGTATTTGTGCGACCTCAGGCTCTTTTTTGTCTCGTGATTTCGTAAAGTTGCTGTGGCACATCTTTGTCTGGGGTGGGTGGGCCGGGGGAGGGCCCAGGGGTGTGGGGGGGTCCTGGGGGTGGTGGCGGTTGGTGTTGTGGGCCTCTAGGGTCTATGAGCTGCATGGGCAGTGGCTCCATGGCATCTGTTGTTCTTCAGGTGTGGCTGTGGGCTGGGCTCCCTTTTGTGGTGCAGGTAGTCGTCCTGCTTAGCACCAGCAAAAGGCAGGTGTTGAATCACTGCTGCTACCGCGGCTTATCGCCTGTTTTTGACTCGCATCGCAGATCTGGCTGTCCGTTGAGAATCGCGCGGTGTTGTCTTTTCGTGTGTTTTTGCACGGACACGCCTATTCTGCATCTCATTAGCGTTAGTTGGCGGTGTCAACCGTGGCGATGTTTTTTGCGGCCGCTATTGCGGATTATGTGGCGATGTAGGCAGTTAGCACCAGCTTGCGAATGGGTCGGTAATTCTATCGCCACTTTTGCTGCGCTAAAGGGCCGATAACTCGGCGATAAGTCCTTGTGAATATGCCCTGTGGAGTTCTTTGCTCATATAGATTTCTACCTATGCCTCGACAGAGATCGTGTTCATCATTTCGGGGTGAAAATCTACATCTCCATCCCCCTCATATTAGGTGGTAGAGCTTCCTACAACAGAAACTATGACAGTAATTTTGGGGTCAGATATCTATCATACACCTCTAGAGTGAGTTCTCTGCCCCGGTAGTGGAGAACTATACTTGTGGGGCAGAAAAATCGTCCATCAGGGCGGTATACTCAGAATGGAAGGAATAGGGAAACAGCATACACCTGACCCAAATCTCACATACCTGACACACATTTACCTGTAATCACATAAATATACCCGAAACGCAAGGCTCTGCCCTCCTCGCCTTGAACTACCACTCTATCATGACACCATACAACAACTGCAGAATCCAAGATGCTGCCAGCCCCCCGAACAGTACGAGGAACTTCACTATGTAAACAGACCTTGTAGTTACTTTTATAGTTGATCATTACAAAAATCTCATGGTCTGTCACTATATACCCTGAGTCGAGCAGAGAAGGCATCATGTGGAAGACGTTGACAGACTATTTCAATGCATTTGAGTTGAACATGGGCACTATGTTGGTCTTCAAAGAAGTTGCAGGAAAAGAGGAGGCGGGTGAAGAGGAAGTTGTCTAGGATACAGGTGAGAAATGCTCTTACCATCTCCCATCCCTGCATCGTCCCTCTTGAGGAACTTGTCCTTGTCACTAGGCACCATGATGTGCCTAGTGGACCCCAATGAAAGGCCAAGTAATCACTCAACATCCCTTCTACTTCATGTATCACCATTCATGCCTCTTTTTTCTCCCTCACTCCTAACAGATATGCAGATATCACACACAAGTCCATCATACACAGCCTCTAACAGAACCCTTTCCAAAAAGTAAACTGTTAAAAATTGGGATCACTGACATAGTATTGAGACAACAAATATCGAACTTACAGAATTATTGAAATGTTAATATCATTAACAAAAATATTGAGACCCTATACTCCATTAAAAAGTCACTATTATTGTACAAACAAATAGCAATGTCAAAAATATCTAATCCAACGTATATCGAAAGCCAAAATATAGGATACAAAAATATTGTGATTTATAACTAACCATTAAATATCGTTAAAACAAGTAATAAGTAGCTGTAAAAATATGTAAAATGCAATATTTAAACAAACAGCAAAAAATATATCCCACAATAATATCTACAATGTATAAATAAAATATAATATTTTACTTATCCAAAATAATACATTTAAAATATATCAACAGAAAACTTCGCTACATTATACATTACACATATTTGCGTCCCACTTATATACAACACATATTTATATCCACAAACAATATTATTTCTTTACTTAAAATAAATACATACAATATTATATGAAATAAGTTATCTCGAAAACGAGCATAACAAAACTAATCGACGTTTTCCAAATAAGGACATAACTGAAAAAAATTATGAAATGAAGTAAAAACTACCAATAGTATTAAACCATACAAAACTATAACCAATAAAATAGCTTAAACAATTAAACAAACAATATAAAAGCCAAAGTAATTTAACTGAAAAATAGCTAATAAATCACCAATCATTTGAAGAAGAAGAAATTCTGCTGGATTTTCTCTGCAATAGAGAAGCCTGCAACATATACAACTGTACATCCACTTCTCCAAGTAGGTAATAATTACATTTAAAATACAATGTTCCATAATTACTTTAAAAAACAATTCTTAATAAACAATTACTAGCACAGTTTTGGACATTTATCCTTTTCTACAGATTATTCAACCTTCAACTAAACTCCATTAACAAGTACACATCAAACACCACAAAAAAAGTAAGTATATCTAAAAAAAACTGCTTTAAACGTTCTAAAACAGCAACAGTTGAAATGTTGTTAAACATCAAAAATATAATATGTGCAATAAATAAAACTACCTTTTCTCTTTCAACAGAAAAAACACCTGTTTCGAGAGGAAGCTTGCCGAAGAAAAAGTTTCCAAGAAGACAAAATTTCTCTAAACAACATAAAAGTAAGGGGCATATTATCAAGCCCATTTTCGCCGCTTTATCGGCTGTTTTCGGCCGAAAAGCGGCGAATTGTACTCCGCACAATTATCAAGGACATGCTAACGCGTGTTTCCTTGAGTAAGCAGCCCAATGAACTCCACTTTGCATGTCAGCGAAGAATATCGCTAATGACATGCAAAGTGGGCGTTCCCTTCCATTCCTCCCTGGAAATCCGCGCTGACACGGCAGCGCACTATTACCAAGCCTCGAGCAAACCCGCGATGCGATAGAATTAACTGCGCTAACCGCGGTTATCGCGGGTTTGCAACGCCTGGTTTGAATCCGACTTAGCCATACTTGATATGGCAGGTGGATCGTACGGCTGAGACCCTGGGGCATATTATCAAGGAAACACGATAAATATCGCATTTCCCGCTTTGCGCGATTCTGTTTCACGCCGCTATCGCAGGATTTAATCGCCGTGGAGATATGCGTTGATAATAACGCGATATCTCGGCGATTAAATCCTGCAATATGCGGCGTTAAACAGAATTGCGCAAAGCGGGAAATGCGATATTTATCGTGTTTCCTTGATAATATGCCCCTAAGTTTAAAAAAAAAAAAAGTATATTTAACTATATATTAATTAACAACATGTATTAAATAACTATTTTTCTATGTTTATATTATTACAGTAAATAAAGACATAATGACAGAAAGTGCAAAATTTATAACATCGCAGAAGGGGAAACTGTTATTGTGTTACATGGGATTCACCTACAGTCAAGAAAATGCTTCTGCTGAACATATTAATTGGAAATGTATCAAATATTATTCAAATACATTATGGGAGTGCAACTACCAAAGAAACTGTAGTAACTAATGTAAAAGAGCATAACCACCCTCCCAATGTAACAGAAATACAAGTGAGAGACATATTAGAAAATATAAAAGAAGCAAGCACTAGTACCCAAGAACCCACAGCACAAATGCTTAAAGTTATACTATCCTACGTAACAAAACATATAACAGGCCAGTTACCATCAATACCCACCTTAAAATACCTCATAACATGAACTAAAAGGGCAAACAGCACACCCCATCTGCTCCTAAAAGATACAGAGATATAGGCATCCCACCACAGCTTACAATGACCCACAGAGAGGAAGAATTCCTATTATATGATAATAGAAGTAATGACAAATGTGTACTTATAGTTGCTTCCCCTACAAACTTACTCAAACTAGCCCAATGTCAAACATGGATGATGGATGGCACATTTAAAACGTGCCCCAAATGATTCCATCAACTATACACCATACCTGGTGAATTTTAAAAAACAAATATACCTGTTGCGTATGCATTACTTCCAAACAAACAAGACAGTACCTACATGGAACTGCTGAACCACATTAAGCAGCAGACAAACAACTACTATCCCCAAAACATATTATGGACTTTATGCAAGCTATGATCCAATCTATACTAAAAAATATACCCCACACAGCTATACAGGGATGTTACGATAATTGTAATCAAAGTATATGGCATCACCTACAGAAATCTGCACTAAAGGCCTGATTACGCGTATGGCGGTCCCAAGACTGATGTAATTGCGGTGGTGTTCCGACCATCGCAACCTCAGTGGTCCAACCACACAAGTACAAATATGGCGGTGGAACTGCAACCAACCCGACACAAACCCACCTCCACTGCCAGGATCCTGGATCCCGTGGCGGTTGGGGAAGCTGGCCACAATGGGGGTGGTGCCAATGCCGGCACTGCCATGAAAATTACAAGTTTGCTTTCGACAGCCTTTTCATGGTGGGGATTCTGCCATGAAAAGTTTGACGAAAAGGCAGGGAGGGGGCCCAAACAGGGGCACATGCATTTTTGGCCATAGGGCATTGTGGCTGGGGCACATGCTGTGTCCCCCCCATTCCTCCACTGTCATATGCGCATTGTTTGCCATGCACAACATGGTGCATGGTAACAGTGTGTGCATGACAGAGCAGGGGCTGCAGTGCAGCGGCATTGCTTCGGGCTCACTCTGTGAGCCGAAGCATGCCACCACAGCAAGACCACAGTCGCCACACCACCAGGCTGGCATTCAACTCAGAATAAGGCAGTCGGGCGGAGTTCGCCTGACTGCTGCAACGGCGGTCCGGCGATCTCGTAATTGGTTCCTAAGTATGGAATACGCCACCAACAGCCAATTTGCCACGGAAGTCAAACAAATGATTGCACTAGCAGATGTCCCTGTGACAGAAATAGCCAACCATTAAAACATCCTAATAGAAAGTCCCTATTACCAAAAGAATGAAGACAAACTTACTACTTTGAGGGGACATGGGTAGGCAGACTGCATAGGTCAGGACACAGACGCCAGAGAAAAATTCCAGGTACCATGGTGGAATGTCTAAGACAGCACCTTGTCACAGGAGGCAAAAACAAACAACACAGTGGAAGGATGGCATAATGCCTTTCAATTCAAACTAGGAAGAACTAAACCTAATCTATACAAATTACTAGAAACCTTACAAAAATAGCCAAGCTACCAAGAACTTAGAATAGAATAATCTGTTACAGAAATCTGTCCTAAACTAACCAAACAAACAAGAAAAATGTATGAAATGCTACAATCCAAAGTAAGACAAATTATAAACAAAGGACTAGACTACTTAGAAGTAATAGCCAAATCTCTCCTCTAAACCACATATACAAATATTAATACTATCATTTAAAAAATATTGTAACTTTATTAATACATAAAACAAACCAACACAGTAACTACACATAATTTCAAAAATACATCACATACTTTCAGCAAAACAACAATAATAAATATAGCAACATAGCATTCACTTCAATTCAATTAATCTTTATTCAGGTACAAGAGTATCTACAAAAGATAAAACACATAAATAAATAAAACGTACCATAAAAACAAACAGTTACAGTTCAAACCATGGCAGCTGAGCATGGGACAGTATAGCAAAACAATTTGAACTTAATCAGGGCCTGATTACGACTTTGGTGGTGTGGCAGTGGGCCGCCATGCCAGCGCCCCGCTGCCACACCACCAAAGCTGTGCTGAGACCGCCCGCCAGATTAGAAGTTTTTTCCTGGTCTGGCGGGCAGTGCTTTAGTGGTCCCAGGCAGTGAGTCTTAGAAAGGCACTGCAATGGGAATGCCAAAGCAAGTTCCTGCATGGCATGGACTGTTATGTCCATTCCATGCAGGAACTTGGGGTGCACGTAGACAGGGGGGCACACCATATGCCCCCTGCATGCTTCCCATGGCCCTGAGGCACCAGGGGTTCCCCCCTTAGTTTTCTCACCGCCACAGTTTTTGTAACGGGCTCACTGTCATGAACACTGTGGCAGTGAGGAAACTCATAATATGCTTGGAGGTGCCCCAGCGCCCCATTTACTCACCTATACAGTTATACACACACCAGCTCACTTACTCATACAAATACTAGCACATTCTTAAGCTCTTATACAATAACTGATACAAGCACACACGCATCCATACAGCCACTCTCACAATCACACACTCTCACTTATAGCCATTTAAATACTCTAACACACATATATACTGCTTTTTACATATGTAGTTACTCGCACATGTACCACTGAGATATACATTCACTCACTAACATACCCATACACACACTCACCCACCCAAGCAGTCCATCACAGATGCACTCTTGAAATCATGCACCCAGTGAATCACCCACTCACACATCTATGTACAGAGTCACACACACCCCACCCACACAAACACTCAGGCAGCCATACAGATACTCAGAGAACCAATCAATAACCCATATAGACACTCATGTAGCTATTCGCAAATCCATGCATCCACTTACACACCAACAAACAGACGGATACAGACATTCACACAGTTTAGTCACTAACCCATGCATTCAGTAAGATATGTTTAATCACTCACTTGTAGAGTCAGTCACGCACGTACTAAATCATCCATTCAGACACTTATACACCCACTCATTCTTCAATACGCCTTTCCCTATATATATTAAACATATTTAAACTTTACAGAAACACACAGTCACTGGATAATGTCATCAGTGATGTCATTTGAGATGTCATCAGTGATGTCATCAGTGATGTCACTGACCATGTCATGAGTGATGTAATATGTGACGTCATCAGCAGTGCATTGCGGGCGCGAGTTATAGTTAGCTGAACTAACTATATCGGGGGAATTTCTATGGTTTTGTACGAGTGAAATGTCCAACTAACTATAACTGTCCCTAAAACCTATGGTTTTTTCAGTGAATTTCAAAGGGTTTTTAAATGCTAATTTCTAACTATAACGTGTCTGAAACCTATGGTTTTTTCAGTGAATTTCAAAGGTTTTTTAAATGCTAATTTCTAACTATAACGTGCCTGAAACCTATGATTTTTTAAGTAAATTTCAAAGGTTTTTTAAATGCTAGTTTCTAACTATGCCTACAGAGGTAGGACATGTGAAGAAAGAAGAAAAAACGCACAGAAAGAAGCAAAAGAAATGCAGAAAGGAGCAACAGAAGTCCACAAAGACGAAGAAAAGTGCAGGAAGAAGCAAAAGATGTGCAGAAAGAACAAACAGAGGAGCAGAAAGAGGCCTTGTTGCAAAATCATCCTGTGCCCACAACTTTTTCAGACGGGTACTGGTGGTAACTGACTCTGACTAACCAGAGCCAGTGATATGCTAAAAGACACTTAGAATACAGTGAAAACACCTACATACACTAGGGAACACTATGCGTTGGGGTACCCCTGTGATTAGCATGACCTCCTCTGTAAGTCCCTAGTACATAATAGGGCAGGGGATTAAAACTACCTCTTAAAACGCGCTACAGGGCGCGTTTGCACAGTGGTGAAGGGAGGGGGGGCCTGAGGTGACATGTGTGCAAACACGCCCCGTGGCGCGTTTTAAGTTGTGGGATTAAGTCCCCTTGAATCCTGAGGGTCCCTGGGGCCCAACTAGCCCCCCAGGTACCTAGAGTTAGGACCACAGAGCTGAGTTGCAGAGAGGCGTTCCGAGGCCACGCACCTTTTTTCACCTCTCTGCAACGCAACTCTGTTGTGCTTACTGAAGGTACCTGGTGGGCTAGTTGACCCCCAGGGTCCCTCTGGATTCAAGGGGAATTAATTCCCCAACTTAAAACGCACCACAGGGCGTGTTTGCGCACATGTCACCTGAGGCCCCTCCCCCTCCCTTCACCACTGTGCAAATGCACCCCGTGGCGCCTTTTAAGTTGGGGGATTAGGTCACCTTGAATCCTGAGGGTCCCTGGGGCCCAACTAGCCCACCAGGTGCTTCCAGTAAGCACCACAGGCCTGCGTTGCAACGCCTGTAACAAATTGTGCAGTTGTGTTTAGGTAGTGAAGGGGGTCGTGCTGGGGGTAGTGTTTTAGGGTTTAGGGTAGTGCAGTGGTGTTTGTGTAGTGTAGGGGGTCATGCTGGGGGTAGATTTAGGGTTTAGGGTAGTGCAGTGGTGTTTGGGTAGTGTAGAGGGTCTTGCTGGGGGTGATGTTTCAGGGTTTAGGGCAGTGCAGTGGTGTTCGGGCAGTGTAGGGGGTCTTGCTGGGGGTAGTGTTTCAGGGTTTAGGGCAGTGCAGTGGTGTTCAGGCAGTGTAGGGGGTCATGCTGGGGGTGGTGTTTCAGGGTTTAGGGCAGTGCAGTGGTGTTCGGGCAGTGTAGGGGGTCGTGCTGGGTATGGTGTTTCAGGGTTTAGGGCAGTGCAGTGGTGTTCCGGCAGTGTAGGGGGTCGTGCAGGGGGGTGGTGTTTCAGGGTTTAGGGCAGTGCAGTGGTGTTTGGGCAGTGTAGGGTGTCATGCTGGGGGGTGGTGTTTCAGGATATAGGGCAGTGCAGTGGTGTTCGGGCAGTATAGGGGCTCGTGCAGGGGTGGTGTTTCAGGGTTTAGGGCAGTGCAGTGGTGTTTGGGCAGTGTAGGGGGTCATGCAGGGGGTGGTGTTTCAGGGTTTAGGGCAGTGCAGTGGTGTTCGGCCAGTGTAGGTGGTCTTGCTGGGGGTGGTGTTTCAGGGTTTAGTGCAGTGGTGTTCGGGCAGTATAGGGGGTCTTGCTGGGGTGGTTTCAGGGTTTAGGGCAGTGCAGTGGTGTTCGGGCAGTGTAGGGGGTCTTGCTGGGGCTGGTGTTTCAGGGTTTAGGGCAGTGCAGTGGTGTTCGGGCAGTGTAGGGGGTCTTCCTGGGGCTGGTGTTTCAGGGTTTAGGGTAGTGCAGTGGTGTTCGGGCAGTATAGGGGGTCGTGCTGGGGCTGGTGTTTGAGGGTTTAGGGTAGTGCAGTGGTGTTCGGGCAGTGTAGGGGGTCGTGCTGGGGCTGGTGTTTCAGGGTTTAGGGCAGTGCAGTGGTTTTTGGGCAGTGTAGGGGGTCATGCTGGGGCTGGTGTTTCAGGGTTTAGTGCAGTGGTGTTCGGGCAGTGTACGGGGTTGTGCTGGGGCTGGTGTTTCAGGGTTTAGGGCAGTGCAGTGGTGTTCGGGCAGTGTAGGGGGTCGTGCTGGGGGTGGTGTTTCAGGGTTTAGGGCAGTGCAGTGGTGTTCGGGCAGTGTAGGGGGTCGTGCTGGGGCTGGTGTTTCAGGGTTTAGGGCAGTGCAGTGGTGTTCGGGCAGTGTAGGGGGTCTTGCTGGGGCTGGTGTTTCAGGGTTTTGGGCAGAGCAGTGGTGTTCGGGCAGTGTAGGGGGTTGTGCTGGGGGTGGTGTTTCAGGGTTTAGGGCAGTGCAGTGGTGTTCGGGCAGTGTAGGGGGTCTTGCTGGGGGTGGTGTTTCAGGGTTTAGGGCAGTGGTGTTCGGGCAGTGTAGGTGGTCTTGCTGGGGGTGGTGTTTCAGGGTTTAGGGCAGTGCAGTGGTGTTCGGGCAGTGTAGGGGGTCTTGCTGGGGATAGTGTTTCAGGGTTTAGGGCAGTGCAGTGGTGTTGGTGCAGTGTAGGGGTCGTGCTGGGGGTGGTGTTTCAGGGTTTAGGGCAGTGCAGTAGTGTTCGGGCAGTGTAGGGGGTCGTGCAGGGGTGGTGTTTCAGGGTTTAGGGCAGTGCAGTGGTGTTCGGGCAGTGTAGGGGGTCATGCTGGGGGTGGTGTTTCAGGGTTTAGGGCAGTGCAGTGGTGTTCGGGCAGTGTAGGGGGTCGTGCAGGGGGTGGTGTTTCAGGGTTTAGGGCAGTGCAGTGGTGTTCGGGCTGTGTAGGGGATCGTGCTGGGGCTGGTGTTTCAGCGTTTAGGGCAGTGCAGTGGTGTTTGGGCAGTGTAGGGGGTCTTGCTGGGGGTGGTGTTTCAGGGTTTAGGGCAGTGGTGTTTGCGCAGTGTAGGGTGTCTTGCTGGGGGTGATGTTTCAGGGTTTAGGGCAGTGCAGTGGTGTTCGGGCAGTGTAGGGGGTCTTGCTGGGGGTGGTGTTTCAGGGTTTAGGGCAGTGCAGTGGTGTTCGTGCAGTGTAGGGGGTCGTGCTGGGGATGATGTTTCAGGGTTTAGGGCAGTGCAGTAGTGTTTGGGCAGTGTAGGGCGTCATGCAGGGGGTGGTGTTTCAGGGTTTAAGGCAGTGCAGTGGTGTTCGGGCAGTGTAGGGGGTCGTGCTGGGGGTGGTGTTTCAGGGTTTAGGGCAGTGCAGTGGTGTTCGGGCAGTGTAGGGGGTCGTGCACGGGGTGGTGTTTCAGGGTTTAGGGCAGTGCAGTGGTGTTCGGGCAGTGTAAGGGGTCGTGCTGGGGCTGGTGTTTCAGGGTTTAGGGCAGTGCAGTGGTGTTCGGGCAGTGTAGGGGGTCGTGCTGGGGCTGGTGTTTCACGGTTTAGGGCAGTGCAGTGGTGTTCGGGCAGTGTAGGCGGTCGTGCTGGGGCTGGTGTTTCAGCGTTTAGGGCAGTGCAGTGGTGCTCGGGCAGTGTAGGGGGTCGTGCTGGGTGTGGTGTTTCAGGGTTTAGGGCAGTGCAGTAGTGTTCGGGCAGTGTAGGGGGTCGTGCTGGGGCTGGTGTTTCAGGGTTTAGGGCAGTGCAGTGGTGTTCGGGCAGTGTAGGGGGTCGTGCTGGGGCTGGTGTTTCAGGGTTTAGGGCAGTGCAGTGGTGTTCGGGCAGTGTAGGCGGTCGTGCTGGGGCTGGTGTTTCAGGGTTTAGGGCAGTGCAGTGGTGTTCGGGCAGTGTAGGGGGTCATGCTGGGGCTGGTGTTTCAGGGTTTAGGGCAGTGCAGTGGTGCTCGGGCAGTGTAGGGGGTCGTGCTGGGGGTGGTGTTTCAGGGTTTAGGGTAGTGCAGTGGTGCTTGGGCAGTGTAGGGGTCGTGCTGGGGCTGGTGTTTCAGGGTTTAGGGCAGTGCAGTGGTGTTCGGGCAGTGTAGGGGGTCATGCTGGGGCTGGTGTTTCAGGGTTTTGGGCAGAGCAGTGGTGTTCGGGCAGTGTAGGGGGTCGTGCTGGGGGTGGTGTTTCAGGGTTTTGGGCAGTGCAGTGGTGTTCGGGCAGTGTAGGGTGTCGTGCTAGGGGTGGTGTTTCAGGGTTTAGGGCAGTGGTGTTCGGGCAGTGTAGGGGGTCTTGCTGGGGGTAGTGTTTCAGGGTTTAGGGCAGTGCAGTGGTATTCGGGCAGTGTAGGGGGTCGTGCTGGGGGTAGTGTTTCAGGGTTTAGGGCAGTGCAGTGGTGTTCGGGCAGTGTAGGGGGTCGTGAAGGGGGTGGTGTTTCAGGGTTTAGGGCAGTGCAGTGGTGTTCGGGCAGTGTAGGGGGTCGTGCAGGGGCTGGTGTTTCAGGGTTTAGGGCAGTGCAGTGGTGTTCGGGCAGTGTAGGGGGTCATGCAGGGGCTGGTGTTTCAGGGTTTAGGGCAGTGCAGTGGTGTTCGGGCAGTGTAGGGGTCGTGCTGGGGGTAGTGTTTTAGGGTTTAGGGTACTGCAGTGGTGCTTGTGTAGTGTAGGGGGTCGTGCTGGGGGTAGTGTTTTAGGGTTTAGGGTAGTGCAGTGGTGTTTGTGTAGTGTAGGGGTCATGTTTTAGGGTAGTGCAGTGGTGTTTGGGTAGTGTAGGGGGTCATGCTGGGGGTAGTGTTTTAGGATTTAGGTTAGTGCAGTGGTGTTTGGGTAGTGTAGGGGGTCGTGCTGGGGGTAGTGTTTTAGGGTTTAGGGTAGTGCAGTGGTGTTTGTGTAGTGTAGGGGGTCGAGCTGGGGGTAGTGTTTTAGGTTTTAGGGTAGTGCAGTGGTGCTTGTGTAGTGTAGGGGGTCGTGCTGGGGGTAGTGTTTTAGGGTTTAGGGTAGTACAGTGGTGTTTGTGTAGTATAGGGGGTCATGTTTTTGGGTAGTGCAGTGGTGTTTGGGTAGTGTAGGGGGTCATGCTAGGGGTGGTGATTTAGGATTTAGGTTAGTGCAGTGGTGTTTGGGTAGTGTAGGGGGTCGTGCTGGGGGTGGTGTTTTGGGGTTTAGGGCAGTGCAGTGGTGTTTGTGTAGTGTACGGGGTCATGCTGGGGGTAGTGTTTTAGGGTTTAGGATAGTGCAGTGGTGCTTGTGTAGTGTAGGGGGTCGTGCGGGGGGTAGTGTTTTAGGGTTTAGGGTAGTGCAGTGGTGTTTTTGTAGTGTAGGGGGTCATGTTTTAAGATGCAACGCTCCAATACCTGACCAGTCTGCACTACATAAAACTGCAAAAAACCTAAAAAGTGTTTTGCACACGTTTGTCATTGGGCTATATGTGGGCTACATCTGGGTAATATTTGTGCTACATTTGGGCTCTTTTTTCTCTGGTGGCCATCTTGGAAGACTTCTTTGTTATGAAGTTTCCTAATTTCCTCATTTACTGCAGTCTCCTCAGTAGGAAATGCTTTCAGTTTTTTACTTTGATTCCATCAAGAAGGCATTCAGATGTGTCTCACATTTGCCATAAATTCAGAATGTTAGCACTCTAGTTGCTCATTAGATCACTGTAGTAAAGCTACTGCTCACTAGGGAGTTAACTGGAAGTCTGCTGCTGGTATTGAAAGTGATTGTTTCAGTCTGCATGTCAGAATTTTCTAATGAAATAGAAGAGGATTTGAGATCTCACTTAAAACATGCCCTAATTTTTCTTTCTGCAGCACTAACCATAATTTCTATTTCAAAAAGAACCCCCTCATTTTGTTCCTTTATAAATTAAATGTTTTAAGTGTTACCGGTTTATTCCAATCAAGATGGCTTCAGGTGTGCCATACTTTTGTCATAAGTAAGGCTGGTAGCGCTCTAGTTGTTCTTTAGAACACTCTGGGAAGCTGCAGTAGAACACAAAGGCATCAACTGGCAGGCTGCTCCTGTTGAAATATAACAGGAAGATATTTGAGATCACACTTGAAACATGTCCTAATTTTTCTTTCTACAGCACTAACCATAATTTCTATGACAAAATGAACCCCATCATTTTGTTCCTTTTTAAATTAAATGTTTTAAGTGTTACCAGTTTATTCCAATCAAGATGGCTTCAGGTGTGCCATACTTTTGTCATAAGTAAGGCTGATGGCACTCTAGTTGTTCTTTAGAACACTCTGGGAAGCTGCAGTAGAACACAAAGGAATCAACTGACAGTCTCTGCCCTTGTTGGATGTACATGTTTTACTGAGAATGTCAGACTTCATTCTCACATGGCTGAGAAAGATAATGTTAATTTACAGAAAATATGCTCTCATTTTAGCTTCTGGAGCACCTTCCAAAACTAGTTTTCTCTCAAACATGATTCATGATATCCCAGCAGAAGGTTTTTCACAGGGTAAAATCACCTTAGAACACACCACAATTCCTGAAATTAGTATGGTACCATCAACAAATGAATTCTAATGTAACTAAAGTCTGTTATCACCCTTTATAGTTCTCCTTTTGGTGACCCTCAAAATCTTTGATTCACTACAATGCATTTCAATGGGGTACTATCATGTATATTGGTCCCAAGATGGCTGCCAGCAATTTCAGGATGAAGTGCTGACAGCCAATCAGATCTCACAATGACATGTGTGGTTAGGCTCCGCCCAGATATATATGTGATTTTACTTTTGATTTTCTCAGGAACTACTGAACGGATTTATGCCATTTAACCAAAAGGCACGACTCTGAACCAAGGGCTACCTTTTTGCCAAAGTTGGTGTAATTCCGTCCAGCAGTTCAGGCTGTAGCTGCGATGAAAGGTTCCTATGGAAAATTGCATGGGGAAAACACGTATTGGGACCCCCCTTTTTTCTCGGCCCCCACTTGACAAATCACCCCGAGACTTTCAGGATAGGAGCGGACCGGAGCGCCCCACAAGTTTTGAAAATTTCGCAAAGATTCGTCAACCGGCGCAAAAGTTATTTCAAATAGAATGTTGCAGATTTCCTATGGAAAGTAGGTCTAACTATAACTATCTACTGGCGACCGCCAGTAGATAATATATATATATATATATATAGTCTCACAAAGGTTGCCCCACTGAAGATGCCACACGCGAGGAGGTAAACACACAAACGCCACCGGCAGCAGCATTACCAGCATTCCCCCTTGCTTCCAGTTCAAATGCCAAACGTGTTTCGGGCCTTTATGCCCTTGATCACTGGCTTACACACGGAAAACAGCAGGCTTATTTGGAACATCTAATTTATTTAATTAATCCAAGTCCCGCCCCAGTGGGCGTAGTTGACTGATACCAGTCCCGCCTCAATGGGCGTAAGCCAAGAAGCCTCATGGTACTTGCAGTTCAATGCCATGATACTTGTAGTTCCATTATCCAACCCCAAGTGGGTGCCGCTAAGATCCGTTTCACAATTTTTGCCACAGTGGGACTTTGATGAATGTCTTCCCCCAATGGGTGGAAACACAGCTGGAATCACTGTTCTGCTGCCAATATTTACCGGTAGTAAGGCCCCCTCGTTCTTTCAATGCTCGCGGTTCCGAGCACTGCAAATCCGCTTTCCTGGCGGTGGGGCATCTTCGCGGCTGGACTGGCCCCTTAATTCCTCTCACAAAGGTTGCCCCACTGAAGATGACACACACGAGGAGGTAGACACACAAACGCCACCGGCAGCAGCATTACCAGCATTCCCCCTTGCTTCCAGTTCAAATGCCAAACGCGTTTCGGGCCTTTATGCCCTTGATCACTGGCTTACACACGGAAAAGCAAAGGCGCCCGCTGCCGGAGCATGGCGGCTCCACAGCGCTCCTAATCATGGGCGTTTGAAGGAATGAGGAGGCCATTATTGCGTGAAGATAAGGGCGCAGGGGCAGTTATTCCAAATCAGGATTCACCCACTGGGGTAAGAGACTTTTGGTATCGCACAGCAGCACCCACTTGGGCTTTGATATTTAATGGAACCACAAGTACCAGTAGGCAATTTTGCCGACGCCCATTGGGGCGGGACTTGCAGTATTTAACTGATGGACCATATCATGGCTGTTGTTTCCTTTACTGTTGAGCCTGTGATCAAGGACACACGGATGTCCGAAACGCGTCTGGCATTTCGGCATTGGAAGATGAGAATCGTGATGGTATGCTGCCTCTGCTGCTGTCCGCAATAAAAGGGTGTTAACTCCTCATGTGTGGCGTCTTTATTTAAGGGCAACCTTGATGAACCGATGTTAAGCGGCTAGTCCGGACGCAAAGGCGCCCCGCTGTCGGAGCATGGCGGCTCCACAGCGCTCATAATCACGGGCGTTTGAAGGAATGAGGAGGCCATTATTGCGTGAAGATAAGGGCGCAGGGGCAGTTATTCCAAATCAGGATTCACCCACTGGGGTAAGAGACTTTTGGTATCGCAGAGCAGCACCCACTTGGGCTTTGATATTTAATGGAACCACAAGTACCAGTAGGCAATTTTGCCGACGCCCATTGGGGCGGGACTTGCAGTATTTAACTGATGGACCATATCATGGCTGTTGTTTCCTTTACTGCTGAGCCTGTGATCAAGGACACCGAAATATATATATGTGTGTGTGTGTGTGTGTGTGTGTGGTGTATATATATATATATATTGCCTACTGGTGGCGCCAGTAGGTAGTTATAGTTAGGACCTCGTTTCTATTCAAAAAGCGTTTTTTCTTTTGCCAATATCTTTGGCGCTGTTTGACGAATCTTCGTGAAATTTTCAAAACTACTGGCCCACTCAGGTCACCTCCTGTCCTGAAAGTTTTGGAGTGATTCATTAAGCGGGGGCCGAGAAAAAAGGGGGGTCCCAAAATGCATTTTCCCCATGTTAATTTCCATAGGAATTTTTGGAACAGGCTACAGCCCGAACTGCTTAACGGAATTACACCAAATTTGGCAAAAAGGTAGCTCTTGGTTCAGAAAGCGACCTTTTTTTTAAATGGTGTAAATCCGTTCAGTAGTTACAGAGAAATTCAATAAATAAAATATATATATATCTGAGCACCGAGGAGGAGTCGCGACTCCTCCCGAGCACGAGCTGACTTCTGATTGGCTGCCAGCAATCCAAACCAGGAAGTGTTGGCAGCCATCTTGTGGCTCGGTAACCGAGTCACAAGAAATCAGAAAAAAGAAGATGAAAAATAAGAAAATGGGTAGGGTACAAACACCCTGACCCACTAGGCCTGCTTAGGGGGTCCCACAAGGACCCCCAGGGCCAAAGAAAGCATTTTTTTTTTTTTTAAATCGACCGAATTGGCACCGGGTGCACGAATCCGGGCGAGAATTTTTTTAAAAAACTAAGCACTTCGTTGTACTTAAGCCCCCGGGTGGGCCAGGTCCCGGGAGCAATGTCAAATTAAGTAGTGGGGGCCCGTGGGGACCCCTGCCACCTCCCCAGGGCTTCATTTATGATTTGTGGGGGTACTCAGCCCCCCCGCAGCCCCGGGGACCGCCACCTTCCCGGGGCTGTGTTTTTTTATAAAAAAAATGTGTGGGGGGGCTCGAGCCCCCCCACATGCCCCTGGGACCACCACCTCCCCGGGGCTTTGACAATGTTATGCGGGGGGCACATGGCCCCCCCGCAGCCTCGGGGATTGCCACCTCCCCGGGGCTCTGTTTAAAAAAAAAAATGTATGGGGGGAACGAGCCCCCCCACACACCCCAGGGACCACCACCTCCCTGGGGCTTTACAAACATTGGGAGGGGGGCCGCGCGGCCCCCCTCCTGGAGCCCTTCATGGCCCTGGGGACCGCCACCCCCCAGGGCCGGCTCCTGCAATGTCCCGGGGTGCCCACCCCAAGGACATTGCCGTTTGCTTTGACAGGGCAGGAGCATGGCTCCTGCCCTGTCATAACAAACACTGCTTTGCTTCATTGAAGCGAGAGCAGGAAACCTGCACTCGCTTCAACGAAGCAAAGCAGAATTGCTTTTGGGCAAGGGGAGCTGCATGTTAGCAGCTCCCCTTGCCCAGAAGCAATGCTGGCTCCCGCAGGAGGTGGGGAGCCGGTAGGGACTGTGGGGGCATTGGGGCTCCCCCCACAGTACCCAACGTATGACCAGGCCCCAGGGGATGGGGTCCCCGGGGCCATACGGCCCCCCCTCCCCTAATTGAATTTTTTTTAAAAAGAGGCCAGGGCCCGGGGGATGGGGTCCCCGGGGCCACTATTGGCCCGAGGAGGGGGGCCACCTGGTCCCCCTTCTTTTTTTTAATAAAAAGAAAAATCATGGCAGGCCCCGGGGGATGGGGTCCCCGGGGCGAATACGAAATAATGGAAGTGGATCATTTTTTTTTTCTTTCAAGTTTGGAGTCGCGACTCCAGCGCGGCTCTCAGCGCGGCCCCCCGTGTAACATCTCGTTGGATTCGCGAATTCACCTTAAATAAATAATTAAGTAGTATATAATTTAGAAGGTAGTGTTGTATTTGTGAATTTGTTTAAAAGAGGTACTGTGATTGAAGTTAATGACAAGATTACAATTGATATAGTTGTTAAAAAAATATAAAATTAAAAATGAATAGTTAAACTTGAAAAGTGTGTTGTGTTGTAGTACATTGAATTTATGCTTTTGTTTTGTGGATTCGCGTCGGGTGCGCGAATCCACAAAAAGATTAAAAAATATATGTATGTGTAAAAAAAAATACAATTAGTATTATGTTATAGGTTGGCTCTAAAAAGAGCCCTTGTTTTCATCGTGAGTTTGTTGTAACTACATGTAAGTGCGGATGCAGAGCTTTAGGTTGTTGAGAAAGACTCTGTTTCCTTGATCTGTGAAGTGTACTCCATCACTTCTGTAGATGTCATCCATATCAAAACGTAGATTGTTGTTATATATGGAGCCCATCCTATGGTCTCTGAGGTAAGCAGAAACAGCTTTATTGACATTCTTTCTAGCTTTCTCAATCTGTGGACAGAATTGATTTGACCACTTCCATTTCTGTCTTTGGCATATGTTAGAGTATACAAAGACAGTTTGAGGTAAAAGCAACATCAATTGTGCAAAGGTGTCCTTCATTCGCATTTCCAGACCTACCCCAGTCAATGTGCCTAGGTCATTGCCACCACAGTGCACAATCATGAGGTCAGGGGGTTGGAGATGCAAAATGGTTTTAACCAAAGGCATCAATTGGTGCCATTTTAATCCTCTCTGTGCAATCCATTTAATATCCACATTTTGCAAAGCTAGGTCTTTGTCAATACCTCTGCGTTCAGCATACCTTTTGCACCAGAAAACATAGCTGTGTCCAACAATCCACACTGTAAGCATCTTGAAGGGATGTCTGGAAGTAATGAAAAGATGGCTGAGGTAGTCAGTTGGTAGAATGAGAGGTATGTAAAATGGTGGACAAGATGCAGTTTTTTAAAAAGTAGAGAATTAATTGGCTGTTTAAGAACATTGTACATTAAAAAATAGGGTGCATGTTACTTTCTTTAAAAAGCATGTTTTTATTGGTTAGTAAAAAATGTTGAAAAGGTACAGTAGATAGGATAAGGTCATATTTTGGAAATGTCAACCACACCTACTGTTTGCATTTGTAACATTGTTTGGTGAACTTAAAAATATGGTGAACTTGTGACCTGTGAGTTCAGTTGAATGTTCCATGAACTGTTACTATGGAAACTGGCATTAAGCAGAATGAGGGAAGGGTTGAAACTTAACTGTGGACTTAAAATGTGAAATTGTTATTTATATATAAGTGAAATCTTATTAAAGTAAGATTTCCCTAGTCAGTAGTATCTTTAGAAGTGGTGTGTTCTTAAAAAATAGTGGTATTTTTATTTGTAATATAATTTTGAACTCCCGTATGGATTTGCGACTCCATCGCGTTGGTACACGGTGGAGTCGCGACTCCAAAAAATTCCAGAACCAGTTTGGGCACTTTTAGAAGTCAGCTGGTAAGGGTTAATATGTCTAACCAATAGAAATGTGTTTTATAATTTGAAATAATGTAGGAAGTAATGTGATTTGTTACTTACATTTATTTGTGTGGAGAAAGAGAGGGAAACTTTGCCATTACTGGTTTTGCCTTGCGGAGAGCAGTCCATTACATTGATTGTGTGCATAAGAAAATCTATTCAGAGTTTTTGATATTTCATATACTACAAATCAATTTGGAAGGTGAGTTATAAATTTGTGAGGTGTATTATGTGTTAGCTTTATTTTTCAAGTTAAATAATTAATCAAGAACTTTGATGTTTGATATATATATAATAATATATATGCAAAAAAGAAGAAGAGAACTCTGGGTAGTTCCCAATTTAGGTGGAAGGCAGCTTCTGTATAGAGCACCCTCAACACCAGCGACACTCTAGATTTGCTCACCTCAAATGTCTGCTTTTCTATCAAAGTTTTTAAGCATAGGATTAGCACAGTGCTATCCGTGCCGAGATAGAAAGGGACAACGTTTTTTGCCATTTCTACAGCAAAGTCTTTAAGCATAGGAATAGCATAGTGCTATCCATGCCGAGCTGTTAAATGACAAAAACAATTTACCACTCCAGGCACAGTATTACAGCTTTGGACTGGCAAAATACCATCCAAGCCAACCTGAAATGAATAAAAGAAACCCCTGACATGTGTTTCGCTGTCATTACAGCTCTTCAGAGAGGTTTAGCGTTGTCCAGACGCAAAGGAGCACCCAGTATATGTCAAAAGAATACCCTTGCAGGCATAGAGTAACGCATAAATTATGCAAAAAAGAAGAAGAGAACTCTGGGTAGTTCCCAATTTAGGTGGAAGGCAGCTTCTGTATAGAGCACCCTCAAGACCAGCAACACTCTAGATTTGCTCACCTCAAATTTCTGCTTTTCTATCAAAGTTTTTAAGCATAGGATTAGCACAGTGCTATCCACGCCGAGATAGAAAGGGACAAAGGGGCATATTCTCAAGGAACTATCACTGAGTTACCGGCACTTTATCGCAGCCAAAGTCGCGATAAATACATTGCCCCATTCACAAGCTGGTGTTAACAGCCTATACCACCAGTTTACCCGCGATAGCAGCCGCAAACTACATCGCCACAGAAGACCACGGCAACTATCGCTAATGAGATGCAGAGTAGGCGTTCCCGTGGAAAAAGCCGCGACAACACCACACCACAACATTCTCAACGACCAGCCACATCTGCGATGAGAACACAAAACATGCGATAAGGCGCGTTAACTGCAGGAAATTAACACCTGCTCTGACCTGGTGTAAAGTCGGACGACAAGCAGCACCATCAAAGGGAGCACAGTCCAGAGCCACACATGAAGAACAACAGATGCCATGGAGCCACTCACCATGCATCCCTGAGCCCCGAGAGGGCAACAACATCTACCGCAACCACCCCCAGGACCCCCCCCGGGCCCCCCAATGGGCATCACCCACCCACCCCCGGACAAAGAAATGTCACAACAACGTTACCAAAATCATGCACAAAACAATTTGCATGAAGCCGCTCAATCACAGCACCTAACATACATCTGTGGACAGAAAAAGGAGAGTCAGACATCCACATCATGAAATACAAATAATACGCTTATTACAGAACAAAACCAAAACAAGAATACTGAAGAGGCATGGAGGGTCTTCTCAGGACAATCTGCAAGTCACAGCCTGCAAAACAGAAATCTAGATAAGAAGGTGTGTCATGCACTCATAAAAGTACAGAGAGAGTCAGAGCGAAAGAGAGAGAGAGAGAGGGAGAGAGAAACAGAGGGCGAGAGAGAAAGGGAGAGAGAGAGAGGGAGAGAGAGAGGGAGAGAGAGAGAGGGAGAGAGAGAGGGAGAGAGAGAGGGAGGGAGAGAGAGAGAGGGAGAAAGAGGGAGAGAGAGAGAGGGAGGGAGAGAGAGAGAGAGGGAGAAAGAGAGAGAGAGAGAAAGAGAGAGGGAGAGAGAGAGAGGGAGAGAGAGAGGGAGAGAGAGAGAGGGAGAGAGAGAGAGAGGGAGAGAGAGAGAGAGAGAGGGAGAAAGAGGGAGAGAGAGAGGGAGGGAGAGAGAGAGAGAGAGGGAGAAAGAGAGAGAGAGAAAGAGAGAGAGAAGGAGAGAGAGAGGGAGAGAGGGAGAGAGAGAGAGAGAGAGGGAGAGAGAGAAAGAGAGGGAGAGAGTGCCAACACTGCGGACCCATGCCTCACCGCTCACCTGCTGCCACTGGTATGTCTCCAACCACGTGCCGGTATACACTGCAGTCCCCCAGGTCCATCATCTGAAACAGTTTCCAGAAACATGAATGGCAGAGACCATACAGTTGCACACGCCATCATCGCTTGCCCGCCCCTGCACACACAGGCTGCTGCACCCCCGCCCCTCCCACCACCCAGCGGCGGTTGCCCGCCCCTGCGCAACCAGGCCCCACTGCTCACCTTCTGCCACTGGCGTGTCTCCAGGAGGGCCCCCACGTGCCAGTGGGGGCTCCAAGCCCGGGGTCCGCGACCCTGGCACCCTCCACATCATGCAGCCAGGCACCGCGGGCCCCCAGGTCACAAACCTGATTCTGGGTCTTGATTTCGCAATGGCAGAGAACAATTCAGTGCACAGGGCATCATCGCAGGCTGCACACCCGCTCAGCCCAATAGGTGCCACTAACTCTGTGAACCGCGAGGCGACGCCACGAGGCGGGAGGCACGCACTGCCCTCTGGCTCAGGCCTACACTGCGGTCCAGCAGGGATCACACTAAACCTTGCCAGTCCTGACCGCCAGGACGGTGCATCATCGCAGGCTGCACACCCACTCAGCATTTCAGGTGGCCCTATCTCAGTGCACCGAAAGACACGGTCTCGTGGCGGTGTGCCTGTGCCTGCCGCAGTGTATCCGGTGCCACCAAGTCTGTGCACCGCTAGCCATGGACACTTCATGATTGAGTCCCGTAGTGCGGACGCCATCATGTCACCTCCGGCACTGGGCAATGTGTGGAGGCAGGGCCCTAGGCCCTCATGCATAAATGAGAACCACACGGAGACAGCCAGTCAGAGATTGGAAATGGTGTCCAGCACGTGCGCCAGGGCCTTTTTATTGGCAGGGTCACATGTCCTGTGATGCCTGTGCTGGATGGGTGTGGTGTGGGTGTAAACATCCGTGAGGGAGTGGCTGTGGCATGCTGACAACTAGACCTGTGAGCAGCAGATCCCTACAGGGAAGACCTGGGACATGTAGCCTTGTCGTCCCCCCTGTGAGCGTAAGCGGAGTGGGCTGTCCTTGCGTATGCCAGTCCAGCGTAAGGGTGTGAACAATGACCCCGGGGCCCTGGGCGTGGTTCCGTCCTGGGCCAGACAAGGTAGCGACTAATGGATGTGTCTCTGACGGAGTGTCGGCGCCACACGGACCGCAATCGGCAATGTGTCACCCTGTGACCCAAGTCCCACAACATGCGCAACATGGACGTAAGGGGAGGTCACTGACCCTACATTCATACCTACTTCCACACTTGAAAGATCATAGACATGACACATCTGTGTTAACATGAATGTTTATTGCACATTCAGTGATGTGTTGCAGCTGGAGCAGTACAGGGCCATGCAGACCCCACTCTGCATCGTTGGCACGTGGAGGGCCAGCCAGAGTCCCTCAGGGAATGACGAGTACATCGGGGAAGGAAGAGTTCAGTCCGCAGTCTGATATCCGTGTCGTTGGTGGCCAAACAGATTATGGCAGTCCATGTCGTGGTCCAAGGTGAGTGTCGCAGAGTGCATCGGGGGACAGTGGCAGCTGATGATGCAGAGGGCAGAACCAAGCAGAAACAGGCCACATTTTTGGAGATGGATGCTACCGCTTCCTTCTCACCACCAAGACGGATTCATTCGCATCTTCGTCCTCTGCTGTTGCATGTGCCTCACATGTGGGTGGTGGTGTTCTGTCTCCAGCACTGTGTGGCAGTGACACCCCAGGGGCCGGAGGTGGAATGTCTGCCGCACTGTGTGGCACTGACACATCAGGGGCCGGAGATGTGGATGGGGTGGTAGCAGCAGCATGCATCAGCGCCAGGCCTTGTGGCAGCAATGCCATGAGGATGGTCTTTATGTCATTGAGGGACCCAGCTACCTCTCGCTGGTGTGCAGCAGTGGCAGCCGCTTTTTCCGCCCGCGTCCGCTCCATGTTCTCCATGAGCCTCCGCATGAGTCCCAACTCCCGGACGAGTTCGCTGGTGGCACTCTGACTAGTCAGTCGTTCTTGTCTCTGAGTCAGGACTCTGGCAATGTCAGCCATGGTTCATTGGAGTGCATGGAGCGGACTGTGGGTGTCCGTTAGGGACTGTGAGTGGCCCCTGATGGGCTTAGACACCCACGTATGGCGTCTAGTTTGTCTGCCATGAGGTCGAACCCCACCTGCACCTGTTCAGCCAGCTTCTCCTGGCACCCCAACACACGGCGTTGGAAGGCCATGTGTTCGTTGTGGGGGTCCTGGGAGGCAGCCGTGGTGGTGGGTGCTGCCTGCTGTGTGTTCTGTGCAGGGGGTGGGTTCTCCTTGTAGCAGCTGGGCTGGCCTGCTCCTGGAAGTGGGCTGCAGAGGCTCTCCACGAGCTGTTGGAGGGTGTCGGAGTCGAAGGAGTGGTGGTCCTCTTCGTTATCAGAGAAGAGAGGTTGGGAATGCTCTGCAGGGGGTGTTGTATTTCCTCCTGCAATGTGAAGGGGAGATGCAGTTTAACAATGTGTTCACATGTATGTTGACGCATTGTACATGTTTACATTCAGACTGCATGAAAGTGTACATTGTGACTGTGTGTGGGGAGCTGCCTATTTGATGCGGGACAGTGGACATTCCGACAACTTCACGGATGAGTGTTTGTACTTGTGCATTGTCAACTCACATTTCCCTGCATTGCCAAATGTGATTGGCCAGTTTCTACGCACATGCGGCACCAGTTGTGTCCCCTGTTCTGTTGTGGACGTGTTGAGGTTTGTACCGCATCGTTGTCAATGTTGATGTGCTCTGCATGTAATGTGTGTGTGCCGCATTTAGGGTGGCTCGCCCATGGAGCTCAGTTTTGGCTGCACCTCATCACTTACATGGGGTGTGCCTCTGGCTTCTGTGCTTATGCAGTGCTGAGATGTTGCATACTTGTGTGCATTGGTCTCTTGGTGGGAGTTGGGGGTCTGGGGCATGGTCTGTCCGCAGATGTGCTTTGCTTAATTGTGCATGTGTGCCATTGTGCCCATCTTCCCCCGTCCCCCCGGTCCCTGTTGGGTACTCAACCTGTTGCTGTTGTGTCCGGTCATGTTGAGCAGTGTCCGGGCCCCCAACTCCTGCCACCGTCTCCCCACTGATGACTGTGGACACCATTTCCTCCATCTCGTCTAGCTCCTGGTGTGTCGCTGGGCTCCCACCTCCAGTCTGCATTGCTGCCTTCAGGTTGTTGGCGAGTTTCAGCTTGGTTTTGCGCTTGAGATAATTCCAGCGCCTCTTGACCTCGTCCATTGTCCTCTTCAGCACTCCGACTGCATTCACCTTGTCCACGATGGACTGCCATAGTCCATTTTTTGTTGCCAATGACACAGTGGAGGTGACGAACAGTTGTTGATGGTGTTCTATCACCTCCGTTATCAGGATCCTGTTTTCCTGCGGACTGAACCACTTCTTCCTTCTCTTCTTGTCCTTGCCCTTCCCTGACCCCGAAGTCCCAGGATGGTCCTCCGGGGGGCTTGTGGGGTTCTGGTTGTCCTCTGCACTTGCTCCGGCTGCCTCCATTGTGCTTCGCTGTGGTTTGGCATTTGTTTGTGGGGGTTTTTTCGACTTTTATGGTGCATTTTCACGCATGACACGTGGGAATTGCAGGCCCGTGGCTGATTTTTGCAGATTTTTGTATCGGGTTTGGCGTCATCGCAGGATTTTTCGCGTTGGTGTTTCGCATTTTTGCTGCGTCGCGATGATTTTAGCACGGTCATTTGACGCGTTATCGTGGGACTATCGCATGGTGCCGCCTGCTTGAGAATTCCACGTTGACACGGTGTTATTTTCCCGTGATGGACTGCGATGTGAAGAGATGCGTTAAGCTACTTTTGCAGTAGTTATCACACGTTCTTGAGAATATCCCCCAAAGTCTTTTGCCATTTCTACAGCAAAGTCTTTAAGCATAGGAATAGCACAGTGCTATCCATGCCGAGCTGTTAAATGACAAAAGCCATTTATCACTCCAGGCATAGTATTACAGCTTTGGACTGGCAAAATACCATCCAAGCCAACCTGAAATGAATAAAAGCAACCCCTGAATATGTATATTATTAAATGTAGAGATGTTTATTGTAGTATGTTTTATAGTAGTTAAATGTTGTTTGAAATAGATTCTGTATAGTATTATGTGTATATTAGAATATGGATTAGTGATTATGGTAGTTTGTTTCAGTGTGTACATTTGTAGTATACCGCATAATTTTAGTTGTTGCTTTAAATTTGGAGGTGGAGTCTGTCAAGTTTTAAGGTGTGCATGGACTTTTGTCTCAAGTATGTTTCTACTTGTATATGTATTTTCATAAGTCTTATACATTTGAAGGTGCATTATGTATAACAAAGAGGTGTTGTTGCTTTTTATGTGGTAGGCTGAAGACTGTGATTATTAGTAGAATGGTGAAGATGCAGCACAAAAGTGTGGTGTAAAAGATGCTGACATAAGGTGTTATTAATTAGGCTTCTTTTTTTAAATTTCTAGAGAGGTACAGTTGAAGTATGCCGCATAATTTTTGATGTTTGCTTGAAATTGGAAGTTTGTTCTGTGAATTTTTAAGATTTGGATAGTGTTATGGTACAGACATATTCAAGTATGGTTTTAGTAATATGGTGAGAGTTTTACTAAAGATTTGTGAAGGGTTCCTACTTTGTATTTGGCTAGGTGTGATATTATAAGTAGTTGTAGAATGGTTAAGCAGTAGCCTGAAAGTGAAGTTTGAGGTATTTGTAGAGATGTTGTTTATTAGAGTAATTTGTATGATGTGAAGAAAGTTATATTTCACATATACCGCATAATTTTCAGTGTCTGTTTGAAAATTGAAGTGTACTCTGTGAAGTTTTGAGCTGTGCATGGTGTTGTGACTGAGATATGTGTCTACTTGCTCATACACTTATAGACGTTACCCCTGTACTCATGCAATCACGAATGCATTAGGTATACAGTGCTTCAATCAGCCAGCCACTATCTTTCCACTTTATCCATCATGCAGGCACTACTCTTGTACTTATGTAATCACTCAGTCAGTACTTATGCACTTTTAAAATCTCCCAGTCACTAACTTTGCACTCCTGTAATCACTCAGGCAGTATCTTAGTACTTCTGTAATCACCCAGGTAGTACTCATGAACTTATGAAATCACCCACTCACTTGCTATGTATTCCAGTAATTCTCCAGATATTACCCCTGTAGTCATGGCATCCCCTAGGCACTAGTTATGTACTACCCCTGCAGTTATGGAATCATGCAGGGTGTATCTATGCACTCATATAATAACCCACACACTACTCTTGCAGTCATAGAATCATGCAGGCCGTACTGTTGCGCTCATCTATTCACCTAGGCACTACTTAATGACTCATCTATGCCTTCAGGTGGTATTTATACACTTTTCCGTGCACACAACGTCTATGTGTGCACTCATGCAATTAGCCAAGCACTACCCATGGAGTTATGAATGACTCAAGCAGATCTATTACATGCCTTTGTTTTTTAGGTTTCACTATATTCCAGAAACATTGTATACATATTTGTTTTAGATATCATGATGATTTGATAACGTACAGACATATGTATGTGTGCTTGTAAAAATATGGAGAGACTTATAGTTGAGTCATGTAATAGTCTGCTGCTTTATATTTGGCTAGGCCTAACACTGATGGAGTTATAAAAGCACCCAAGTATTCACCATGCCGTCTTCCAATGATGCAGGCACTACATTTGCAGTGCTGTAATCACTCAGGCATTACTGCTGCACTCATGCAATTGTCTAGGCACTATCTATGCACTCATGCAATCAGCAAGGTATTACCCATGCACTCTTTCAAACATGTAGCCACTGCTCATGCACTTATATAATCATCTAGGCACTATCGTTGCAGTCCTTCAATCACGGAGGCACTACCCTTGTACTCATGTAATCACTCAGCCAGTAGTCATGGTGTTATGAAATCACCCAGGCACTACCTTTGCACTCCTTTATTCACTCAGGCAGTACCTCAGTAGTCCTGTAATCAGCCAAGAAGTACTCATGCACTTATAAAATCACCCTGTCACTTCCTATGTAGTCATGTAAATCCCCAGATATTACCCCTGTAGTCATGCAATCACGCAGGTGTTACCTATGTGCTCCTTTAATCCCCCATACGTTACCCCTGTACTCCTGCAATCATGAATGCATTAGGTATACAGTACTTCAATCAGTCAGCCACTATCTTTCCACTCTTTCAATCACACAGGCACTACTCTTGTACTTATGTAATCACTCAGCTTGTACTCATGCACTTTTAAAATCACCCAGTCACTACCTTTGCACTCCTGTAATCACTCAGGCAGTATCTTAGTACATCTGTAATCACCCAGCTAGTACTCATGAACTTATGAAATCACCCATTAATTTCCTATGTATTCCAGTAATCCTACAGATATTACCCCTGTAGTCATGTAATCACCCAGGCACAAGTGATGTACTACCTCTGCAGTCATGTAATGATGCAGGGTGTATCTATGCACTCATATAATAACCCACACACTACTCTTGCAGTCATAGAATCATGCTGGCTCTACTGTTGCACTCATCTTTTCACATAGGCAATACGTAATGACTCATCTATGCCTTCAGTTGCTATTTATACACTTATCCGTGATCTCAACGTCTATATCTGCACTCATGCAATTAGCCAGTCACTTTTCATCTTCTCCTGCAATTACCCAGTGACTACCTTTGCACTCATTTAATCACCCAAGCACTGTCCATGGAGTTATGCAATCAATCAAGCAGATCTATTACATGTGTTAGTTTCTAAGTTTCATTATATTCCAGAAATAATGTATACATATTTCTTTTAGATATGATGATGATTTGAAAAGGTAGAGTCATATGTATGTGTGCTTGTAACAATATGGAGAGACTTATATTTGAGTCATGTTATAGTCTGCTGCTGTATATTTGGCTAGGCCTAAAACTGATGCAGTTTTAAAAACACCCAAGTACTCGCCATGCAGTCTTCCAATGATGCAGGCACTACATATGCAGTGCTGTAATCATTCAGGCATTACTGCTGCACTGATGCAATCATCTAGGCACTATCTATGCACTCATGCAATCAGCAAGTATTACCCATGCAGTCTTTCAAACATGTAGCCCTTGCTCATGCACTTATATAATCACCCAGGCACTATCATTGCAGTCCTTCAATCACGGAGGCACTACCTTTGCACTCCTTTATTCACTCAGGCAGTACCTCAGTAGTTCAGTAATCACCCAGGCAGTACTCATTAACTTTTAAAATCACCTAGTCACTTCCTATGTAGTCATGTAAATCCCCAGATATTACCCCTGTAGTCATGCAATCACCCAGGTGTTACCTATGTACTCCTTTAATCCCCCAGACGTTACCCCTGTACTCCTGCAATCACGAATGCATTAGCTATACAGTGCTTCAATCACCCAGACACTATCCTTGCACTCTTTCAATCACGCATGCACTTTTCTTGTACTTATGTAATCACTCTGCCAGTACTCATGTACTTTTAAAATCACCCAGTCACTAGCTTTGCACTCCTGTAATCACTCAGGCAGTATCTTAGTAGTTCAGTAATCACTCAGGCGGTACTCATGAACTTATAAAATCACCCACTCACTTGCTATGTACTCCAGTAATCCACCAGATATTACCCCTGTAGTCATGCAATCACCCAGGCACTAGATATGTACTACCACTGCAGTCATGTAATCATGCAGGGTGTATCTATGCACTCATTTAATAACCCACACACTACTCTTGCAGTCATAGAATCACGCAAGCTCTACTGTTGCACTCATCTGTTCACATAAGCAATACGTAATGACTCATCTATGCCTTCAGTTGCTGTTTATACACTTATCCGTGCTCTCAATGTCTATATCTGCACTCAAGCTATTAGCCAGTCACTTTTTATCTTCTCCTGCAATTACCCAGTGACTACCCTTGCACTCATTTAATCACCCAAGCACTACTCATGGAGTTAAGCAATCACCCAGGCATAAATTAGGTAGTACACATGGACTCTGCACCTCTGTTCTTTCTTTCAGGACTTTTTTGTGTATTTCTGCATCTGTTGCTTCTTTCTGCACCCCTTCTACGTGTTTCTCCACTCCTCTTCCCTTTTTCTGCATCCCTGTTGCGTCTTTCTGCACCTTTGTTTCTTCTTTCTGCAGTTCTTTTGTTTATTTGTGCACCTCTTTTGGTTCGTTTTATATTTCAGAAATATTGTATACAAATTTCTTTTAGATATGATGATGATTTGAAAAGGTAGAGACATATGTATGCAAGCTTTTATTAATATGGAGAGACTTATGGTTGAGTCATGTAATCGTGTGCTGCTTTGTATTTGGCTAGGCCCAACACTGATGCAGTTATAAAAACATCGAAGTAGTACCCATTCAGTCTTCCAATGATCCAGGCAGTACATATGTACTGATGCAATCACCTAGGTTATTACCCCTGCACTCATAAAATCATCCAGGCACTACACATGTACTCATGCAATAACCCAGGTATTACCCATGCACTCTGTCAATGAACAAGCTACTATCTATAACCTTATAGAATCTCTCAGGTACTATCCTTGCACTCCTTCTATCATATATGTATTACCCTTGTACTTATGTAGTCACTCAGTCAGTACTCATGCACTTTTAAAATCACCCAGGCACTACAGTTGCACTCGTTCAATCACTCAGGCATTCCCTTAGAAGTCCTGCAATCACCCAAGCAGTACTTATTCAGTTATAAAATCACCCACTGATTTGTTATGTACTCCATTAATCCTCCAGATATTACTCCTTCAGTCATGCAATCACTCAGGTACTAGTTATGTGCTACCCTTGCAGTTGTTGAATCATCTATGTTCTACTGTTCCATTTATTTATTCACCTATGCACTACTCAATGTATTTCTTTATTTATAGATGACTATATTTGTATATAATTATTTTAATAATATTAAATATTTTTTTGAAAGATAATAAACTTTTCTTTTTTTTTTTTGAAATTCTCCATAATTATTGAGAAATATTCAGTATGACAAGAAAAGGTCAAAAGAAAAGACAACAAAGAAAACAGAACTATTTAAAGGAGAAAGAAAAGCAGAAATTAGATGAAGTACAACATGTGACATTGAAGAAAAAGTCTTCTGGTAAGAGAACTAAAGCAATTGTTAAAAGACTTTTAAGGACTGGAAAGAATTTTGAAAATGGGGAAAACAGAAAGAAAAGTTGTAGAACCAAGGAGAATCAAATGAAAAAGGACAAATTAATGGAAAATCAGGTAATGGGAAAACAATGTATGTTGAAAGAAGGATGAAGCAATATAAGGATATTAGGAAACGAATGTATAAAAGTAGAGTACTACAAAATTTATTGAAAGATTCCAAGAAGTATAAAAGAAGATCTCCATTTTACAAGAAAAAACAACAGATTGAAGGTGTAGTCGAAAAGGCTTTTGAATTGAAAAGAAGATTGTTTATATTAGTAATAAAGAGAATGAAGACATTGAATAAAACAATGCAGTTTATGAAGGAGAAAAGTAAAAGAAAAAGATTGGTTATTAGAACTAACTTTTGTAAAATGCTTTTGGGTGAATGGAAGCACACTTCTAGTTCAGAACCTTTTTTTAATGAAGAAAGCTATTTTCAACAAAATACATTAGTTCATGCAGTTGATACCAGTGGTCGTTCTTTTGAAGTTAAAAATGGTTGTCCAATTGAAAAAGAAAAGATGGTTGCTAGAAATGTGGAAGAAGTAATAGCTGAAGAAGTTCAAGGGAGAAGTTCACAGGTTCCAGTGTATACGTGAGATTGTAGTAGTATTTGTAGTATACAACAGGAATCTATTGATATTTCACAAAATTTCTTACGACAGTATTGTAAAAAAGTATTAAACAAAAGATTAAGATGTTGCAAGGACTAGATCCTTGTAAAGTGAGAAAAAATACTTGCTTGCAGGGTCATTCTCTGACTTGTCTTTCTAGAAAAGTGTGTCAAAGTACTTTTCATCATTTGAGAATGTTAGCAGTACATCACTCTGCAATGCTGAAGTTAGTAAGAAGATTGTACTATGTAAAAAGTCCTGCATTATTTTTAAGTGAAATAAACACTGCTCTTTTGCATGGTTCAGTATTGGATGTAAAAAAAGTTTGTGATGATATACAGTTTCGTTTCTTTGGTCCTGAAGAGGAGTGCAGAGAAAGTGAGAGTTTGATAAGTGTAGGTGGTGAAGAAGAGGTGGAAGAAAGTACTACTGAGAAGTTTGTAGAAGAAATTACAAAGTTTAAGGTAATTTGTTGTGAAAAACCAAACTATGGGGTCCATTACGATGACTGGCAGATGCACCTCCGCGATGCTGGCGGTGGGATAAAACGATGTTTTCCGCCCGTGAGCAGCGGTGCCTCCGTCCGCCATATTACAATGGCCAAACACAGCCCATTGTCCGACCGCCGCGGTGCAACTCGGACCGCAATCAAAACGCGCCCGCGGCGGAGACAACCAATCCAGAGCCACCGCCGTGCGCAATGACGTCCCTCCCGCCGTACAAATTAGGATGCGCAAAACAGCCAGGCCCACCGCAGCGGAGAAACCGGCTATTCTGAGCATATGGAAGCACCACAGCGGAGCGCGAAATCGATAACCGGAGCCGAACGCCATGGACCCGGCACTACACGTCTTCCCGGCGCTGTACATGATCCACCTACAGCAAGCCATGGACCGTCGCGGACGCCGACGCAGGTACGCCATCACACAACTCTGCTAACAAACACAACCCACAAATACATGTCCGATGTAAGGTGCCTGCCCCCACCAGACACCCTTGTGGGGACAGGAACACAACCACAGGTGTAGCCACACACGTCCCACCTGCCATTAGTCCACCCCTCCACACCCAGGCCACCATGTCCGCGATCCTGAAATAATGCGCAGTTCACGTGACCGCAGCGGTGAATCCGCGAGTAAAAATGCACACAATGTAGTAGCCTGGGCCAGCGTAAGGCAGGGGCAGTGCCCAAAGTACACAGGGCAACACCTCCCCACTCCACACACTAGGCCCACCCACACCATGAAGGGACATGCCATGTGATCTCCCTGTGCCCCCACATGGCCAAAAAGCAGCCAGGTGAACACACACACTGCACCACACAACAAACAACTAGGGAGACAGTCTCATCAGGTGTGGCTGCAGAGCAACACACAGCGTACAAGCACTGGGCCAGGGGAACACACACACCACAACAACACCACACTTGTGGCAAGTAAACTGAGTCCAAGCACTAATTAAACACACACAGATAATGAACAAACACTCCAATGGACACACAGCCTGTCAAGTCACACAGACATACCCCACACTGACACACAGCAACAAACACAGACCACATGCCAACAGCAATGGAGGACAACAAATAGGAAATCCAAAGTGAGGTGCACACAAATGGAATGGCAAGGAGCTGAACACCAAGAATGTGTATATCACATGCAAGGGAAGGAACACATTACATCCACCCCAGCCAAAAAATCCACACATGGCAGTCATAGTGAGTGAAGTCAAACCACAGTCACCTCACTGCAACAACTCAGGGAGACAGCAATGCAAACCCATGAATAGGCACATGGATGAAAGGAAGGGTATGAAGTCCAACCCTGATCAGCCACACATCTGAATCCAAATGCATCACAGGAGTATGTCAGCAGCACAACACACAGGGCCCATTGCAACACTCCATGACAGTCAAACACAAGTATGAACCTTCACACAACCCCCACACCCATCACACCTGCAGCTCACAACACCAGTGACAAACACACAGAAGCTTGCCAATAACATCCAGTCAAGACACTGACAATCAAACACACCCCCTGGGTGGTATCCACAAACATCACACACACACACAGGTATGGCAGTACCACTGTACGCACAAAAACAACAGTCAAACACTGAACACAATCAAAACACACACACAGAACTGCTACAACAACAGACAAGACCTGTGCAGCTAAACAGTGCAAATTCTATGGGAGCACAGACACAACAGGAGTACACAACCACATCAGTCATGAAAAACGCACAGACAACATACCACAACACATATAAGAAGTGCATCCACTAAAAACAATAATGGAGAACAAAAGGCAGAAATGGGCCTACAATGACACATAGACAGACATACCACAACACCCATCCACTCAAAATGGTGTCACAGTGTACCACATGTCTGCACATGCACAACCATGACCATAGACACATCAAATGTGAGAGGAGAAAACACCGAGGACGCACATAAAACAAGCACGGCAACCACAATAGACCTCAGTCCATGTGACAGACACACAAGTAAGGCACACCACAATGGCAACACACCTGAATCAAACACAACAACAACACACACACACTGACAGGAAAATAGAACATCACACACAGAGCAACTGTCAACTGCATGACACAACACAACACAAACACTGCACACAGCCACATCAGTCACAACACATGCACAGGCAAAGATATCAACATGCTACAACAGCCAAACATCAGGGGGTGCACAACAGGCAAGGACAAGGCAACATCAACTCACAGCACTGCATGCACACCAAGCAGTGTGTGCACAACACACATACCAGTACCAAACAGAGATGAGTGATACACCATGAACACACACAACAACAATCTAAACATCACACACACAACAACACACCCAGGAAGTCAATCAGTCCACAGCAAACACACATACTACCAAGCCAACACACACAGATGCACAAGTCTGGAACACCAAAGTAGAAACAACATGATCAGAGGAAACAAGACATTGGCAATGTTGAAGTGGAAAATAGAGCATGTGTCACAGTAAACAATACCCACACAGTAACCCTTTCATTTAGCAAGGACACTGACAAGGCAGACAACAGGAGTAAATTTCTTCTTTTTATTTACATTTCACACTGTTATGCAGCAAAAGTCAGACAAGAGCAAGGCCAGTGGCCAGTTCAAAGTTCAGGTGAGGTACATGAGAAGCTGCATAGGCCAGGGGCAAACAGCAGTGAACAGCAAGGCCAGTGGCCAGTCTAAAGTGCATGTGAGGTACATGAGAAGCTGCACAGGCCAGGGGCAAACAGCAGTGAACAGCAAGGCCAGTGGCCAGGACACAGTGCAGGTGAGGTACATGAGATCCTGCACGGGCAAGGGGCAAACAGCAGTGAACAGCAAGGCCAGTGGCCAGTCCAAAGTGCAGGTGAGGTACATGAGATCCTGCACAGGCAAGGGGCAAACAGCAGTGAACAGCAAGGCCAGTGGCCAGGACACAGTGCAGGTGAGGTACATGAGAAGCCGCACAGGCCAGGGGCAAACAGCAGTGAACAGCAAGGCCAGTGGCCAGTCCAAAGTGCAGGTGAGGTACATGAGATCCTGCACGGGCAAGGGGCAAACAGCAGTGAACAGCAAGGCCAGTGGCCATTCCAAAGTGCAGGTGAGGTACATGAGATCCTGCACAGGCAAGGGGCAAACAGCAGTGAACAGCAAGGCCAGTGGCCAGGACACAGTGCAGGTGAGGTACATGAGAAGCGGCACAGGCCAGGGGCAAACAGCAGTGAACAGCAAGGCCAGTGGCCAGGACACAGTGCAGGTGAGGTACAAGAGATCCTGCATGGGCAAGGGGCAAACAGCAGTGAACAGCAAGGCCAGTGGCCAGTCCAAAGTGCAGGTGAGGTACATGAGATCCTGCACAGGCAAAGGGCAAACAGCAGTGACCAGCAAGGCCAGTGGCCAGGACACAGTGCAGGTGAGGTACATGAGATTCTGCATGGGCAAGGGGCAAACAGCAGTGAACAGCAAGGCCAGTGGCCAGTCCAAAGTGCAGGTGAGGTACATGAGATCCTGCACAGGCAAAGGGCAAACAACAGTGAACAGCAAGGCCAGTGGCCAGGACACAGTGCAGGTGAGGTACATGAGAAGCCGCACAAGCCAGGGGCAAACAGCAGTGAACAGCAAGGCCAGTGGCCAGGACACAGTGCAGGTGAGGTACATGAGATCCTGCATGGGCAAGGGGCAAACAGCAGTGAACAGCAAGGCCAGTGGCCAGTTCAAAGTGCAGGTGAGGTACATGAGATCCTACACAGGCAAGGGGCAAACAGCAGTGAACAGCAAGGCCAGTGGCCAGGACACAGTGCAGGTGAGGTACATGAGAAGCTGCCCAGGCCAGGGGCAAACAGCAGTGAACAGCAAGGCCAGTGGCCAGGACACAGTGCAGGTGAGGTACATGAGATCCTGCACAGGCAAGGGGCAAACAGCAGTGAACAGCAAGGCCAGTGGCCAGGACACTGTGCAGGTGAGGTACATGAGATCCAGCACTGTAAATGTGTGGTACAGTACTCTGCCATGGTCAGCAACACACTCAGGGTGTCAAAAAAGGGCAGTCCATGGCACCACTGTGGGAGACACATGTGTGTGAGGGGGACTAACACTCAGACTTGGCTGGCAGTATGACTGGGAGGTGGCTGTCTGTCAGGGCCAGTTGGGGTACTGGCTCGGGGAGAGAAAGGCCCAGCTGGGGTAGAGCCATCAGTGTTCTGGGAAGCCTGAGGGCCGCCAGGTCCAGGTGTGGTAGAGCCAGCAGTGCTTTTTGAAGCCTCAGGGCTGCTAGGTCCAGGTGGGGTGGTGGCACGTGGGGGTGGACTCATGCCTGCACGAGAACCAGTGTGTGTTGGTGAAGTTTGAGGGGTGCCCTTCCGCTTCTTGGGGATTTGATATGGCTTCCCTGTCCTGGGATTAAGGCCAAGTGGGGTGTATACAACAGGCACACTGGTCACAAAAGCTGGATCAGCTGCAGATGCTGGTCCCCCTCTGGGGACGTGCTTGATCCTTTGGGACGCTTGCCCCCGGATTGCTTCTGCCCCTGCATCACCTATTTACCAGGTGTCCCCCCTACAGTGGCCTCCTTACCCTGCTTCACAGTACTCTGGATGGGAGTAGATGTTGTGGGTGAACTAGCCTTGGAGCCCTTCTTACGTGTACCCTTAGCAGGCTCCTGTTTGTCACTGGGCATGGAAACTGTGTGCCTGTCTCTGCAAGATACTTTTGGGACAGGTGAGTCCTTGGCTGGGGATGCCTCTGAGGCATGTGAGCCAGAGGCCTGCTTTTTCCCATCCTTGCCCTGGGTGTGGCCTGAAGGGCTTTTTCCCCTGCGCTCTGGTGTGGCTTTACCTTTATGTGGGGATGGTGTCTGTGGCCTGGACTGCTTGGGCTGCTGCTGCTGTGTGCCGCACGTGACGTATCTGTCCCTTGACGTCTGGGGTGTGTGCTCACCATCATCAGATGTGTCCACTGTCAGGGTGGTGGGCCTAGGGACTGGAGCTGGACCATGGGATTGGGCAAGTTGAATGGCTGCTGTCACTGCAGAGGCCAGAGACTGTACAGTCCAGTGTAGCCCACCCACGTCGGAATGCACGCCCTCCATGAAAGCCACCACCTGTGCCAATTTTTTGTCATGGTCCAGGAAGGCATTGAGGAGAGTTGTCTGACCCACACACAGCTGGCGTAAAAGGTCCACAGACTCCGCACTGATGGCAGCAGGGGGGACAGGGGCAGGGTCAGCAGTGCCTGGGATGAAGGACACTCTTCCCTTCCTCATGGTGCGAACACGGGCAGCAAAAGTGGGAGTAGCAGGGAGGGTGGGCACTGAACGCTGTGTGGTGGAAAAGGAGGCAGACTCCCCATTTCCTTCGGACAAAACCATAGATGCATCACCGCCGTCGTCAGATGACATAGAGGTCTGTGTTTCTGGCAAGGACTCCTCTAGATGACTACGGTCCTCCTCTGATGCGCTGGTGACATCCGTGTCACTATGCAGGTGAGCATCACCTGTGCCTGATGCCTCACCACTGGTGTCCGTCCCGTGTCCTTCCGTTCCCATGTGAGATGCTGCATGAGAGAGAGAGAGAGAGAGAGGATAAGTACATCTGCATCAAGTCAACAAATATCTGCAAGTGAAGCATCACTAGTGATGGACCATGATCCATGTTGGACAACACCATGGGCAGTAACATTGTGCAACCTCAATACAAACATCTAAATTACTGTGGAATGATGCAAAATTGTACAGAATCCACCCATGTGATGGACACACAGCCATTTAGCCTGTTGGTGGCTACGTCTAACAACACACACATATCCCTCTGTGCACACCTACGGCCCTGAAGGGTTCAAAGATCCTACTCACAACATGTTGCCAACGTCACAACATGATCCAGCAGAAGTCACCAACACAGACACAGACCCCAACATAACCACACACAATGTCCATGGGCACATGCCATCCACCATGTCGTATCTTGGGGCACAACTACAGTTGCACATCGGTGTCAGATGTTTAGCCAGCACTAATCTGACGTCAGGCAATGCACACATTGATGATGCCACACTCAGATCATGCACTCTGCTGGACCCTGACATGTGATGTCCGTGACAACACCAATGAAGATGGTACCAGAAGCCCAAAACTACAAATGTGAAGGCAAGGCCCATTACACCAATGACATGGGAAGGTACATGTAGGGGGAATGCATGACAACTGCACCCCACACCGCGGCCACTTACACACCATTGCATCACACTAGCAACATCACAGCCCTGCACTGGCCCAGGCCTGGAGCACATGCTGGCAAACAACCACCAGAGTCACACTCACAGAATACTCACCACCAGCTTGCTGCTGATGCACCTTCAGACGTGCATCCAGGTCAGGCTGCATCACTGCTAAAATGCGTGCCATTAGTGGTGTCATGCTGCGTCGCGCCAACCTGCCAGATCGAGGGATCAGCCCCAGTGTCATCTCTGCCACGTTCCTGCTTAGCCGTGTGATGTCATCCCACCTCTTGTGACAGTGGGAGCGCCGTCGTTTGGAGACACCCAGTGCACACACCTTTGATGCAATGGCCCTCCACACGGCCTTGCGCTGGTTTACTTTTAGCTGTAGACATGGGAGACAAGAGGGGTCAACATTCAGTGTAACCAACCACCATTCCCCAGTGCAGGACCATGACACTGACTCATCCCAAATTCTGCCATTACGTCAGCGGCGACAATACATCTGCTAATTGCAAACATCATCATGTGTGAAACACACATTAATGCATGCAGGTATGAGGGTGGACACAGTACATGCCCATCTCCTGGCCATGCAGGACGCCAGCAGAGAGCTAAATGTGTATGCTGACCACATCTAATGCAATATTCTGGGAATAACAAGACATGCATGACATCACTACATATGTGACTGGGAATACTCACTGTGCCCAACACTGCGCAGCCCACAAAGCACTTGCCCTGCAACGGTCACACTGTGTCATTGATGTCACATTGAGGGACATGACCTCACAAACGCAGACCCTCATCACAAGCCCTGTTGTGTGCAATCTACATCTCTGTAATGGCTCATTGATGGAGACTCAAGAGGAAAAGCACATATGTGACACTCTGTACATTCAGTGTTGTGTCACCGTCAGATTGGGCAGTGAATGTGCAGGCCATTTGGGGTCACACAGAGGTCCAACGTGGGGC
Source organism: Calotriton arnoldi (assembly GCA_963921515.1). Taxonomy (NCBI): domain Eukaryota; kingdom Metazoa; phylum Chordata; class Amphibia; order Caudata; family Salamandridae; genus Calotriton; species Calotriton arnoldi. Next base: position 323,020 of record CAWUFW010014884.1, read on the forward strand.
AGCTCATCCCTTACATGGAGTGACGATTTGGAAACACAAACAGTGCCAACACATGCGAGTATGTGCACATGCTGGTGGGGACGGAAGAGTCCGGGCACAATAATGTTTGAATATACCGTGTCATAGGTGAATGACCAACAAGAGTGTCACCCTGGGGATTCAGGTCTTGAGTATGGCGCTGAACTAGAGATGAGGCACATATAGAGGTGTAAACAATGGCCTCACTACCCTCTGGACAGCAACACTAGCTAAGGCCACAGATGGGCCTGTGAAGGACATCAGGGACACATACAGACATGCAGACTGGCAATCACTATCCTGACTCGTGAAATGAAAAGGTGCAGCCTCACTGTATGTCTGACAAGACATCATACTTCCCTCACATCTGGATGTGCAGGCAGGGAAACTTGTTGAATAGGCCAAACACACCTTCCCCCTGGAAACAGCATGCTAGGCAGTGCATGACCCACCCTCACACTCCCACGCACATACTGCAGCAGATCAACTTCATGTGTCTCCCACCCTGCACTCTCACTCACACTCTGAGTTACTCACCACGACATTAGGCGCACCAAAGAGCCTTGGATACTGGTTGAGCACCTCGTCCACCAGGGGCTACAGTTCCTCGGTGGTGAAGGGAGTGGCACGGATCTTCTCAGTCCTCGCCATCACTGTGGGCAGGAGACAGCAGCAGCGGCTGTTGGTGGTGAGGGGTCTCAGTCAGCAGTCCCTGGAGGCAGCAGCAGGTGAGGGGTCTCAGGCAGCAGTCCCTGGAGGCAGCAGCAGGTGAGGGGTCTCAGGCAGCAGTCCCTGGAGGCAGCAGCAGGTGAGGGGTCTCAGTCAGCAGTCCCTGGAGGCAGCAGCAGGTGAGGGGTCTCAGGCAGCAGTCCCTGGAGGCAGCAGCAGGTGAGGGGTCTCAGGCAGCAGTCCCTGGAGGCAGCAGCAGGTGAGGGGTCTCAGTCAGCAGTCCCTGGAGGCAGCAGCAGGTGAGGGGTCTCAGGCAGCAGTCCCTGGAGGCAGCAGCAGGTGAGGGGTCTCAGGCAGCAGGCTCAGTGAGCTGTGGCAATGTGTGGCTCCCTCACACACATATATAGCCCCCAGGGCTCGTTTCTGTGGTTCTAAGCTGCTGCAATTGGTGTTCCAGGTCTGCCTCATTCAAATACATCCAATGACCTCCTCCGCGGTGGCGGAGCACGCCTACCGCGATTTTCAAAGTTGCATCAGGCAACCGCGATTGAGTTTCCCATTGGCTGGAAGGGCATGGTCCATGGCGGTGAGACACCGCAGGGGACAGGCATGCGGTACCGCTGTGGTGCATCTTACGAGTGCAGCCAATGACCGGCCCGCGGTGGCGGAGCACGCCTACCGTGATTTTCAAAGTTGCATCAGGCAACCGCGATTGCGCTTCCCATTGGCTGGATGGGCATGCTCCATGGCGGTGACACACCGCTGGTGCCAGGCGGTAGTTCCCGCTATTCCTGAGCCATGCATTGCCATGAGTGACCGGGATCTGGGTGGTGGAGCATGCCATCCGCCATAAGCCATGTGTATATGCCTAGCAATCCTGCCATGCTGTCTCGGGCCATGGCGGTGACACACCGCTGGTGCCAGGCGGTAGTTCCCGCTATTCCTGAGCCATGCATTGCCATGAGTGACCGGGATCTGGGTGGCGGAGCATGCCATCCGCCATTAGCCATGTGTATATGCCTAGCAATCCTGCCATGCTGTCTCGGGCCATGGCAGTGACACACCGCTGGTGCCAGGCGGTGGCTACGGCGAGGGTGCAGCATGACATTGTTGACTATGGGCGTGATGGTGTTCTTAGAGCACGTTCAATGCAGCAATGGACACATCGTGTAGTGTCAATGTCATGGGTCATATCTGTACTTCGAACAGTGGTCACTTTCAATTAAACATGGAACTTGATTCAATTGAAATGAGCTATAGTTCGTAATGAGAGCCTAAACTTCATATCTAACACCAAATGCAACACTGAAAGGACTAATGGGGCACATTACTCCTAACCAATCATCATATCTGACCCAAACATTTTGCCCAAAGTTCATGTCTCTCACCCCATTGCCAGCCAAATTTCGTATCTGAGCCCAATTTTTACACACATATTCATATTTCACACAATATGTCGCTACACAGTACATGATTGTACATAGATTTCAGCATTGTCTCCATTACTCACCACATATGTCACACTGTAGTCTGTTTGCTATCACCTATTTCAGCATTCATGTAAGGTTATTGTTCGCTGTAGCAAAACCAAGAGTATATGTCCACATGGACATGTGTGTGCTATACACACTGAAGCTTGTAACATACATCACCGGCACACTTTGAAATATGTGCCTCCTTAATCATTTGACCTGTCTGTATGCATTTGGGCATGTTTTGTCACCATATATGCAAAATGTCATCAGCATTACTTGTGTCATTGTGTAGGATATGAGCTCATGTTGGTCTGCCGGTCATATGTGAATTTGTCACATGTATATTCCACAGCTGTGAGTATGTTGATATTGGATTTTATGTGTGTGGTGTGTTACGTTGGTACTCACCAAGGACAGGTGCATTGACCTTGTCCACATGAAGATCGTTGGCTTGCTGAGGGACTGTAGCCAAATGTGGTGCTGGTGCTCACTGACTGGTAAGTTTGACATGGCATCTGTGACCAGTAGAAGGTGACCCACAATTGGCCTGGACAGTTCAGCATTGCGTGTGCTTTCATGTGCAGTAAGTGTGCGCAGTTTTTGCAGGGTGTCCAATTAGGACACGTGTGCAGTGATATTAAACTGACACGTGTGGATAAGCCTGCTATGGTGTGGTAGCCTTTCGGGGGCACAAGCTGGTCCTGCGCTGTGTGGGTGAACTGATGGTGCTGTTGACTCAAGCTAATGATGGCATCCAAGACAGGTGAGATATACCTTGATAGGGCTGGCTGTGGCACCCATCTAACTCAGACTTTTGTTGTTCTAATGGTACCAGAGGCCAACAAGTGATACACAGCCAGCATCTTTGTCTGCAGAGGAATGTGGAGAGTCCGCTTTGTTGTTCCTGACAGGCTGTGTGGTATGTGGCTCAGGATGCTTTAGATAGTCGTCCTTTTGTACCTGTGTCGTGCGATGACATCCCCTGTTGTTATGTGCATGAGGCTGTTGTGTCTTCGGTATTTACTCAGTATGTTCATACGCTGACTTTTGGGTGTAGTGGTGTGGCTTTGTCCGGGTGGTGGTGTTGGTTGTTTCTGTGTCACTGTTGTGTGTCCAAGCAGCTGGAGTATTAGCTCCATGGCAAATGTATTACTTTAGTTGTGTGTCTGGGCAGTGGTAGCTTCATACTGCATGTCATAGTGCAACTTTAGTGCAGATTGACGTTTGTCTACAGTCCTTTTGGATCACGTACCTTATCCACTTTTTGTGTGCCACATTGACAATCTGTGTGCTTGATGATGATATTGTGAAGTTGTGTTGTTGTGTCTTTATTCACGTCAAGACTGCATATGCATATGCTGTTCATTATTAGTCATTGACTGATGTCGAATTGTGTGTAACAGCATGTATGGCATGTCTACTGATGACAGTGGATATTGGCACAGGCTTGTGAATATGTCTGTGAGTGTCTCTAGACTTGTGTGGATTAGCATTGGCTCACATTCCATGCTGAGTCCTTCAGAAGTGGACAAATTGTGTAGTTCATGTGTCCCATGTCATGTTTGCACAAGAATGTGTGGCACGTACAGCAGACATTTGGAAACCAGCAGTGTTTCTGTTTCACACATGTCCTGTATCATTTACTGTCCAGACTGTTTGCACCAGATTCCTAAATGTGACTATTACCATTCACAGACACAGTTTCCATGTTTGTTGTTCTCACTGTGGTAATACTGAAGAAGTGTAGTACAATGTATTCTCTATGTGTCACGACTATTGACTTGCACTGTATGGTGCATTGTGATGCCAGTCAATGTTTGCGCTGTGTGAATCAGAAGCTACGGAGTTGTGCACATCTCATGGTCTGTTGCAATGACGTGTCCCCTTTCATCTCACCTAGGAGGTGACCCAATGTGTATCGTCCTGTCACCCTGCTGGCTAACATTGAGGATGATGACGTGATACGCAGATTCCGTCTGGACCGCACGACCATCCAAGACCTGTGTGCCATGTTGGATCCTCACCTGCGGGCTGGCAGGACATACCCAACAGCATTGACAACCGAAACAAAGGTGATGGCGGCACTGCATTTCCTGGCTAGTGGGTCATTCCAGGAGACAGTGGGCATTGCAGGGGGGATGTCTCAGCCCACCTTCAGCATGGTGCTAAGGGATTTCCTGTTGGCCATGATGCGATACAAGGACCAATACATCAGTTTTCCAAGGCGTGCGGCTTTGGCTTATGTAAAGGCGGATTTTTATGCCCTTGGCCACATCCCGAATGTTGTAGGTGCAATTGACTGCACACATGTTGGCCTGGTTCCACCACAGGCACGGGAACACATCTATCGCAATCGTAAACATTCCCATTCCATCAATGTGCAGGTGGTGTGCCAGGCCGATATGATCATATCGCATGTATGTGCCACGTTTCCGGGCTCCGCACATGATTCATACATCATGCACAACAGCATTGTGCCCCAGCTGATGGCCAATCTTCTTCCGGAGCGGGCATGGATTGTGGGTGAGTAGGCAGAGTCAAGTTGTGTGCTGTATGTGCCATGCTGTCCTCTGCCACAGTTGTATTACTGAATCGTTATGTTTATTTCACACCTAGGTGACTCTGCATATCCCAACAGACCGTGGTTGCTGAGCCCACTACGCAATCCTAGGACACCGTCTGATGTCCGCTACAACAATGCCCATGGTAGAACACGTCGGGTGGTGGAGCGAACCTTTGGTCTCCTAAAATTGAGATTTCGCTGCATGGACCGGAGGGGCACTCATGTACTCACCCAAGAAGGTGTGTCAGATAGTGGTAGCATGCTGCATGCTGCACAACTTGGCCTTATGGAAAGGAATACCCATGATCCTGGACGATGATGACCAGCCAGGGCCCCCCCCTGCGATCCCACATGTGTCCAGTGACGAGGATAGTGGTGAGGAGGAAGGTGTCGACCAGCGTCAGCAGCTCATCAACCGATACTTCACTTGAAGGTGTGTGACGATGTGCAACTGGTCCATTGTCTGTTGATGTAGTTGTTTGGGTGGAGGTCTATGTGATCTTTGTGAGTGCATCCTGTTGTTGACTCAGTGCTGGCTGCCTATGTGTTGGATACAGGGTATTTAAGAACTGCTACAGGATGTCTCTGTTGGTACTGTTGCACATTGTTATGTGTGCATATTGTTGTACAGTGAAGACATGTGTTGTGTGATGGCTGTGATGCCACCACCTGACTAGTGACTTTTGTTCTGTTGTCTTTTGCTAGGTCCCTTCTGCCTCCCATTGCCTACAGAGGATCCATGCTCCTGTGACATTGTAACCATGGTGAACATTGCACATACTGTGATAAACATGGAGCAGACTGAACCACCTTTTTGCGTTTTTGTAGTTTATTTGCAATGGGTATCTGTGAGAGGGAAGTGGATATTTACATAAGTGTGAATGGTGAATCGAGTTGGCAGTCATGGTAGATGAGACAATTGGGTAGGCACCACATTGCTGTGGTGACACAGTCCAACAGACGGATGCCATTACCATGGCAGTGTGGGTGAGGACAGTGTACAGAGTCAATGGTTGGGTGAAGAGTGTTGACATCATGGCTGGCTCTTTGACTGGCGTTTGGCCAGTGCTTTGCCACGGATGAGTCCCAAGTTCTTCTTTGGATGGCCCCTTCTTCTCTTGGCAGGGGGGGCATCGTCTACTGGGCCAGTGGGGTCTGAGGAGTCACCCCTCTCCGTGCCCACAGGGGTGGATGATGAACTGTCATCCTGCGTGGCAACGGGGGGAAGTGGAGGTGTGGTCTGTGTCCCTCTGTACCGCCACTAACTGGGCCATGAGGTCCACGATTTGTCCCATACGGTTGTCCATGGACCTCAGCAGACATTGGAGCTCCAGGGCATCTTCGTGGGCCTGGCCCATTTGTGCCTGGGTGCGTTCATAGGCACCCACAACTCTGGTGATGTTAGCCAGGGCTTCGGTCACAGTGTCCGGTGTTGTTGGAGTCACACTTGTCCTCCCACCTGCCCTGCTATCACTGACCTGTTGCCTCACCACTCTAGCCACACGCGTGCCCTCCACAGTTGTTGGTGTGGGCTGGGCATCCTCTGTGGCAGGGCGAATGTTGCAGGCAATGGTGGTAGTGGTGGGGGTGGTGGTGGTGGTGGTGGTGGCGGCACAGGTCGTTCCAGCAGGGGTCAGCATTGTTGCTGTTGCTGATGGTGGGGGGGCAGTGGGGTCATGTGACCGGTTGCGCCCTGGCACACCAGAGGGGCCGGCTTGGAGCTCCTCATCCAAAGAATCCAGGGACACCGCATCCGAGTGTCCATGTTCCGGGGGTGGAGACTGGCTCTGCAAGTTGAGGTTGTTGTCCTCTGCAGTCAGTTGTTGGTCACCTGTGGAACAGAGGGTACATGGTCATTGACTTACAGCCATATGGCTCGCTGTGTTTGATGTCTCTTATTTACATGTTATGCAACACACAGTTACGTATTTCATGAGTTGAATGTCTGCACAGTGTTGTTCGTCATGACATGATGTGGAGGTACATACATCTTGTTCCATGGTGTGACAAGTCATTGGATGCCATGCCCAAATTGACACTCGTATGGAACTGATGAGTTGTCATCTGACAACTGGCTGCCATACAACTTGATGTGATGCATCGAGGATGATTACTCTTCCCGACAGATGTTACATATTATTAATGCATTAATGCATTTTATTAATGCATTTTATAGAGCGCTCGGCTACCTCCAACGGAAGTGTCCCGGCGCTAGCGATAAGTACAGATTGCGTGCGGAGGCTGAAGAATTATGCAGTGTTCTAGGTTAGGCTGAAAAGCCAGGTTTTTAAGGCCTTTCTAAACAGGGGCTCTGAGTTCGCCTTTCGAAGGTGGACTGGCAAGGAGTTCCACAGAGAGGCTGTTTTCACAGCAAAAACGCGACCCCCCATCCTGGCCTTTTTGAAGCATGGGGTCACCATTAGGTCCTGATGGTTTGACCTCAGATGTCTTGATTGGTGATATCTCCGAAGTCTGTGCTTCAGATATTGAGGGCCAGCATCTCTAATGGATCTGAAAGCCAGTATCAGTGCCTTAAACTCGATCCGTCTCTTGACCGGCAGCCAATGAAGGCTTCGCAGGTGGGGAGAGATGTGGTGGCGAAGAGGCACGTTTCTGATCAGCCTGGCTGCAGCATTTTGTATAATCTGCAGTTTTCTCAGCAGGTAATCTGGGAGCCCCAGGTAGAGACTATTTGCGTAGTCCAATTGGGAGGTAACAAGCGCATGGACCACATTTTTCCTGCAGTTCATTGGCATATGCACATGTACTAGACATTGTCACATTGTTATCTCATGCATACCTTTGTAATGTTCTGTGCTTGTATTTATTTGCTGGACAGACCATGCCTTTTTATTGTTACTATGGTCCTTCATGCTCAGCACCCATGGAATTTGCACATAGCATCCTGTGCAGGGCATATTTGGTCCCTGATTTGCTTACACATGGGTTTAGTTGAGTCACAGTTCTGTTTCTGTCACAGTTACATACGCATCACTGTCTGCATTCTATCAACTGGTATGTAATTGGGGAGTATTTTGTTGTGATGTGTGGCATTGTGTTGGCATTAGCTCAATGCTTTCGTTGAGGAATGGTGGGGTGCATGCACTGGCTGCTTACCTGTGCAGTTGGCATCTTTTGGGTGGACTTTCTACCACATGCTTCTGGGTGGGAGGGAGTGCTCCTTCCTGCTGAGGGATGGGGCAGGGTGTGCCTGGTGGGAGTTGTAGTGCTGGCCTCCCTATTCCAAACATTCCTCCCTGTAAAGAGGGCTACCTACCTGTTAGGTGAGGGTGTAGCACACAATGGATGCCACATGGTTGTGGGTGTGGGGAGTAGTCTATCCTGCTCAGCTGTGGGACAGGGGGCCTGGTGGAAGTTGTAGTGCTGGCCTCCCTATTCCAAACACTCCTCCCTGTAAAGATGGCTACCTACCTGTTAGGTGCGGGTGTAGCACACAATGGCTGCCACATGGTGGTGGGTGTGGGGAGTAGTCAATCCTGCTCAGCTGTGGGACAGGGGGCCTGGTGGGAGTTGTAGTGCTGGCCTCCCTATTCCAAACATTCCTCCCTGTAAAGAGGGCTACCTACCTGTTAGGTGAGGGTGTAGCACACAATGGCTGCCACATGGGTGTGGGGAGTAGTCCAATCTGTTCAGCTGTGGGACAAGGGGGGCTGGTGGGAGTTGTAGTGCTGGCCTCCCTATTCCAAACACTCCTCCCTGTAAAGATGGCTACCTACCTGTTAGGTGAGGGTGTAGCACACAATGACTGCCACATGGTTGTGGGTGTGGGGAGTAGTCCACCCTGCTCAGCTGTGGGACAGGGGGCCTGGTGGGAGTTGTAGTGCTGGCCTCCCTATTCCAAACACTCCTCCCTGTAAAGATGGCTACCTACCTGTTAGGTGAGGGTGTAGCACACAATGACTGCCACATGGTTGTGGGTGTGGGGAGTAGTCCATCCTGCTCAGCTGTGGGACAGGGGGCCTGGTGGGAGTTGTAGTGCTGGCCTTCCTATTCCAAACATTCCTCCCTGTAAAGATGGCTACCTACCTGTTAGGTGAGGGTGTAGCACACAATGACTGCCACATGGTTGTGGGTGTGGGGAGTAGTCCACCCTGCTCAGCTGTGGGACAGGGGGCCTGGTGGGAGTTGTAGTGCTGGCCTCCCTATTCCAAACACTCCTCCCTGTAAAGAGGGCTACCTACCTGTTAGGTGAGGGTGTGGCACACAATGGCTGCCACATGGTTGTGGGTGTGGGGAGTAGTCCATCCTGCTCAGCTGTGGGACAGGAGGCCTGGTGGGAGTTGTAGTGCTGGCCTCCCTATTCCAAACATTCCTCCCTGTAAAGATGGCTACCTACCTGTTAGGTGAGGGTATAGCACACTATGGCTGCCACATGGTTGTGGGTGTGGGGAGTAGTCCATCCTGCTCAGCTGTGGGACAGGGGGCCTGGTGGGAGTTGTAGTGCTGGCCTCCCTATTCCAAGCACTGCTCCCTGTAAAGAGGGCTACCTACCTGTTAGGTGAGGGTGTAGCACACAATGACTGCCACATGGTTGTGGGGAGTAGTCTATCCTGCTCAGCTGTGGGACAGGGGGCCTGGTGGGAGTTGTAGTGCTGGCCTCCCTATTCCAAACACTCCTCCCTGTAAAGAGGGCTACCTACCTGTTAGGTGAGGGTGTAGCACACAATGACTGCCACATGGTTGTGGGTGTGGGGAGTAGTCCACCCTGCTCAGCTGTGGGACAGGGGGCCTGGTGGGAGTTGTAGTGCTGGCCTCCCTATTCCAAACACTCCTCCCTGTAAAGAGGGCTACCTACCTGTTAGGTGAGGGTGTAGCACACAATGACTGCCACATGGTTGTGGGTGTGGGGAGTAGTCCACCCTGCTCAGCTGTGGGACAGGGGGCCTGGTGGGAGTTGTAGTGCTGTTTGCCTGGACACATACAACACAGTAGATGTGGTCTACCTTTGTGATGTTTGAGGTGGGGTGGAAGTAAAATCAGTGTGACCTGTGTGTGTTTTTGGGGTGCAGATGTGTGTACTTGTGCCTCAGGGATGTATCTTTGTAGTTGTGCAAGACAGTACATGGCAGTTTCATGGTATACATTAGTTGGTACTTACTGGCCTCCACTCCCCGGGTATTCCTTCAAGACTCTCTGGATGCAGTATGGCAAGCACCTTCTCCTCCCACGCAGTGAACGGTTTTGTTGGGATGGGAGGGCCTCCACCAGTCGCATCAGCCAGCTCACGATTCTTGGCCCTCCTCTTCTTGACAACACTCTTCAGGTCATGCCACCGCCTCATGATTTCATTCTTGTTGCGGGGCACATTCCCTACTGTTTTGACCCTGCCCACTATCCTTGCCCACATGTTTCTTCTTGTGGCTAATGGTGTCTGTTGGACCATGCTGCCAAAGAGTTGTGGTTCTACTCTGATTATCTCATCTACCATTACTGTCAACTCAGTGTCAGTGAATTTTGGCATTTTCTGTGGTGCCATGGTGTGTGCTGTGCTGATGTTTTAGGGTGCAGTTGTGAGGGTGGTGTAGGTGGTGTGTGTGTGTGCTGTTGTGCTGGTGAGATGTGTGGTGTTTTGCCTATCCAATGTGCTGCAGGCTTTGGTTCCTTCAGGGCTGGAGTAGTGCAAAGGATTGTGGACAGGGAAGGGGCTGGTTTTATGCTCAGCTATGTGGGTGTGTCAAGATGGTGTAATGCAGTCAGGTGTGCTGTGTGGGTTGTCCTGTGATTTGTATAATTGATTTTGCCATGGGGGGGTGTCATTGGGAGGTTTCTTGTTATTTTGGGGGCAGGGCTAGTTGCCTGTGTGCATTTGCTGGCCTTGTTATTTTTTTTTTACGTGGCTGCCATTTTTTTGCGGAGCATCCGCAGCGATGGCTGTGCAGCAGGGCTTCTGCCGTATCTCACATTCGTTACTGTTGGCGAGCGTGGCGGACGGAAACAGCGGAACGCACCGCTGTGACATCGGGGATATCATAATATCATTGGCGGTCACTCCGCGTGTCTAGCGGCGTGTTGATGTGTTTCCGCTATGTTACCGACCGTCGCAGTTGAATTTTCACTTTCTCTGCCCTCTACAGGTGGTTTTTCGATGCCTCCTACTGCCGCGGACGGAATGTTTTGGCGGTTGATCATAATAGGGTCGGCGCGGTTTCCGCGGTACCTGCGGACGGTGATTTTCCGCAACCATGGCGGTCGGAGTTTTTTCCGCCAGTCATCGTAATGACCCTCATAGTTTGTATTTGTTGTCGACGTACTCACTATAGAAGTCAAACTAGGAATGTTGATGTGTATTTAAAAAGTGAAAAGGAAAATGAAGATAAGTGGAAGGAATTTAGTGCTTATTTGTTGGTAGAAGGTTGTTTTGAATTGGGTAGTGATCAACGTATTTGTAAATATTGTTACAGCAAATTAGAAAAGAACAAAATGCCAGCTAGTGCTGTACATAATAATCTAGAGTTGATAGCTATTCCTCCGGAACTGGTGGATTTAAATACATATGAATCTATTCTTATTCAATCTGTACACCTGTTTCAGGCTATAGTTCGTATGGAGCCTAAAACAGGTAAGTTGCCTCCCACAGATTTACAAAGAGGATTAAAAGGAAGAGTTGTATATTTACCTTTAGATTTAAAGAAAAATATTGAAACTGTTGGTGTAGAGAGAGATGAAACTGAACCTGTAGTTATTCTAGTTAATGGTGTACCGACAAAGAGTTGGAAAATATGGCAAGAGTTAGTAGATGTCACCAAAGTTCAAAAGGCTACGTTATATCTCGTAGAAAACAATATTTATTATAAAAATATATATCTTGAAGAAGAAGAAATATCTTTAGAAGATGATAGAGAAATTTCAACTGGCCAAATCGAAAAAGTGAACAGCTCCAGGAGTGAAGAAATTTATGAACATTATAGTATACATCCTTTACATTCAAAAGAAGTGATTGGAAATACTATTGAATTATTCCAAATGAAGAAAGCGAAGGGAACTCCTATGAGTGTTTGGGAAAGAAGTTTAGAAGCCCGTTGTTTTCCACAGCTCTTCCCCACTGGAAAAGGTGGACGATATGATGAACGACCCGTGCAGATTCCAGCTTCAGAATATCGTACATGATTGTACTCAGAAGATCCAAGATTTCGACAATGTATTCCATATATATTTCATCTTCTGTTTGAAAGTGACTTGTCTGGACTTTCATATGCAGTGCACCATAAATTAAAAACAGGAGTTCATCTTACACATGTTTCTGCAAAGGAATTCATGGACAAAGTACAACAAAGAGATGCTCATTTAGAATCTCAGTTAATTAATTTGATGGCGTGTCAACGTGGTACTAATGAGTATTGGTATCGTCATCACGGAGAACGTAAATCTATGTTAAGGAACTTAGGGGCCTATTACGATGGCGGTCGGAAAACCTCCCCGACCGCCATGGTAGCGGTAAAAGACCACCCGCAAGGACCGCGGCATAACCGCCGGTCCAATTAGGATGCTCCGCAGTCGAAATCCGACCGCGGCGGTCGGATTCTGGCTATTAACATTGCGGCAGTCGCTACTGCCAGCAGCACTGCCACGATGTTAAAAGGAGCATGTCCTGCATCTCCCTGCACTGCGTGGCAGGCACTGCACAGTGCCTGCCACCTGGCACAGGGACATGTAGGGGGGTACCATGGGTACCCCCCAGTGCACCCACACACACACCCCCAACACATTGGGGGCCCGCAATATGCCCCCGGAACATGTCTCCGCATGCCTTTCCATGGCGGTTCCACCGCCGCGGAAAGGCTGGCTACCGCCGGCATCATAATTGTGCCGGTGGTGCTTGGCCCTGATCCGCTACAATTGTAGCGGTCCAGCTCCGCCCACAAGGCAAGCGGGCAGACTGCAACCGGTGGAAAATTGGCGGGCGGAAAATCACACCGCCGCGGTCATGACCGCGATGCTAATCGGACCGGCGGTTTTCTGGGTATCAACCGCGGGCGGATGGCCGCCGCCGGTACAGCGGTTGCCACCGCCGGCAGCTATCCGCCCGCCATCCTAATAGACCCCTTAGGAACCCCGACGTGGTTTGTTACACTTAGCTGTGCTGAACACGCATGGGACGATTTACTTGAATTTCTACGAGAAGCAAATTCAAATATAAAAAACATTGAATTGAAGACAGCTGGAGAACTGTGTTCCTTGGATCCTGTAAATGTGTGCAGATATTTTAATCATAGGTTTCAAGCTATGATGTCTTTTATCTGCAGTAAAAATAATCCCCCTCTTGGAGAAGTTATTGATTTCTTTTGGAGAAAGGAGTACCAACCCAGAGGTGCTCCTCATATACACATGCTATTATGGATCAAGGATGGACCTAAATTTGGAACCGATTCTGATGAGACTGTTTTGTCTTTCATTGAAGACTATGTTACCTGTGCTGTTCCAAAAACAGGAGGAGAAAATAGCTTAAGACAACAAGTTTTACGGTTTCAAAGTCATCGATGTGGGAAATATTGTCGACGGAAATACAAGTCAAAGGAAAAATGTTATACAAAATGTTGTTTTGGATTCCCACGTCTAGTAATTTCCAAAGGAAGAGTTAACAGTTTCATGTCAGCTGTGAGGCATACTATAACTCGGAAATCTCTGAAGAATACTTACAACATAAAAAGAACTAGAGATTCAAAGTATATTAATGACTACAATCCAGTGATTTTGACGATTTGGAATGCAAATATGGATATCCAGTATGTTGCAGATAATTCAATTGCTGTTGCTCCTTATGTTACATCATATATCACTAAATCTGAAAAGACAGAGTTGAAAGAAATGTGGGAAGAAATTGCACAAGAGAAGACTCTTAGTAACAAATTGTACAGCTTTAGTTTGAAGATGCTTTCCCATCGAGAGATTGGATCGTACGAATGTTCGGATCGGTTGACCTCTGCAAGTTTATATTCAAAGTCAAGAGGAATCATTTGGGTAAGTCTAGGTCTTGCTGCAACATGAAATCGAGTATTGAAATCTGTACAAGAAATTGAATACTTAGCATTGAATGAACCGGAAAGTACAGATATTGTTAAAACAAATATGTTGGATACGTACTATCCTAAAAGAAGTCCACATCTGGAAAACATATGTCTCTATGAAGTACTGCAATAGTACAGCTTTAAAAGAAATGTTACAGAAAATATAAATGAAGAAAAATATGCAGTAATTGGATGTGATGGATGTTTGGTAAAGCATACCAAAGGAAATCTTATTAATCACAGGAAACTCAGTTGTGATACTCCGGATAAAAGGGAATTTTTCTATTTTGCACTTCTGCAACTGTTCAAGCCTTGGCGTAGTGAAATGGAATTACTTGGAGATTTTGACTGCTATGAAGATTCTTTTAATGCATGTAAAGATAGCATTGAATGCACAGTTTTTCCAAATTATCTACAAATGTTGAATGAAGAGATTGAACAAGAAACTAGTATTGCAGCTGAAATCGCTAGAGATAGTTCTCAAGATAGTCAAAGTTCTGCTCCACTAAGTCAAGATCCACTAGGACAACCAATTCTTGAAAATGAAGCAGCAATCGCTATGAATGAAGTAGAAACGGCAATGCAACAAGCACAACAGGATATTATTGAGTTGGGAAACTTGGAAGAACAACTAAATATTGAACAAAAAGAAATATATCAGCAAGTTACACAAGAGATACAGCATGGTTTACTGCATGAAAAAAAGAATGCCAATGCACATCATTTAAAACTATTCGAATGTATATCAGTGGGCAAGCTGGAACAGGAAAAAGTATCTTAATTAAAGTTTTGACAAGTTATCTACATAGAACCACTGAATCACATTTATCTTGTGTTGTAACTGCTCCAACTGGGTTAGCAGCACATAACATTAAAGGGATTACATTACATTGATTACTTATGCTACCAGTTGAACATGAAAATAAGTTGGAATATCACAAGTTGTCTGTAGAAGCTTGTTATGAAGTTTCAAGAGTACTAAAGAAAATGAAACTTCTGATCATTGATGAGGTGAGCATGGTCTCAAACTTAATGCTTGCCTTTGTACATTTAAGAATGCAACAGATTTTAAAAATAGATTATGATGTTTTATTTGGAGCAAAACATGTAATTGTATTCAGCGACTTACTACAACTTACTCCTGTAAAAGGGCTACCAGTTTTTAAAACACTTGTCCATGAAGACACTAGGAAATCTTTAGGAAGTATTGGAAATATAAATATTTGGTCTAATTTTGAATATAAAGAACTTATTAAGAATATGCTACAAGCAAGTGATTAACATTATGGAAACATTCTTCAAGATATAAGAATTGGTGTTTTGACAAAACATGGTAAAGAAGCTTTACAAAGTCGGCTACTAACAAACTTGTTTCCAAATGAAAATATTGCTCCTGAAATAATGTACAAATAAATTGGAGAAAAAAAGTCTATAATTTGCCTAATGCCAACACTGCAAGAGTGTTCTACATTCAATGAAGAACTTTTGAAGCTGGAAAAACAACAAATAATGAAAATGGAAGCCATTGATAAAATAGAACATGAAGGAGTTACTATTATTCTCTCAGAAAAATTAAAATCAAAATTGGATTCTTTGGAAAAGTCTATATCTAAGACTGCTGGTTTAGAAAAGATTTTATATGTATGTGAAAACTGTCGGGTAATTTTACGGCGAATTTGGATGTAGAAAAAGGTTTAGTAAATGGAGCAATGGGAAAAGTTGTTGATTTTGTTAATTATCCGAACAGAGATGGAATTGAATTCTTGAAGATTAAATTTGATCAGATTGAAGAGGTAAAACATATTGGACGTTGTGCTGTTCGTTTTTTGCTTGTAAAAGATTTGTATGTTCGTAGAAAACAGTTTCCTCTTTCTTTAGCATATGCAGTGACCATTCATAAATCTCAAGGTTTAAGTGTAGACAGTGCTTTGGTAAATATTGGAAGTACAGTGTTTAAAGAGGGTATGGCATATGTTGCATTGTCTCATGTAAGAACATTATCTGGTTTGTATTTAATTGATTTTGATGAGAAAAACGTTAGTGCTGATGTAAATTGTGTAAAAGAGTATAATCGGTTAAGAAGAGTTTATGCTCTCTACTTAGGTGAATATCCCATATATGAAAAACATATACTATGTCCAAAACGGAAATATGACAAACAATTGAAGAGAAGCATAAAGCCGCCAAGAAAATGAAAATGGACTCTGTTGATGATATTGTAGGATACCAGTTAGAGAATAGTTCAGGTATCAACTGCTATACTAATGTAATTCTAAATGTTGTCTTTTATCTAGAAGATCTTTATCATAAAGTTATGGAAAATCAAGAAAAAGATTGTGTTCTTTATTACATCATCTTTTTCAAAAGTTGGTAAGTGATAGAACTAAAATCCATACTGCTTCTGGCCTTCGGCATCTTTTGGATATATGTACTGGTTCTTCGCAATTTACACAGAATATACAACAAGATGCACAAGAGTTTCTTATGTTTATGCTTGCAGTACTGGAAGAAGAAGGTATTGAAATTGAAAATTTGTTTGGACTAAGTTACAGATGGGATCATAAATGTGTAGAGTGCTCTTTTTCTTCTACCACTGAAATAGACACTGAACAATTCATATATTTGACAATACCAGATTACAAATCAGTGTCTTTTAACAAATTAGTAAAAACAGCTAATCAAGGTATGAAATGTTCTCATTGTAAATCAGAAATGTTGTCAACATTAGCTCTAGCAAGATTTGCACAGTATGTCATTTTAATGCTACAACGTTGTAGAGCAGATGGAAGAAAATTGGAAACCAAAATTAAAAATGTTGTGCCAACTCAAATATCAATTTCAGGAACGACTTTTATAACAGTGGCTATTATTTTCCATGGTGGACCTACTACAACATCTGGACACTATACTGTGTATTTAAAGTGCAATAAAGGATGGACACATTGTAATGATGCCCATTTGGAATTCAAATGTCGGTTGCCTTATGAATTACCAAATTCATATCTAATATTTTTGATGCCAAAGTTTCGAAAACATCATTCGGCCTATTGGGAAGATGTGAACACGAATTAATGAGTTTATTTTGGATATTTTGAATGAAAATAGATTTAGAAACATTATTCGGCCTATTGGGAAAATGTGAAGAATTACTGTTTGTATTATTGTTTGTGCTAATTCTTATTGCGTTTGCAAAATTGTGTTTGAAACAAGTAGTTTATATATTTGTTCTTTATATGATATGCGATCTAAATGAGAGTGTATATTTTAGAAAATGTATTTCAGAGAAGTAGATCATTTAATGTAGTTGAAGAATGTAACTTAGAAACTGTAGATAGGTAAACAGATAGTTGAACTTGTAAATATTTTCAACACAGATTTGTTTTTTTTTTACAATCTTACTGATTGTATTTTTTCCCCGCTGTTATATGATGATCAACATTGAAATCACTGTGTATGGTGAAATTCAATAGAATCTGAAAACAGCAAAAAAGGGAAACTGAATATGTTATGTAATTCTAAAATTATGTTGGGTTCTTAAAACTAAAATATTATATGCAATAACAGTTTTTTTCTTCTCTTTTACAGAAAGTAATACTAAAGTTTGAAAATATTTTAAATTTAGTTTACAATGAAACAACTGTAAAATAGTTTCAATGAGTTTGATATCTACTTCAATAAACAAGGTAAGATGAAATAATGTAATAAGCATAATAATATGAAGTAATGTTTACAGTCACTTTTAATGCAGTCATTCATTTTTTGAAACTCTACTAACTCACTCCACCAATCACCTCAGCAGTATCCATGCACTCATCCAATCCCTCCGCCACTACCCAAGCACTTATAAAATCACCACACACTACCCTTGCACTCCTCCAATCACCAAATACCTACCCATGCACTCACCCAGGCACTACTCATCCACTGATGCAATAACCCAGGGACTACCCATGCGCTGTTCCAATCATCCGTGTACTACCCATGCACTCCTCCAATCACCCAGCCAGTAGCCATGCACTTATCCAATCACGCCGCCAATACCCAAGCACTTATAAAATCATCACACACTACCCTTGCACTCTTACAATCACCCAGGCACTACGGATGCACTAATGTAATCATCCAGGCATTACCCATAAACTAATGTAATCAGTCAAGCATTACCCATGCACTCTTCAATCACCCATACATTACCTGTGCACTCATGCAATCACCCAGGCAGTAACCAAGCACTTACAAAATCACCTAGGCACTACCCATGTACTCCTCCAATCGCCCAGGCACTACTCATCTACTCATGCAATAACCCAGGCACTACTCATGCACTGCTCCAATCACCCATGCACTCCCCATGCACTCCTCTAATCACCCAGACAATACTCATTTACTCCTTCAATTACCCAG
This sequence comes from Calotriton arnoldi, assembly GCA_963921515.1. NCBI lineage: Eukaryota > Metazoa > Chordata > Amphibia > Caudata > Salamandridae > Calotriton > Calotriton arnoldi. The sequence goes on from CAWUFW010014884.1 coordinate 341,175, forward strand.
CCAGTAGCCATGCACTCTTCTAATCACTCAACCACTATCCATGCTCTTATAAAATCACCATGCACTATTCTTGCACCCCTCCAATCACCCAGGCAGTACACATGCACTCATGCAATAACCCAGGCACTAACTATGCACTCATGCAATCATCCAGGCATTACCTATAAACTCATGCAATCAACCATGCTTTACACATGCACTTACAAAATCACCCAAGCAATACCCATGCACTTACAAAATCACCCAGGCACTACCCATGTACTCCTCCAATCACTCAGGCACTACTCATCCACTCATGCAATAACCCAGGCACTACCCATGCACTGCTCCAATCACCCATGCGCAACTTATGCACTCCTCTAATCACCCAGACACTACTCATTCACTCCTTCGATTACCCAGCCAGTAGCCATGCACTCCTCCAATCACCCAGACCCTACCCATGCACTTATAAAATCACCATGCAGTATCCTTGCACTCCTCCAATCACCCAGGCACTACCCATGCACTCATGCAATCACCAAGGCACTACTCATGCACTCATGCAATCATCCAGGCATTACCCATAAACTCATGCAATCACCCAGGCATTACCCATGCACTTACAAAATCACCGGAGCAATATCCATGCACTTACAAAATCACACAGGCATTACAAATGCACTCCTGCAATCACCCAGGCACTACTCATCCACTGATGCAATAGCCCAGGCACTACCCATGCACTGTTCCAATCACCCATGCACTACCCATGCACTCCTCCAATCACCCAGCCAGTAGCCATGCACTTATCCAATCGCTCCACCAATATCCAAGTACTTATAAAATCACCACACACTACCCTTGCACTCTTACAATCACCCAGGCACCTCCGATGCACTCATGCAATCATCCAGGCATTACCCATAAACTAATGTAATCAGTCAAGCATTACCCATATACTCTTCAATCACCCATACATTACCCATACACTCCTCCAATCACCCAGGCACTAGTCGTCCACTCATGCAATAACCCAGGCACTACCCATGCACTGCTCCAATCACCCATGCACTCCCCATGCACTCCTCTAATCACCCAGACACTACTCATTTAATTACCCAGCCAGTAGCCATGCACTCTTCTAATCACTCAGCCACTATCCATGCTCTTATAAATTCACCATGCACTATCCTTGCAGTCCTCCAATCACCCAGGCAGTACCTATGCACTCATGCAATCACCCAGGCACTAACCACGCACTCATGCAATCATCCAGGCATTACCTATAAATTCATGCAATCAACCAGGCTTTACACATGCACTTACAAAATCATCCAGGCACTACCCATGTACTCCTCCAATCACTCAGGCACTACTCATCCACTCATGCAATAACCCAGGCACTACCCATGTACTGCTCCAATCACCCGTGCACTACTCATGCACTCCTCTAATCACCCAGACACTACTCATTCACTCCTTCGATTACCCAGCCAGTAGCCATGCACTCCTCCAATCACACAGTCACTACCCATGCACTTATAAAATCACCATTCAGTATCCTTGCACTCCTCCAATCACCCAGGCACTATTCATACACTCATGCAATCATCCAGGCACTACCCATGCACTCATGCATTCATCCAGGCATTACCCATAAACTCATGCAATCACCCAGGCATTACCCATAAACTCATGCAATCACCCAGGCATTACCCATGCACTTACAAAATCACCCAAGCAGTACCCATGCACTTACAAAATCACACAGGCATTACAAATGCACTCCCCCAGGCACTACTCATCCACTGATGCAATAACCCAGGCACTACCCATGCACTGTTCCAATCACCCGTGCACTACCCATGCACTTGTCCAATCACCCAGCCAGTAGCCATGCACTTATCCAATCACTCTGCCAATACCCAAGCACTTATAAAATCACCATGCACAACCCTTGCACTCTTACAATCACCCAGGAAACTCTGATGCACTCATGCAATCATCCAGGCATTACCCATAAACTAATGTAATCTGTCAAGCATTACCCATGCTCTCTTCCAATCACCCATACATTACCTGTACACTCATGCAATCACCCAGGCAGTAACCAAGCACTTACAAAATCACCCAGGCACTACCCATGCACTCCTACAAACACCCAAGCTCTACTCATCCTGTCATGCAATAACCCAGGCACTACCCATGCAGTGCTCCAATCACCCATGCACTACCCATGCACTCCTCTAATCACCCAGACACTACTCATTCACTCCTTCGATTACCCAGCCAGTAGCCATGCACTCCTCCAATCACCCAAGCACTACCCAAGCACTTACAAAATCACCAAGGCACTACCCATGCACTCCTACAAACACCCAAGCTCTACTCATCCTGTCATGCAATAACCCAGGCACTACCCATGCAGTGCTCCAATCACCCATGCACTACCCATGCACTCCTCAAATCACCCAGACACTACTCATTCACTCCTTCGATTACCCAGCCAGTAGCCATGCACTCCTCCAATCACCCAAGCACTACCCACGCACTCTCCTTCCTTTTCCGTGTTGGTTCCTCCAACTCATCTTCTTCACCATGGATGTTTTCAGGTGCATTGGAAGATTTTTTGTTGTTTTCCCCCAAAAAAACCACCAAAAAAATTGAACAGGAGAAGAAAACACAATAGGTGTGTCTCCTGACAATGTTCTTGAAGGAATGAGAAAATTGGGTGGGGTGCTGTAACTTCTAGAATGAAAAGGTTCTTAATCAATGAAATTCTTTTTTTAAAAGTCACATGGATTCGCGCACCGCACGCGCAACCAGCGTGCACCCGTCGCGATTCCGTAAAAATATATTTAACAATAATTTATCTTTATCTTTATTCGAGTTACAAATATATAATTTTTATAAATAAATTAAATAAACTCTTGCTTCAATATACATATTAAACTTATATATATATATACTTTTAAAACGTAAAAATTTGCGGCGGATTCGCGCCCCCGGCACGACCTGCAGAACTACATACCGTTACGCGGGGTCAAAATCCGCACACTCGTCACTTAATGTGCGCACATCCTACACGACTTAACCAATATGGCGGCTTGGATTCGCGCACCCACCGAGACAGGTACACCATTGGTACGCGTATCCATTTTTATATTAAAAAAAAAATATGTATATTTATATTTTAGAAAATATAAAATATTACATATAACAAATAAAAAACTACAAAAAAATATTTTTCAGGGATGTTATAGTTAGAAATTAGCATTTAAAAAACCTTTGAAATTCACTGAAAAAAACCATAGGTTTCAGGGACGTTATAGTTAGAAATTAGCATTTAAAAAAACCATAGAAATTCACTGAAAAAAACACAGGTTTCAGGGACGTTATAGTTAGAATTTAGCATTTAAAAAAACATAGAAATTCACTGAAAAAACCACAGGAGTCAGGGACGTTATAGGTAGTTGGACATTTCACTCGTACAAAACCAGAGAAATTCGCCCGTTACAGTTAGTTGAGCTAATTATAACTCGCACCCCCGCAATGCACTGCTGATAATGTCACATATTACATCATTCATGACATGGTCGGTGACATCACTGATGACATCACTGATGTATTGACGAAAGTGAAGCCAAACAGCTTGTGAACACATTAAATAACAATGTGTTAAATCTCAAATTCACGAGCAATTTTTCAAAAGACAAAATAGAATTTTTGGACCTACTACTAACAGTGAAGGGTAACAAACTTGAAAGTGTTCTGTTTCATAAACAAACAGCGGGCAATAGTCTGTTACATGCCCGAAGCTGTCATCCTGACACGTTGATCCATAGCATTCCATTGGGAGAGTCATTACGTGCTAAACATAATTGTAGCACAGAAGAAGGTTTTAAGGTAGAGGAAATGCTTATGACTCAAAGATTTTTACAGAGAGGGTACACCCGCTCTATGGTCAGGAAAGCAAGTATTGAGGTTGAGAAAAGACCAAGAGCTTCATTACTTGTACCAAAGGATAAATCCAAGGATGAGGTTGAACAAAAAATTAGGTTCATCACCACTTTTCACAGACAAACAAAATAAATGAGACAGGGACTGGAAAAGTTTTGGCAGGTTTTGAAAACAGACAGAGATATAACTAGCAGTATTGAATCATTTCCGCAGATAACTTTCAGAAAAGCCAAATCCCTGAAAGATACTCTATGCAGAGCTGTGTTATCACCAATAACAAAAACATTAGGCATTCAAGGTTTCTATACCTGTGGAAACTGCAAAGCGTGTAAATTCAGTAAGAACTGTAAAGAATGCAAGCTGTCTCCCAATTGCAAACCATATAAAATTGCCAAACATCTTTCATGCAACACAGACCATGTTGTGTATGCATTGTGCTGCCCATGCAAAAAATCATACATAGGCAGCACAATACACAGAGCAAAGAAGCGTATCTTGGAACACCTCCGTGCCATTAAAAATTGGGACAGGCAATACCTAATGGCAAGACACTTCCAAACACACCATAATCAAAATGGCAACTTATTGAGCTTTTGTGTGTTGGATACTATTGGGGTGCTGGAACGGGGAGGAAATCGGGTACAGGAACTTAGGCGTCTAGAGTCTAGATGAATAATCCAATACCAGACACTGGCACCAATAGGGCACAACTGTGATGAAGAGCTGTCAGTACATTTGGCTTAAGTGTTTAGGTCCCATTAGAGTCCTAGTAAGTTAAAATTTACAGTCAATAACAATCATTGAGTGTCTGCTTGATGGAGATATCGTTATAAGTAATGATTTCGCTAATAGAATACGTAAATGAACGTTATATCATTTTAACAGCTCCATTTCACTATGAAAAGTTGCTTTAAAATCTGTTCTTTTACCTAGCAGCTATGTTTTTAACCCCTTCGCTGCTAGGCCTTTTCCCCCCCTGTGCTAAGCCTTTTTTTGGCTATTTGGGGTAGTTTGCGCTTAGGCCCCTGTAACCTTTTGACCACATAAGGTATCCACGCCAAATTTGCGTCCTTTTCTTCCAACATCATGGGGATTCTAAAGGTACCCAGGGTTTGTGGATTCCCCTGGAGGGGGCCCAGAAATTAGCCAAAATACAGCTAAATTTTGTTTTTTTGGGGAAAAATGGGGAAAAAGTGCTGCAAATGAAAGCGTCTGGATTTTTCCCTGCAAATGGTATCAAAAAAGGGTTTGTGGGGCTGAAATCACAATTTCCTCAGCTTTTAGGGAATGACAGACTTTTGTCAGAAAACCAACATTTTTTACACAATTTTGGCATTTTTCTGGGACATAGCCTATTTTTGCTATTTTTTGTGCTTTCAACCTCCTTCCAGTTAATGGTAAAAATGGGTATGAAAGCAATAATGGATCCTGGAAAGCTATACATTTTAGAAAAGTATACAAAATTCTGAATTCAGCAAGGGGTCATTTGTGTAGATCCTTCAAGGTTTCTTTATAGAAACTAACAGTTAAATTTTGGAAAACAGCCATTTGTGTCAACGTTTTCACCTGTAACTTCTACTAATTATGACATCTCTTTGAAAGCAATATACCGTTACATCTGCTGGACCATACTGGTTGTGGGGATATATAGGACTTGTAGGTTCACCAAGAACCCGACGAACCCAGAGCCAAAAACTGAGCAGCGACTTGCAATGGTTTTTTATTATGTACCGGGTATATAGCAATTATTCTGGGAAAATGTATACATGGAAAAATCGGTATGAAAGACACCTATGTATTTCTGAAATGGGAACAAAATATAGAGTTTAGAAACAGTAGATATTTGCACATTTCCGAAATTGGGAATACTCATACTAGCATGAGAATTATCGGTCATTTTTCAAAATGACTTCTTTTTACACATTGTCTTTCATTTGGAAGGCAGAAATGCATCGAAAGTCAATAGGTAATAACAGTTGCTCTACAAATCTGACTTACCCTAAGTCTCCCGATAAAAATGGTACCTCACTTGTGTGGGTAGGCCTAGTGCCCACGACAGGAAACGGCTAAAAAAGCAACGTGAACACACCACATTTTCACAATGAAAAATGACCCTTTTTTTGCAAAGGGCCTACCTGTAGTTTTTTAACCCTAGCTCTGCCGGCACCTAAGGAAAACTAGCAAACCTATACATTTTTAAAAACTAGACACCCAGGGGAATCCAGGATGGGGTGACTTGACTGGCTCTCACCAGGTTTTGTTAGCCCGAATCCCTTGCAAACCTAAACAATTGTCAAAAAAAACACATTTTCCTCACATTTCTGTGGGAGAATGTTCTGGAATCTACGTGGATCCACAAAATTCCACCCACCACACGTTCCCCAAAGTCTTCCAAGAAAAATGGTACCTCACTTGTGTGGGTGGGCCTAGTGCTCGCGACAGGAAATGGCGCAAAACGCAACATGGACACACCACAATTTCACAGTGAAAAATGACCCTTTTTTTGCAAAGTGCCTAGCTGTAGTTTTTGAACCCTAGCTCTGCCGGCACCTAGGGAAACCTAGCAAACCTATACATTTTTGAAAACTAGACACCCAAGGGAATCCAGGATGGGGTGACTTGACTGGCTCTTACCAGGTTCTGTTACCCAGAATCCCTTACAAACCTAAAATATGGTAAAAAAGAACAAATTTTCCTCACATTTCTGTGGTGGAAAGTTCTGGAATCTGCGTGAATCCACACAATTCCACCCACCCCGCGTTCCCCAAAGTCTTCCAAGAAAAATGGTATCTCACTTGTGTGGGTAGGCCTAGTGCCCGCGACAGGAAACGGCGCAAAACGCAACGTGGACACACCACAATTTCACAGTGAAAAATGACCCTTTTTTTGCAAAGTGCCTAGCTGTAGTTTTTGAACCCTAGCTCTGCCGGTACCTAGGGAAACCTAGCACACCTATACATTTTTGAAAACTAGACACCCAGGGGAATCCAGGATGGGGTGACTTGACTGGCTTTCACCAGGTTCTGTTACCCAGAATCCCTTGCAAACCTAAAAAATGTCAAAAAAAACACATTTTCCTCACATTTCTGTGGTGGAAAGTACTGGAATCTGCGTGGATCCACAAATTTCCACCCACCCCGCGTTCCCCAAAGTCTTCCGAGAAAAATGGTACCTCACTTGTGTGGGTAGGCCTACTGCCTGTGACAGGAAACGGCACAAAACGCAACGTGGACACACCACAATTTCACAGTGAAAAATGACCCTTTTTTTGCAAAGTGCCTAGCTGTAGTTTTTGAACCCTAGCTCTGCCGGCACCTAGGGAAACCTAGCAAACCTATACATTTTTGAAAACTAGACACCCAGGGGAATCCAGGACGGGGTGACTTGACTGGCTGTCACCAGGTTCTGTTACCCAGAATCCCTTGCAAACCTAAAAAAGTGTCAAAAAAACTACATTTTCCTCACATTTCTGTGGTGGAAACTTCTAGAATCTGCATGGATCCACAAATTTCCACTCACCCCGCGTTCCCCAAAGTCTTCCGAGAAAAATGGTACCTCACTTGTGTGGGTAGGCTTAGTGCCCGCGACAGGAAACGGCGCAAAACGCAACGTGGACACACCACAATTTCACAGTGAAAAATGACCCTTTTTTTGCAAAGTGCCTAGCTGTAGTTTTTGAACCCTAGCTCTGCTGGCACCTAGGGAAACCTAGCAAACCTATACATTTTTGAAAACTAGACACCCAGGGGAATCCAGGAAGGGGTTACTTGACTGGCTCTCACCAGGTTCTGTTACCCAGAATCCTTTGCAAACCTAAACAATTGTCAAAAAAACCACATTTTCCTCACATTTCTGTGGTGGACAGTTCTGGAATCTGCGTGGATACACAAATTTCCACCCACCCCGCGTTCCCCAAAGTTTTACGAGAAAAATGGTACCTCACTTGTGTGGGTAGGCCTAGTGCCCGCGACAGGAAACGGCGCAAAACGCAACGTGGACACACCACAATTTCACAGTGAAAAATGACCCTTTTTTTGCAAAGTGCCTAGCTGTAGTTTTTGAACCCTAGCTCTGCCAGCACCTAGGGAAACCTAGCAAACCTATTCATTTTTGAAAACTAGACACCCAGGGGAATCCAGGATGGGGTGACTTGACTGGCTCTCACCAGGTTCTGTTACCCAGAATCCCTTGCAAACCTAAAAAAGTGTCAAAAAAACTACTTTTTCCTCACATTTCTGTGGTGGAAAGTTCTAGAATCTGCGTGGATCCACAAATTTCCACTCACCCCGCGTTCCCCAAAGTCTTCCGAGAAAAATGGTACCTCACTTGTGTGGGTAGGCCTAATGCCCGCGACAGGAAACAGCACAAAACGCAACGTGGACACACCACAATTTCACAGTGAAAAATGACCCTTTTTTGCAAAGTGCCTAGCTGTAGTTTTTGAACCCTAGCTCTGCCGGCACCTAGGGAAACCTAGCAAACCTATACATTTTTGAAAACTAGACACCCAGGGGAATCCAGGATGGGGTGACTTGACTGGCTCTCACTAGGTTCTGTTACCCAGAATACCTTGCAAACCTAAAAATTGTCCAAAAAACACATTTTCCTCACATTTCTGTGGTGGAAAGTTCTGGAATCTGCTGGGGATCCACACATTTCCACTCACCCCGCGTTCCCCAAAGTCTTCCGAGAAAAATGGTACCTCACTTGTGTGGGTAGGCCTAGTGCCTGTGACAGAAATGGCGCAAAACGCAACGTGGACACACCACAATTTCACAGTGAAAAATGACCCTTTTTTTGCAAAGTGCCTAGCTGTAGTTTTTGAACCTTAGCTCTGCCGGCACCTAGGGAAACCTAGCAAACCTATACATTTTTGAAAACTAGACACCCAGGGGAATCCAGGACGGGGTGACTTGACTGGCTGTCACCAGGTTCTGGACCCAGAATCCCTTGCAAACCTAAAACAGTGTAAAAAAAACTACATTTTCCTCACATTTCTGTGGGTGAAAGTTCTAGAATCTGCATGGATCCACAAATTTCCACTCACCCCGCGTTCCCCAAAGTCTTACGAGAAAAATGGTACCTCACTTGTGTGGGTAGGCTTAGTGCCCGCGACAGGAAACGGCGCAAAACGCAACGTGGACACACCACAATTTCACAGTGAAAAATGACCCTTTTTTTGCAAAGTGCCTAGCTGTAGTTTTTGAACCCTAGCTCTGCTGGCACCTAGGGAAACCTAGCAAACCTATACATTTTTGAAAACTAGACACCCAGGGGAATCCAGGATGGGGTTACTTGACTGGCTCTCACCAGGTTCTGTTACCCAGAATCCCTTGCAAACCTAAAACATTGTCAAAAAAACCACATTTTCCTCACATTTCTGTGGTGGACAGTTCTGGAATCTGCGTGGATACACAAATTTCCACCCACCCCGCGTTCCCCAAAGTTTTACGAGAAAAATGGTACCTCACTTGTGTGGGTAGGCCTAGTGCCCGCGACAGGAAACGGCGCAAAGCGCAACGTGGACACACCACAATTTCACAGTGAAAAATGACCCTTTTTTTGCAAAGTGCCTAGCTGTAGTTTTTGAACCCTAGCTCTGCCAGCACCTAGGGAAACCTAGCAAACCTATTCATTTTTGAAAACTAGACACCCAGGGGAATCCAGGATGGGGTGACTTGACTGGCTCTCACCAGGTTCTGTTACCCAGAATCCCTTGCAAACCTAAAAAAGTGTCAAAAAAACTACATTTTCCTCACATTTCTGTGGTGGAAAGTTCTAGAATCTGCGTGGATCCACAAATTTCCACTCACCCCGCGTTCCCCAAAGTCGTCCGAGAAAAATGGTACCTCACTTGTGTGGGTAGGCCTAATGCCCGCGACAGGAAACAGCACAAAACGCAACGTGGACACACCACAATTTCACAGTGAAAAATGACCCTTTTTTGCAAAGTGCCTAGCTGTAGTTTTTGAACCCTAGCTCTGCCGGCACCTAGGGAAACCTAGCAAACCTATACATTTTTGAAAACTAGACACCCAGGGAATCCAGGATGGGGTGACTTGACTGGCTCTCACTAGGTTCTGTTACCCAGAATACCTTGCAAACCTAAAAATTGTCCAAAAAAACACATTTTCCTCACATTTCTGTGGTGGAAAGTTCTGGAATCTGCGGGGATGCACAAATTTCCACTCACCCCGCGTTCCCCAAAGTCTTCCGAGAAAAATGGTACCTCACTTGTGTGGGTAGGCCTAGTGCCCGCGACAGGAAATGGCGCAAAACGCAACGTGGACACACCACAATTTCACAGTGAAAAATGACCCTTTTTTTGCAAAGTGCCTAGCTGTAGTTTTTGAACCCTAGCTCTGCCAGCACCTAGGGAAACCTAGCAAACCTATTCATTTTTGAAAACTAGACACCCAGGGGAATCCAGGATGGGGTGACTTGACTGGCTCTCACCAGGTTCTGTTACCCAGAATCCCTTGCAAACCTAAAAAGTGTCAAAAAAACTACATTTTCCTCACATTTCTGTGGTGGAAAGTTCTAGAATCTGCGTGGATCCACAAATTTCCACTCACCCCGCGTTCCCCAAAGTCTTCCGAGAAAAATGGTACCTCACTTGTGTGGGTAGGCCTAATGCCCGCGACAGGAAAGAGCACAAAACGCAACGTGGACACACCACAATTTCACAGTGAAAAATGACCCTTTTTTGCAAAGTGCCTAGCTGTAGTTTTTGAACCCTAGCTCTGCCGGCACCTAGGGAAACCTAGCAAACCTATACATTTTTGAAAACTAGACACCCAGGGGAATCCAGGATGGGGTGACTTGACTGGCTCTCACTAGGTTCTGTTACCCAGAATACCTTGCAAACCTAAAAAATTGTCCAAAAAAACACATTTTCCTCACATTTCTGTGGTGGAAAGTTCTGGAATCTGCGGGGATCCACAAATTTCCACTCACCCCGCGTTCCCCAAAGTCTTCCGAGAAAAATGGTACCTCACTTGTGTGGGTAGGCCTAGTGCCTGTGACAGAAATGGCGCAAAACGCAACGTGGACACACCACAATTTCACAGTGAAAAATGACCCTTTTTTTGCAAAGTGCCTAGCTGTAGTTTTTGAACCCTAGCTCTGCCGGCACCTAGGGAAACCTAGCAAACCTATACATTTTTGAAAACTAGACACCCAGGGGAATCCAGTATGGGGTGACTTGACTGGCTCTCATCAGGTTCTGTTACCCAGAATCCCTTGCAAACCTAAAAAAGTGTCCAAAAAAACACATTTTCCTCACATTTCTGTGGTGGAACGTTCTGGAATCTGCGTGGATCCACAAATTTCCACCCACCCTGCGTTCCCCAAAGTCTTCCGAGAAAAATGGTACCACACCTGTGTGGGTAGGCCTAGTGCCCGCAACAGGAAACGGCGCAAAACGCAACGTGGACACACCACAATTTCACAGTGTAAATTAACCCTTTTTTTGCAAAGTGCCTAGCTGCAGTTTTTGAACCCTAGCTCTGACGGCACCTAGGGAAACCTAGCAAACCTATACATTTTTGAAAACTAGACACCCAGGGGAATCCAGGATGGGGTGACTTGACTGGCTCTCACCAGGTTTTGTTACCCAGAATCCCTTGCAAACCTAACAAATTGTCAAAAAAAACACATTTTCCTCACATTTCTGTGGTGGAAAGTTCTGAAATCTGCGTGGATCCACAAAATTCCACCCACCCCACGATCCCCAAAGTCTTACAAGAAAAATGGTACCTCACTTGTGTGGGTAGGCCAAGTGCCCACGACAGAAAACGGCCCATAATGCAAGGTGGACACACCACATTCTCACCATGAAAAATGACCCTTTTTTTGAAAAGTGCCTACCTGTAGTTTTTGAACCGTAGCTCTGCCAGAACCCAGGGAAACCTAGCAAACCTATACATTTTTGAAAACTAGACACCCGTGGGATTCCAGGGAGGTATGGCTTGCGTGGATCCCCCAACGTTTTCTTACCCAGAATCCCCTGCAAACCTCAAATTTAGCTGAAAAAATCACTTTTTTCACTCATTTTTGTGTGGGAAAGTTGTGGCATCACCGGGCTGAAACAAATTTCCTACCACCCAGCGTTCCCCCGGGTCTCCCGATATAAATGGTGCCTCACTCGTGTGGGAGGCCCAAGTACCCGCGACAGGCAAGGGCCCAAAACGTATTGAGGCAACATCAAAATTGCCTATCACAAAACAACCTGGTTTTGCAAGGGGGGTCACCTGGGTTTTTTGCCCTGTGCTTGGCGGCCACCTAGGGAAACCTACCAGACCCACACATTTATGAAAACTAGACACCCGGGGGATTCCAGGGAGGTATGGCTTGCGTGGATCCCCCAACGTTTTCTTACCCAGAATCCCCTGCAAACCTCAAATTTAGCTGAAAAAATCACTTTTTGCACACATTTTTGTGTGGGAAAGTTGTGGCATCACTGGGCTGAAACAAATTTCCTACCACCCAGCGTTCCCCCGGATCTCCCGATAAAAATGGTGCCTCACTCGTGTGGGAGGCCCAAGTACCCGTGACAGGCAAGGGTCCAAAACATATTGAGGCGACATCAAAATTGCCTATCTCAAAATGACCTGGTTTAGCAAGGGGGGTCACCTGGGTTTTTGGCCCGGTGCTCGGCGGCCACCTAGGGAAACCTACCAAACCCACACATTTCTGAAAACTAGACACCCGGGGGATTCCAGGGAGTTATGGCTTGCGTGGATCCCCCAATTTTTCCTTACCCAGAATCCCCTGCAAACCTCAAATTTAGATGAAAAAAACACTTTTATCACACATTTTTGTGTGGGAAAGTTGTGGCATCACAGGGCTGAAACAAATTTCTTATCACCCAGCGTTCCCCTGGGTCTCCTGATAAAAACGGTGCCTCACTCGTGTGGGAGGCCCAAGTACCCGCGACAGGCAAGGGCCCAAAACGTATTGAGGCGACATCAAAATTGCCTATCTCAAAATGACCTGGTTTTGCAAGGGGGGTCACCTGGGTTTTTGGCCCGGTGCTCGGCGGCCACCTAGGGAAACCTACCAAACCCACACATTTCTGAAAACTAGACACCCGGGGGATTCCAGGGAGGTATGACTTGCGTGGATCCCCCAACGTTTCCTTACCCAGAATCACCTGCAAACTTCAAATTTAGCTGAAAAAATCACTTTTTTCACACATTTTTGTGTGGGAAAGTTGTGGCATCACCGGGCTGACACAAATTTCCTACCACTCAGCGTTCCCCCGGGTCTCCCGATAAAAATGGTGCCTCACTCATGTGGAAGGCCCAAGTACCCGCGACAGGCAAGGGCCCAAATCGTATTGAGGCGACATCAAAATTGCCTATCTCAAAATGACCTGGTTTTGCAAAGGGGGTCACCTGGGTTTTTGGCCCGGTGCTTGGCGGCCACCTAGGGAAACCTACCAAACCCACACATTTCTGAAAACTAGATACCCGGGGGATTCCAGGGAGGTATGGCTTGCGTGGATCCCCCATTGTTTCCTTACCCAGAATCCCCTGCAAACTTCAAATTTAGCTGAAAAAATCACTTTTTTCACACATTTTTGTGTGGGAAAGTTGTGGCATCACCGGGCTGACACAAATTTCCTACCACTCAGCGTTCCCCCGGGTCTCCCAATAAAAATGGTGCCTCACTCATGTGGAAGGCACAATTACCCGCGACAGGCAAGGGCCCAAAACGTATTGAGGCGACATCAAAATTGCCTATCTCAAAATGACCTGGTTTTGCAAGGGGGGTCACCTGGATTTTTGGCCCGGTGCTCGGCGGCCACCTAGGGAAACCTACCAAACCCACACATTTCTGAAAACTAGATACCCGGGGGATTCCAGGGAGGTATGGCTTGCGTGGATCTCCCAACGTTTCCTTACCCAGAATCCCCTGGAAACCTCAAATGTAGCTGAAAAAATCACTTTTTTCACACATTTTTGTGTGGGAAAGTTGTGACATCACTGGGCTGACACAAATTTCCTACCACCCAGCGTTCCCCCGGGTCTCCCAATAAAAATGGTGCCTCACTCGTGTGGGAGGCCCAAGTACCCGTGACAGGCAAGGGTCCAAAACATATTGAGGCGACATCAAAATTGCCTATCTCAAAATGACCTGGTTTAGCAAGGGGGGTCACCTGGGTTTTTGGCCCGGTGCTCGGCGGCCACCTAGGGAAACCTACCAAACCCACACATTTCTGAAAACTAGACACCCGGGGGATTCCAGGGAGTTATGGCTTGCGTGGATCCCCCAATTTTTCCTTACCCAGAATCCCCTGCAAACCTCAAATTTAGCTGAAAAAATCACTTTTATCACACATTTTTGTGTGGGAAAGTTGTGGCATCACTGGGCTGAAACAAATTTCTTACCACCCAGCGTTCCCCTGGGTCTCCTGATAAAAACGGTGCCTCACTCGTGTGGGAGGCCCAAGTACCCGCGACAGGCAAGGGCCCAAAACGTATTGAGGCGACATCAAAATTGCCTATCTCAAAATGACCTGGTTTTGCAAGGGGGGTCACCTGGGTTTTTGGCCCGGTGCTCGGCGGCCACCTAGGGAAACCTACCAAACCCACACATTTCTGAAAACTAGACACCCGGGGGATTCCAGGGAGGTATGACTTGCGTGGATCCCCCAACGTTTCCTTACCCAGAATCACCTGCAAACTTCAAATTTAGCTGAAAAAATCACTTTTTTCACACATTTTTGTGTGGGAAAGTTGTGGCATCACCGGGCTGACACAAATTTCCTACCACTCAGTGTTCCCCCGGGCCTCCCGATAAAAATGGTGCCTCACTCATGTGGAAGGCACAATTACCCGCGACAGGCAAGGGCCCAAAACGTATTGAGGCGACATCAAAATTGCCTATCTCAAAATGACCTGGTTTTGCAAGGAGGGTCACCTGGGTTTTGGCCCGGTGCTCGGCGGCCACCTAGGGAAACCTACCAAACCCACACATTTCTGAAAACTAGATACCGGGGATTCCAGGAGGTATGGCTTGCGTGGATCTCCCAACGTTTCTTACCCAGAATCCCCTGGAAACCTCAAATGTAGCTGAAAAAATCACTTTTTTCACACATTTTTGTGTGGGAAAGTTGTGGCATCACCGGGCTGACACAAATTTCCTATCACCCAGCGTTCCCCCGGGTCTCCTGATAAAACCAGTGCCTCACTCATGTGGGAGGCCCAAGTACCCGCGACAGGCAAGGGCCCAAAACGTATTGAGGCGACATCAAAATTGCCTATCTCAAAATAACCTGGTTTTGCAAGGGGGGTCACCTGGGTTTTTGGCCCGGTGCTCGGCGGCCACCTAGGGAAACCTACCAAACCTACACATTTCTGAAAACTAGACACCCGGGGGATTCCAGAGAGGTATGGCTTGCGTGGATCCCCCAACGTTTCCTTACCCAGAATCCCCTACAAAGCTCAAATTTGCTGAAAAAAACACTTTTTTCACACATTTTTGTGCGGGAAAGTTGTGACATCACTGGGCTGACACAAATTTCCTACCACCCAGCGTTCCCGGATCTCCCAATAAAAACGGTGCCTCACTCGTGTGGGAGGCCCAAGTACCCGCGACAGGCAAGGGCCCAAAACGTATTGAGGCGACATCAAAATTGCCTATCTCAAAATGTTTTGGGCCCTTGCCTGTCGCGGGTACTTGGGCCTCCCACACGTGTGAGGCACCATTTTTATCGGGAGACCCTGGGAACGCTGGGTGGTAGGAAATTTGTGTCAGCCCGGTGATGCCACAACTTTCCACACAAAAATGTGTGAAAAAAGTGATTTGTTCAGCTAAATTTGAGGTTTGCAGGGGATTCTGGGTATGGAACGTTGGGGATCCACACAAGCCATAGCTCCCTGGAATCCCCCGGGTGTCTAGTTTTCAGAAATGTGTGGGTTTGGTAGGTTTCCCTAGGTGGCCACCGAGCCCCGGGCCAAAACGTCATGGGACCCCCCTTGCAAAACCAGGTCGTTTTGAGATAGGCAATGTTGATGTCGCCTCAATACGTTTTGGGCCCTTGCCTGTCGCGGGTACTTGGGCCTCCCACACGAGTGAGGCACCATTTTTATCGGGAGACCCTGGGGAACGCTGGGTGGTAGGAAATTTGTGTCAGCCCGGTGATGCCACAACTTTCCCACACAAAAATGTGTGAAAAAAGTGATTTTTTCAGCTAAATTTGAGGTTTGCAGGGGATTCTGGGTAAGGAAACTTTGGGGGATCCACGTAAGCCATACCTCCCTGGAATCCCCTGGGTGTCTAGTTTTCAGAAATGTGTGGGTTTGGTAGGTTTCCCTAGCTGGCCGCCAAGCACGGGGCCAAAAACCCAGGTGACTCCCCCTTGCAAAACCAGGTTGTTTTGTGATAGGCAATTTTGATGTCGCCTCAGAAGGTTTTGGGCCCTTGCCTTTCACGGGTCCTTGACCCACCCATGCGAGTGAGGTACCATTTCTATTGGGATACTTGGTGAAAGGCGAAGGGGTAGGAAATTTGTTGTTTCTTTCTGCAGCGTGAAAATTTTGGCACAATATTGCAAGGAAAATGTGACAGACATTTTGAGGTTTGCAGGTCATTGTGGGTAAGATAACTTGTTGGGATCCACAAGAGAGACATCACCATGTACTCCCATGGGTGTTTAGTTTATGACAATATCTACAGTTGGTAGGTTATTCTTAGATGGAATGTACACCTTGGCAGAGAGACTAAAAAGACAAAGATTACTGCACAGCCATCTATTCCTCAAGCACACACACATACTGGTTGGATTTGGCACGAGGGCGAGTGATGGTTCAGTATATACAATTTTATTAACAAGAGATTTCACAAAAATGAAATGCACTGTCAATAATTGAAAGGACAAAAAACTGAACCAGTGACTCGCAGCTCGTGAGCTGTAAAGCCACGTCAAGGCCCCAACCGCTTTACAGACCATTCACACACCTTTCATACCTAATACACACAAGACCATTCACATCATCAGGCACGAAACCAACACATTACAACATTCACAAAAAGGGACAAGGTACACCCTGCTTGAGAAAGACAGAAAAGACAAATATTTCTGCACAACCACCTATTCTTCAAGCACACAGACATACTGGTTGGATTTGGCACGAGGGTGAGTGATGGTTCAGTATATACAGTTGTATTAACCAGAGATTTCACAAAAATGAAATGCACTGTTAATAATTGAAAGGACGAGAAACTGAACCATTGACTCACAGCTCGTGAGCTGTAAAGCCACGACAAGGCACCAACCGCTTTACAGGCCATTCATACACCTTTCATACGTGTGACACATACAAAACCATTCACACTGCCAGCCGTGGGCCCAGCACATTACAACACCAGCTCACGGATTGCATGGAGTGGCATTTAGCTAGCAGTGTGTGTAGTGACCAGCAGCAAGTCACTACTCAATCACCGCCAGCCAAGCATCCGTCCATGCACACCGCCAGCCAAGCACCAGTCCACGCACACCGCCAGCCAAGCACCAGTCCATGCACACCACCAGCCAAGCGCCAGTCCACGCACACCGCCAGCCAAACACCAATCCACGCACACTGCCAGCCAAGCGCCAGCCCACTCACCGCCAGCCAAGCACCAGTCCACGCACACTGCCAGCCAAGCGCCAGTCCACGCACACCGCCAGCCAAGCGCCAGTCCACGCACACCGCCAGCCAAGCGCCCATCCACGCACACTGCCAGCCAAGCGCCAGTCCACTCACCGCCAGCCAAGCGCCAGTCCATGCACACTGCCAGCCAAGCGCCAGTCCACACACACCGCCAGCCAACCGCCAGTCCACGCACACCGTCATAACATTTTTTTAAACAAGAAAGAAAACAAACCAATTGCAACTAGATACAAAACTATAACTACAAAAACAACAGCAGTAACTAAAGACATCATTCTATTGCCAAACGTGAAACTGAACAACTATATAAAACCATACAGACCAGGCAGTACACTATTAGACTCACGGTTGCTCCCAAAAACTCTTTTTAATGTGATACAATCTGAAACATGAGGGCACACACAGCCCAGGATTAGAAGGACAATCGGCACAGTATACGACTCTCCTTCCGCACACCTCTTCGCAAGCAGACTCTACATCTCTTACAGGGATTGTTTTTTTTGGGCGTGGGAGGAATTAAATCAGGAAAGTGGCGATCTTTCAATCTAGCCACATCCTCCACCACTCCAACTCTAGGAACACTTGCCTGTTCCACAACAACAAGGCTGCCTATCACAGACTGCTGAAACTGAACAGAAGTCAACTTTGACTCAGGAGAACACTCCTTGTACACAACAAAAGCATTGAAAGTTGCTAAATTGAAGAGATGGATGGCCAACTTTTATACCAAATGTAAGCCTTACGAATAGCCGTGTAAGGTTCCAACCTCTGATCTACTCTATCAACACCACCCATGTGCTTATTGTAGTCTAAAATGCACACAGGTTTGCGTACTTCAGCAAACTGACCCCAAACAGCCACAGGTGAAGTACTCTCATCATGGATGGTAGTCAGCATGTACACATCCCTCCTGTCCACAAATTTCACAGCTAGTAGTTCATCACTACGAAAGGAACTGCACTGTCCCCTCTGAAGTTTTTTGGAAACAAGCTCTTTTGGATAACCTTTACAGTTAGAGCGGATTGTGCCACAAGCAAAAGTGTCCACTTTGAACAATTCCTTAAACAATTGCACAGCAGTGTAGAAGTTATCAAGGTACAAATGGTGGCCTCTGTTAAACAGTCCTCTAGCAAGATCCCACACAATTTTCTCTGAAACTCCAAAAGTGGACGGACAACCAGGGGGGTCAATAGTGGAATCCCTACCAGTGTACACACGGAAATTAAAAACATATCCTGTCCTACTCTCAGACAACATATACAGCTTAATTCCATAACGTGCCCTCTTGCTAGGGATATACTGCCTAAAATCCAACGGCGGTAGAACAGGACCAAAGACTCATCAATAGATATTTCTTTCACTGGAGTATAGATCTCTGAAAATCGATCTACAAAGTGATCAAGAACAGGCCAAAACTTAAAAAGACGGTCACAGTCAGGGTGATCTCGTGGCAACGCCAAAGTATTATCAACAAAATGCAGTATCCAAAGCAAAAGTAAATACTGATCACGGGTCATAATCGCAGGAAATATGGCCGTTGCCATCAAGGGACTGGTAGACCAATATGAAGCCATGGACGGCTTCCTTATCAAACCCAACAAAAAAGTAAAACCCAAAAACTTCTTCATCTCATCCGGATTTGTGGGAGTCCACCGGGTAGCTCTAGAGTGGGGCTTAAGTGTGGCACTGTTGTCCCTCAAAAACTGTTCAGCATACAAATTAGTCTGCTCAACAATCTCAGCCAAAAATACATTATCCATAAACAACTGAAAAAACTGTATAGGCAAAAAAAATTCGCAATCCACTCTACACCCTGCATCCACACTAAAGGCAGGCAACACCGGTTGCACCATGTTTGGATCAACCCAGAGTCCAGCACTTCCAGTAGGAAGCCTTGCAGCCTCAGGCTGCAATACCGATGTCTCTTGCTGCACCATCGGCACATCAGTGTCCCCCTCTAAAACAGGCACTTCATCCGCACTGAGAGTAGCTTCATCCGCACTGAGAGTATCTTCATCATCCGATGATTCCATGTGGAGAGAAAACTCACTGCCTGAATCTTCCCCTCCCTCCTCTCCCTCAGACGCACTGTCAGTCTCATAATCCTGCTCAGAGGAAGATTCAAGAAGCATACCAACCACCTGCTGAGCAGTCATTCTACGGCTAGCCATAATCCTTACTAATAAAGGTAACTTGTCAAACAAGTCAACAACAACAAACACTTTGTAAAATAAGTAATAAACAAAATGCGTCTTTATCAGAAAGACCTATATACTCCAAAACGATACCACTCACTTGCCAGAAGCAGCTAGACTCACCACCACCTACTCTGCACAGACACAGTAAGGATCAACAATATCCCACTAAAAAAGAAAAAGAAAAGAAAATTACACATAAGACAATGCAAAACACATCGCAAAGAATTTCATGCTCAAAACACTAACTAAATATGCTGCCATTATGACACCACTTGCAAAAAAATTCATTCATGCATGACAATAATACTCATTTGGAGTAAATACAACAAAAAAATTTTCTTACCAAAAAAATGCAACTACGCAAAACTGCAGAACAACCACTGCCGAAACCGCAAACAGGAATCAAAAGCTTTACACTAGAATAAAAAGGAGAAATAAAACATTACAATCAGATATGCAAATAATGCACTAGTCCACATACTATCCACCAGCCAAGCAAAGGTGGTAGGTGGGCCTAAAAGCATAAGGCCGATCTGCCCCCATAGGGAGCAGAAACAGCCAAAAAATTCACCCTCAAGAAGGGGGAGCGACCCTTGCCCAAGGGGTCACTCCCCAACACCAACATTTAAAATGCCCGGGTGTCTACTGGCTTCTGCCCCCCTAGGGGACAGATGGGCCTGAAAACATATGGCCAATCTGCCTCCAAAGGGGCAGAAACGACCACAATAAATACCCCATAAAGGGGAGCGACCCTTGCCCAAGGGGCCGCTCCCAACAACACAAAAACAATCCCTGGTGGCCTAGTGGGCATACAATAAACTTAATTGTTTATTTGGGTTGATCTGCCCTTCCAAGGGGTCAGAAACGGCCCAAATAAATGCTCCCCAAAGGGGAGCGACCCTTGCCGAAGGGGCCGCTCCCCAAAAACATATTGCTCCCCCAAGGGGAGCGACCCTTGCCCAAGGGGCCGCTCCCCAACAACACTAAAACAATCCCTGGTGTCTAATCGCTTCTGCCCCCCTTGGGGGCAGATGGGCCTAGACTCACAAGGCCGATCTGCCCCCAAGGGGGGGCAGAAACGGCCAAAATAAATGATCCCCAAAGGAGAGCGACCCTTGCCTAAGGGGCCGCTCCCCAAAAAACATAATTTAATTAAAAAACAATCCCTGGTGGCCTAGTGGGTACAGGGGGCAGACCCACCTAAACAAATTGCTCCCCCAAGGGGAGCGACCCTTGCCCAAGGGGCCGCTCCCCGACACAAAAGGGCATTTACAAAAAAAAAAAAACATCCCTGGTGGCCCAGTGGGCGCCACATACTTTTTTTTTTTTTAAATTATCCGATCTGCGGGCAGAACCAACTACACATATTTCTCCCCCAAGGGGAGCGACCCTTGCCCAAGGGTCTGCTCCCCAAAACACAAAGGGCATTTAAAAAAAAAAAAAAATCCCTGGTGGCCCAGTGGGGGCACACACACCTTTTTTTTAAAATAAATATTACCGATCTGCCCCCCCCAAGGGGGGCAGACCCAACTGCACATATTGTTCCCCCAAGGGGAGCGACCCTTGCCCAAGGGGCCGCTCCCTGACACAAATTGGGCCTTTAAAACAAAAAAAACGAGCATTCCTGCTGCACGATCGCGCCCCAGGCGCGATCGTGCAGCAGGAATGCTTTTTAAAAGACATCGGAGGAAAGGAAAACCCTTTCCTTTCCTCCGATGCCTTTTAAAATATACCCCCCACGAGGAGAAACTCACCTGTTTGTTTCCCGAAGCGCTGGAAGCAATGGCTTCCAGCGCGTCGGGAAACAAAGGGAAACCTC
Organism: Calotriton arnoldi; assembly: GCA_963921515.1. NCBI lineage: Eukaryota > Metazoa > Chordata > Amphibia > Caudata > Salamandridae > Calotriton > Calotriton arnoldi. The sequence goes on from CAWUFW010014884.1 coordinate 362,795, forward strand.
CAATGACGTCAGCGCGCCTCGAGTGCTGACGTCATTGATGATGTGGAGGGGGGACGGGGGGAGGCAGGGGAAGGGCTTCCCCTGCCTTCCCCGGTGCAGGCAGGAAGATCGGCGTCCCACGGGGGGAGCGCCAGCGCTTCCCCCGTGGGTGGGGGTCACGACGGCCGGGAGCCGTCATGAGCACACGCCCACTGTGTCTCATGACGGCTCCCGGCCGTCGTGAGCACCCAAGGGGGTAATACTTACTTTGTTATATGTATTGATGACCTTTGGCATAGATGCATTTTAATGGAATGTTCCTGTTGTGTGTTTTGTTACCGATAACGTGTAAATTGCAGTGATGAGAAGAATGCACTGGAGCTTAAATATCTTTACTGATATACGGGGAGTAGGAATTTGCCGCCCTTGGATATCTTGTGTTTATTTGGACTGTATGGCTGGCACCCATCCTTTTAAACTGCCCACTGGGGCAATTGACCATGCACATTTGTGAACTCTTTGTTCCTGGTCCCCATTTTTTACAATCGCCTTCTCCCACTTATATTTGCCCACTTGGGTTTTATATTAGATACATCATTTGAGATTACCCACTTGGGTTTACGGCTTGGAATGCAAGGTTGCATTCGTTTGATTTCGGGATTAATTAATAGCCCGTTTTTTAAAATTGGCAACGTTCCAATAATATTGGACGTTTCGGATTAAGTAACTAGGCTGACATAATGGGGACGGACGAGATTTGTGGCAGGGTCCCGAATTATGGTATCCAGCCGATTAGCATCATAACAGCGTGGGTGCGGTCTTCTGACCTTCTTTCCCGTGTCTGAAGAATTGGGAACAATAAAGTTTTGGATATAAGCTGTGGGTTCTTTAGTACCAGGCTCCCGGTTGGGACAACATTCTTTTTTCACTGCAATATGAAAAATATGTACGGCTGTACTATATGAATTGTCGCGTTGTTTCTGTACCTTATCATCAAGTTGTATTGGAAGAAAGGATACAATGTATGATGTGTCATCAAGTGAAGTAACTTGTATGACTCTGAGAGTCTTTTCACTATGTTTATACTATGGTCCGATCACATGGTTGTTTATTTAAATCAGTGTTTCACACTAGCACAGTTACTCGTGAGCAAGGAGCTCTTAGCTCCAAAACGCGTAGGGTGTTTGTCTAAGCCTAAATAAATACCGCTTGCAACAACTGTTGTCCACGGCATGCTGCTTTGTACAAGAGGATACAGCGTTGGTTTATGTTGAGGGATTCGCCATCCCGCCGTGGAACGCCGTCATCTGTGGATGGGGTAAGGCGACTGTGCTTTGCCTTTGCTGTGGGATATATATATATATATATTCACTGAAAAAACCATAGGTTTCAGGGACGTTATAGTTAGAAATTAGCATTTAAAAAACCTTAGAAATTCACTGAAAAAACCATATCAAATGCACTCATACACCTATATAGACATTGACACACCAACCCTCATCCTAGTCAGTTATGCACTCATCCTAGTCACTCATGCAAAGAATCAATCACAGTTCCATTTACTCACCTACACAGTTATACACACAGCACCTCATTTATTCATACAGATAGTAACGCATACTTAGGGGCCGATTCCGGCCGGAAATCTCTCCGACTGAGCCGGACCCGGAGAGAATTCCGACCGAATCGGACCCTAGCAGTCCGACCGGACGAGTACGATGCATTCGCGTGCTATCGGACTCGAGTCGGTCGGACTCCCATTGAAGTCAATGGGAGCCGGTCGTACAATGCGAACGCGGGCTCCCATTGACTCAATGGGTGCGAGGCGGACAAGGGCGCCCCCTACAGCGTGTACGCGTCCATGCGCATCGCGGCGTACATGCACAGGGTGTGCGACTTGCGCGGCTACACGTACAGGGGGGTCCGACACGGACCCCCAAAGTCTGGCTCTGACAGCTTTTTCGAGCCGGACGGCGCGAGTCGGTCGGACTGCTCGCGGCGCGCATCGTACTTACCCGGCCGGGAAACATCTCCATAGCGCGGTGCGAGTCATGTCCATGCGAGTCGGTCGGAGCGTGTTGAAGCCGCGTTCGAGTCGGTCGACGATTTCGCGGGTGCTTGTATCGTACTCGCTCGGCCGGACCCGCGTACGATTCGGTCGGGAAACAGAGCTCTGAATCGGATCCGGTGAATCCAAATCCGATTCGGAGCCCTACCGGCCGAGATCGGAATCGGCCCCTTAGTCTCTTATATAATCACTAATACAAGTATACACTCATACATACAGCCACTCTCACAATCACTAACTCTTATGTATAGTCATTTCTATACACCAACTCTCACATACACTGCCTTTTATATATGTACTTAGCTGGACATGTACACTGAGACATCCATTCACTCACCAAGACGCCCATACACACACTTACCCACCCATACAACTGTTTCCACATGCACTCTTAAACTCATACACCCTGTCAATCAACCACTCACACATCTATGCACAGAGTCACACACCCCCACCCAACCACACACACACTCAGTCTCTCATACAAATACGCAGGCAACTAATCAATAACCCATATAGACATTCATGTAGCTACTGACCAACCGATGCAGCAGCTTACACAACAACAGAGAGAGTGATAGACATTCACACACTTTAGTCACTAACCCATGTATTCAGTAAGACACATTTAATCATTCACTTAAAAGTCAGTCACACACCTACTAAATCCTCCATCCAGACACTTATACATCCACTCATTCTTCAATACAGCTTGGTAATTTTATAATACATATTTAAATTTGAAAGAAAAACACATTCACTGGATGATGTCATCAGTGATGTCATCAGTGATGTCATTTGAGATGTCATCAGTGATGTCACTGACCATGTCATGAATGATGTAATATGTGACGTCATCAGCAGTGCATTGTGGGGGCGCGAGTTATAGTTAGCTGAACTAACTATAACGGTGGAATTTCTATGGTTTTGTATGAGTGAAATGTCCAACTAACTATAACGTCCCTGAAATCTATGGTTTTTTCAGTGAATTTCTAAGGTTTTTTAAATGCTAATTTCTAACTATAATGTCCCTGAAACCTATGGTTTTTTCAGTGAATTTCAAAGATTTTTTAAATACTAATTTCTAACTATAACGTGCCTGAAACCTATGGTTTTTTTCAGTGAATTTCAAAGGTTTTTTAAATGCTACTTTCTAACTGTATTTTTCCTAAAACCTACTATTAATAATAATAGCGGGTAATTGTGTTAGTACTTAGGCCATTCCATAAGTACATGACTAGTAACTGGATGATTATAGTGCTGTAAAGAGAGTGCATGGTGTATTTATAAGTGCTTTGGTATTAGCAAAGTGATTAGATAAGTACACCGCGCTAGATGGGTGATTGGAGAAGTGCATGGGGACTGTCAGGGTGATTGCTAGACTGCATGGGTAGTACCAGGGTATTTAGATGAGTGAATGAGTAGTATGTGCCTGCTTAGAGGTCTGTATGGATAGTGCACAGACAATTGTAGCACTGCTTCTGTTAGTGCTTTGGCCATTGTATGAGTACATCAGCAGTGACTGGATGATTACAGTACTGCAAGGAGAGTGTATGCTGAATTTTTAAGTACTTGGGTATTAGTGGAGAAATTGCATTAGTGTATAGTACTGGCTGGGTGACTGGAGATGGGCATGTTGAGTCACAGTGTCTTTGATAGACTGCAAGGGTAGTACCTGGGTGGATTAATCTTACCTGTTTCCAAGTAGATATGAAATTAATAGTAATATAATTTCACTTCTTTTTTGTAAATGCAAATTTAAAGTATTTTAAACTTTAGTAGTAAGGTCTGTAAAAAGAAGAAAAAAATTCTGTTATTACATATAATGTTATAGTTTTCGCAACACAACATAAGTATACAATTACATCACATATTCAATTTGCCATTTTTTGCTGTCTTCAGATTGTATTGAATTTCACCATAAACAGTGATTTCAATGTTAATCATCAGATGACAGCGGGCAAAAAAATACAATCAATAAGATTGTTAAAAAAAACATACTTCTCTTCAAAATGTCTACAACCAACGCAACTTGGTATTTACATTTTCACAAATAAACATCCTTTGTAACATAGTATATAATACAAAGATCAAATATATCACCACCTTCTTTCAAACACAATTTTTCAAACGCAATATGAAAGAACAGAATTAATAATTGAAACCGTAATTATGAACATCTTCCCTGTTGGCCGAATGATGTTTCTAAAAATATTTCCATTGAGTATATCCGAAATAAACTTTTGAATTCATATACACACCTTCCCAAGAGGCCGAATGATGTTTCTGAAAACATTTCAATGATGATATCCAATGTACACTTCTAAAATCATATTCACATGTTTCCAATAGGGTGAATGATGTTTCTAAAATCATTTGTAGTGGAAATATCCAAAATATATTCAGTAATTCATGTTCATATCTTCTTAGAATTTTGGCATCAAAAATATTAAGTATGAATTTGGTACTTCATTAGGCAACCGAAATTTATACTCTAAATGCGCATCATTACATAGTGTCCATCCTTTATTGCATTTTAAATAGACAGTATAGTGTCCAGATGTTGAAGTAGGTCCATCGTGGAAAACAATAGCCATTGTTTTAAAAGTTCTTCCTGAAATTGACACTTGACCTGCTACAAATTTTTTTATTTTGGTTTCCAATTTTGTTCCATCTGCTCTACAACGTTGCAGCATTAAAATAATATATTGTCCACATCTTTCTATAAGTAATGTTGACAACATTTCCGATTTGCACTGAGTACATTCCATATGTTGATTAGCTGATTTTACTAGTTTGTTGAAAGACACTGTTTTCAAATCTGGCATTGTCAAATATATGAATCGTTCAGTGTCTATTTTAGTGGTTGATGAAATGAACAGCTGTCACATCTATGAACCCATCTGTAACGTAGTCCAAACAGATTTTCAATTTGTATACCTTCATTTTCTAATACTGCAAGCATAAACATAAGAAATTCCTGAGCATCTTGCTGTACATTCTGTGTAAATTGTGAAGAACCAGAACATATATCCAAAAGATTCCGCACATCAGAAGCACTATGGATTTTCGTTTTATCAGTTTTCAACTTCTCAAAAATATAATGTAACAAAGAACAAAATCTTTTTTCTCGATTTTCAATAATTGCATGCTGTAGATCTTCTAAAAAAAAGACAACGTTCACAATTACATTAGCATAGCAGTTGATACCTGAACTATTTTCTAACTGATATCCTACAATATTAGCAACCGTGTTACCTTCTATTTTCTTTCCAGATTCGTCATTCTTTTCAATTCTTTTTTTCTTTGCAACCTCAGTATAATCTTTATCATATTTTCGTTTTGGACGTATTAAACGTTTTTCATAAATAGGATATTCACCTAAGTTAGGAGCATAGAGTCTTCTTAACCTATTGTACTCTTTTACACAATTTACATCTGCACCAACCTTTGGCTCATCAAAATCAATCAAATACAATCTGGATAACGTTCTTACTCGAGACAATGCAACATACGCCATACCCTCTTTAAACACAGAACTTCCAATATTTACCAAAGCATTGTCTACACTTAAACCTTGAGATTTATGAATAGTCACTGCATATGCTAAACAAACAGGAAACTGTTTTCTACGAACATACAAATCTTTTACAAGCAAGAAACGAACACAACAGCGTCCAATTTGTTTCACCTCTTCAATCTGATCAAATTTAATCTTCAAAAATTCAATCTCATCTCTATTTGCATAACTAACAAAGTCAACAACTTTCCCCATTGCTCCATTTACTAAACCTTTTTCAACATCTAAATTACGCCGTAATATTACCCGGCAGTTTACAGAGACATACAAGGTCTTTTCCAAACCAGCAGTCTTAGATATTGATTTTTCCAAAGAGTCTAATTTTAACTGCAATTTCTCTGACAAAAGAATAGTTACTCCATCATTTTCTATTTTATCAATAGCTACCATTTTCATTATCGGTTCATTCTCCTTTTTCAACAGTTCTTCGTTGAATCTAGAGTATTCTTTCAGTGTTGGCATAAGGCAAATTATAGATTCCTTTTCTGCAATTCTTCGGTAGATTGTTTCAGCCGCAATATTTTCTGTTGGAAACAAGTTTTTTAGTAGCCGACTTTCTAAAGCATTTTTTCCATCCTTTGTTAACACACCAATTCTAATATTTTGAAGAATATTTCCATAATCTTCATCATTTGCTTGTCGCATGTTCTTGATAAGTTCCTTATATTCAAAATAACTCCAAATATTCACATTTCCAATACTTCCCAAAGATTTTTTAGTGTCTTCATGAAGAAGAGTTTTAAAAACCGGTTGGCCTTTCACAGGTGTGAGTTGTAGTAAATCACCAAATACAATTACATGTTTCCCTCCAAATAAAACATCGTAATTTGTTTTTAAAATCTGCTGCATCCTCAAATGTACAAACGCAAGCATTAAGTTTGAGACCATGCTTACTTCATCAATTACCAGAAGTTTCATTTTCTTTAGTACACTTGAAACTTCGAAACAAGCTTCTCCAGATAGCTTGTGGTATTCCAATTTATTTTCATGTTCTACTGGTAACATAAGTAGACGATGTAATGTAATCCCTTTAATGTTGTGTGCTGCTAACCCAGTTGGAGCAGTTACAACACAAGACAAATGTGAATCTGTTGTTTTCTGTAGATAACTTGACAAACATTTAATCAAGAAACTTTTCCCCTTTCCAGCTTGTCCACTGATGTACATAAGAATAGGTCTAAATGATGTACATTGGCAATCATTCTTTTCATGTAGTAATCCATGTTGTATCTGTTGTGTAACTTGGTCATATATTTCTTTCTGTTCACTATTCAGACGTTGCTCTAAATTTTCCAAATCAATATTGTCCTGTTGTGCTTGCTGCATCACCGTTTCCACTTCACTCATTGCTATTGCCGCTTCATTTTCAAGTATGGCTTCTCCTAGTGGATCTTGACTTTGTGGAGCAGAACTCTGACTATCTTGAGAACTATCTCTAGCTATTTCAGCTGCAATAGTTCTTTCTTGATTAATCTCTTCGTTCAACATTTGTAGATAATTTGGAAAAATTGTACATTCAATGCTATCTTTACATGCATTGAAAGAATCCTCATAGCAGTCAAAATGTCCAAGTAATTCCATTTCAGTCCGCCAAGGTTTGAAGAGTTGCAGAAGAGCTAAATAGAAAAACTCTCTTTTATCTGGAGTATCACAACTTAATTTCCTGTGATTAATCAGATTTCCTTTGTCATGCTTTACCAAACATCCTTCAGATCCAATTACAGCGTATTTTCCTTCATTTATATTTTCTGTGACATTTTTATTAAAACTATAATGTTGCAGTATTTCATATAGACATATGTTTTCCAGGTATGGACTTCTATTTGGATAGTACGTATCCAACATATTTGTTTTCAGAATATCTGTACTTTCCGGTTCATTGAGTGCCAAGTATTCAATTTCTTGTACAGATTTCAAAACTCGATTTCGTGCTGCAGCAAGACCAAGGGGCCGATTCCGATCTCGGCCGGTAGGGCACCGAATCGGACTCGGCTTCACCGGATCCGATTCGGAGCCCTCTTTCCCGACCGATTCGTACGTGCGTCCGGGAGAGCGAGTACGATGCGAGCGCATGCGAAATCGCCGACTGACTCGTTCGCACGTCCCAACCGCACCGACCGATTCGCACGGACACGACTCGCACCACGCGATGGAGACGTTCCCCGGCCGGGCAAGTACGTTGCGCGCCGCGAGCAGTCCGACCAACTCGCCCATCCGGCTCCAAGGAGCAGTCGGAGCCGTACTTCGGGGGTCCGTGTCGGACCCCCCTGTATGCGTAGCCGCGTGAGTCGCATACAGGGGGGACCCATGGGTCCCCCCTACCTGTGCATGGACGGCGCGAGTCGCTTCACAGCGTACCCGCTGTAGGGGGCGCCCTTGTTCGCCTTGCACCCATTGAGTCAATGGGAGCCCGCGTACGTGTTGTATGACTGGCTCCCATTGACTTCAATGGGAGTCCGACCGAATCAAGTCCGATAGCATACGGACGCATCGTACTCGTTTGGTCGGGTTGCTAGGGTCCGATTCGGTCGGAAATCTCTCCGGGTCCGGCTCGGTCGGAGAGATTTCCGTCCCGAATCGGAATCGGCCCCAATGACTTATCCAGATGATCCCTCTTGACTTTGAATATAAACTTGCAGATGTCAATCGATCCGAACATTCGTACGATCCAATTTCTCGATGTGAAAGCATCTTCAAGCTGAAGCTGTACAATTTTTCCTAAGTGTCTTCTCCTGCGAAATTTCCTCCCACATTTCTTTCAATTCTGTCTTCTCAGACTTGGTAATATATGACGTGACATAGCGAGCAACAGCAATTGAGTTATCTGCAACATATTGTATGTCCATATTTGCATTCCACATCTTCAAAATCACCGGATTGTAATCATTGATGTACTTCGATTCTTCTGTTCTTTTTAAATTATAAGTATTTTTGGGTGATTTTCGAATGATGGTATGCCTCACTGCTGACATAAAACTGTTCACTCTTCCTTTGGAAATTACTGGACGTGGAAAGCCAAATCGACATTTTGTGTAAAATGTATCCTTTGACTTATATTTCCGTTGGCAATACTTTCCACATCGATGACTCTGAAACCGTAAAACTTGCTGTCTTAAGATATTTTCTCCTCCTGTTTTTGGAATCGCACAGGTAACATAGTCTTCAATAAAAGACAAAACAGTCTCATCCGAATCAGTTCAAAATTTAGGTGCATCCTTGATCCATAAAAGCATATGTATATGAGGAGCACCTCTAGCTTGGTATTCTTTTCTCCCAAAAAAATCAATAACTTCGCCAATAGGTGGATTTTTTTTTATTACAGATAAAGGACATCATAGCTTCAAACCTATGATTAAAATATCTGCATACATTTTCAGGATCCAGGGAGCACAGTTCTCCAGCTGTCTTCAATTCAATATGTTCTATATTTGAATTTGCTTCTCGTAGAAAATCCAGTAAATCATCCCCTGCGTACTCAGCACAACTAAGGGGCTGATTCCGATTCGGGCCGGAAATCTCTCCGACCGAGCCGGACCCGGAGAGATTTCCGACCGAATCGGACCCGTGCAGCCCGACCGAACGAGTACGATGCGCACGTATGCCATCGGACTCGATTTGGTCCGACTCCCATTGAAGTCAATGGGAGCCTGTCGTACAACGCGTACGCGGGCTCCCATTGACTCAATGGGTGCGAGGCGGACAAGGGCGCCCCCTACAGCGTGTACACAGTGAAGCGACTCGCCCCGTACACGCACAGGTAGGGGGGACCCATGGGTCCCCCCTGTGTGCGACTCGCGCGGCTACGCGTACAGGGGGGTCCGACACGGACCCCCAAAGTACGGCTCTGACTGCTCTTTGGAGCTGGAGTGCACGGCTCGGTCGGACTGCTCGCGGCGCGCATCGTACTTACCCGGCCGGGGAACGTCTCCATTGCGCGGTGCGAGTCGAGTCCGAGCGAGTCGGTCGGTGCGGTCGGGACGCCCAGACGAGTCGGTCGGCGATTTCGCATCGTACTCGCTCGCCCGGACGCGCGTACGAATCGGTCGGGAAATAGGGCTCCGAATCGGATCCGGTTAAGCCGAATCCGATTCGGAGCCCTACCGGCCGAGATCGGAATCGGCCCCTAAGTGTAACAAACCATGTAGGGGTTCCTAAATTTCTTAACATACATTTTAATTCCCCATGACGTTGATACCAATATTCATTAGTGCCACGTTGACATAGCATCAAATTAATTAACTGTGATTCTAAATGTCCGTCTCTTCCTTCAACTTTCTCCATAAATTCCTTTGCAGAAACATGTAAGAGATGCGTTCCCGTTTTCAATATGTGGTTGACTGCATATGAAAGTGCGGACAGATCACTCTCAAATAAAAGATGAAATAAATATGGAATACACTGACGAAATCTTGGATCTTCTGAGTACAGTCGTAAACTACGATATTCTGCAGCTGGAATCTGAACTGGTCGTTCATCATATCGTCCACCTTTTCCAGTAGAGAACAGCTGTGGAAAACAACGAGCTTCCAAACTTTTTTCCCACACACTCATGGGAGTTCCTTTTGCTTTTTTCATCTGGAACAATTCAATAGTATCTCCTATCAGTTCTTTTGAATGTAGAGGGTGTATAGTATAATGTTCATAAATTTCTTCTTTTTTTGAGTTCTCCACTTTTTCTATTTGTCCACTTGAAATGTCTGTTTCATCTTCTAAAGTCATTTCTTCTTCTTCTACATTTACATTTTTATAGTAAATATTGTTTTGCACCAGATACAATGTAGCCTTTTGCACTTTCCTCACATCTACTAACTCTTGCCATATTTTCCGACTCTTCGTGGGTACACCATTAACAAGAATGACTACAGGTTCAGTATCCTTTCTTTCTACACCAACAGTTTCAACATTTTTCTTAAAATCTAAAGGTAAATACACAACTCTTCCTTTTAAACCTCTTTGTAGATCTGTTGGAGGCAGCTTACCTGTTTTAGGCTCCATACGAATTATAGCCTGAAAAGGGTGCACAGATTGTATAAGGATAGCCTCATATGTATTTAAATCTTTAAGTTCTGGACGTATAGGTACTAATTCTAAGTCATTATGGACAGCTCTAGCTGGCATTTTGTTTTCTTCTAATTTATTATAACAATATTTACAAATGCATTGTACAGTACCTAACTCAAAACGACCTTCCACAAACAGATAACCAGCAAATTCTCTCCATTTATCATTGTTTTCCTTTTCACTTTTTAAAAACACATCTACATTCCTAGTTTGAATTTTATAATGAGTCCGTCGACAACAAATACAAACATAGTTGGGATTTTCACCAAAAACTACTTTAAACTTTGTTATTTCTTTTTCAAACTTGACATCAGTAGTATCTTCCTCCTCTTCTTCAACACCTACACTTATCAAAGTCTCACTTTCTCTACACTCCTCTTGAGCGGCAAAATAACGTAACTCTATATCATCACATACTTTTTTTACATCCAACACTGAACCATGCAAAAGAGCTGTATTAATTTCATTTAGACATAATGAAGGACTTTTCACGTAGTATAATCTTCTAACTAATTTCCGCATTTCTGAATGATGTACTGCTAAAATTCTCAAATGATGAAAACGACTTTGACACACTTTCCTAGAAAGACAAGCCAGAGAATGACCTTGCAAGCCTGTATTTTTTCTCACTTTGCAAGGATCCAGTCCTTGTAATATCTTAATCTTCTGTTTCACAGTTTTTCTTCCATATTCTCTTAAGAAATTTAGTAAAATATCAATAGATTCTTGACGTATACTATAAATACTACTACAATCCCATGTAAACACTGGAGCCTGGGTACGTCTCCCTTGAACTTCCTCAGCTATTAATTCTTCAACATTTCTAGGAACTAGCTTTTCTTTTTGAATTGCACAACCATCTCGCACCTCATAAGAACGACCACATGTATCAACTGCATGCACTAAACTATTTTGTTGAAAATAACTTTCTTCATTAAAAAAAGGTTCCGTACTAGAAGTATGCTTCCATTCCCCAGAAAATATTTTACAAAAATTTGTTCTATTTACAATTCTTTTTCTCTTACATTTGTCCTTCATACGCTGCATTATTGTATTTAAAGTCTTCAATCTTTTTAAAATTAAGATAAACAATCTTCTTTTTAATTCAAAAGCTTCTTCAATAACACTTAGAATCTCCTTTTTTTGTCTGTAAGATGCTGATCTCCTTTTATATTTTTTACATTTTTTTAGTAAATTCTGCAGTACTCTACTTTTACATATTCGTTTTCGAATTTCTAAAAATTGTTTGTTACGTATTCCAACATCATTATTTTTCCGATAATCCAATTTTCCACTTTTTTGAACATTTTTCTATTGTCGTTATTTCACTGTTCTTGTTCTGTCTGTCTGTTCTATATTTTTAATATCAATAACAGTTTTTGCAAGTTTTTTAAAAAAAAACTTTACTTTTCTTACCAGAACACTTTTTCTTTGAACATCCATGTTGTACTGGATCTAATATCTCTTTTCCTTTTTTTTCAAATAAACCTCCTTTCTTTCTTTTCTTTTTCTTTGTTGTTTTCTCGTCATTGTATCTCTTTCTTAATAATGATGCAAAATATCTGTAAAAAATAACAGTTTTGAAAACAGATTAATATAATTAAAATAATTATATATAAATATTCAAATGTACAATTATAAAAATATTCACATATATAGTTATAAAAATACATACAAAGAAACTACATCAATGATTTCCACAATGGAACAGTACTACCTACATAATTCTGGTACTCTGGGGTCGCGCGTTTTAATATAATGAGGCCCTTGGGTTGGCTAGGTTCAGGGGGCATTTCTTAAAAAATAATAGTTGAGAACCCACCAATGGTTCCCAGAGAGAGAGCTACAAGCCTGCGGGCTGGCTCCTAGAGGAACACATGCAAGTTCACTAGCTGGCTCGTACAGAGAGAGCTACAAGCCGCATCACAGAGGAACAGTTGCGGGCCGGCGGGCTGGCTCGTACAGGAAAAACTGCGAGCCAACTCGCTGGCTCATACAAAGAGAGCTACGGGCCGGTTCACAGACGAACAGTTGCGTGCCGGCGGGCTGGCTCGTACAGGAAAAACTGCGAGCCAACTCGCTGGCTCGTACAGATAGAGCTACGGGCCGGTTCACAGACGAACAGTTACGGGCCGGCGGGCTGGCTCATAGATGAAGACCTGCGAGCCGACTGCCTGGCTCATAGAAGGAGTGCTGCCGGCCAGCTCGCACACAAACAGTTGTGGGCCCACTACTACAAGTAAAACTGCGGGACGTCGACTTCCAAAGGCATAGGTACGGGACGGTGATGTGGGGAGAAACAACGTGAAGGGAGTATCTCCCAGAGATAGCTGCGGTATATTTCCAGTATTAGCTTGCACAGCTACAACTGCGGGCCCAACGGCTCGCAGGGCAAGAGCAGAGAGCAGAGAGCCGACCGGTCATTCGCAGAGGGAGAGCTGCGGGCCGGCGGGCTCACTCGTAGAGGAAGACCTCCGAGCCGATTGGCTGGCTCCTACAGGGAGAGCTACGACCTGTCGACTCGAAGAGGGAGAGCTGCGGGCCCACTAGTATACTGACAGCTGATGCCCGTCCACTTCTAAAGGAATAGCTGCTGTACGGTGATGTGGGGACAGTGAACGTGAAGTGGGTATCTCGTAGAGAGAGAGAGCTGCGGTATATTTCTAGTGTTCGCTTGCAAAGATACAACAGCGACCTGGCTCGCAGACGAACAACTACGAGCCAACCTGTAGTTTGCAGAGGGACAGCTGCGAGCCGGCGGGCTGGCTCATAGAGGAAGACCTGCGAGCCGACTGCCTGGCTTGTAGATGGAGAGCTGCAGACCAGGTCACAGACGAATAGTAGTGGGAAGGCGAGCTGGCATGTAGAGAAACACCTGCGAACGGACTGGCTGGCTCGTAGAGTGAGTCCTGAGGGCCGGCTCACAGAGGAACAGTTGCGGGCTGGATCACACAGCAACAGCTATGGGCCCACTAGTATAGGGACAGTTGCAGACCGTCCACTTATAAAGGGATAGGTGCAGGACGGTGATGTTGGGAGAGGGAACGTGAAGTGGGTATCTCGTACAGAGACAGCTCCGATATATTTCTAGTGTTTGCTTGCAGAGATACAACACTGACCTGGCTCGCAGACCAACAACTGCGAGCTGACCGGTAGTTTGCAGAGGCACAACTGAAAGCCGGCGGGCTAGCTCGTACAAGAAGACCTGCGAGCCGACTGGCTCCCTCGTAGACAGACAGCTGCGGGCCGGCTCGCACAGGAACAGCCGGGGGCCGACTAGTATAGAGAGAGATGCGAGCCGTCCACTTGTAAAGGTATAGGTGCGGAACAGTGATGTGGGGAGAGGGAACGTGAAGGAGCTATCTCGTACAGAGAGAGAGCTGCGGTATATTTCCAGTGTTGGCTTGCAGAGGTACAACTGCGGGCCCAAGGACTCACAGAGAGACAGCTTATTCCGAAAACCATGTAATATTTAAACATATGTCACGTCCCTTTTGTACCATTCAAACTCATTACGACCTTCTCTATACACTACAGATCCCACCAACACCCCAATAAAAATATAAGTGCTATTTTTATACTGGATAAAGCTCTATTATTTAATTTCTATAATTTTTATAAACACGACTGTTGAGTACACAAAATGGAGAATGTGAGATGACGAGAGTAAACAGAAGTGTAATTCCTAAACTTTTATTCTACGATTTATTTAATATACGTATATTCAGACCTTTGAGTGGGATAAAAAAATTGCAGTTATCTGAAAGGCGCACCAGTGTACAGCACAGCTAAGACCCGGCCCACTTAAAAGCCTGCGTATATTTAACACAGAAACACAACCTAACAATTTTCATCACTTATAATCACAGTTACTTTACTAGTGTGAACAAACCGTACAGAAAATGTATTAAAACATTTTTTTTTCTTTTTTATCTCTCACACATTTATAAAATATCTCTTCTAAAAAAAACGCCCCTTTCCACCTTTATTTTGTAACAACGAGCAATAAATAATCCCTTTAGCAGCATCTTGTCACTAAATACTAACACGGTGCAGTATACCTAAGTGTAAAGCACAAACACTATTTAGATTATATCTTAAAGCATCATCAAATTATTCTAACCATACATACATACAGAAAGCAACATGTATGTTTACTTTCTCCATTTACTCTCCATGTAATCTGTGCACATTATGAACAGGTTCGAAGTATAACACCTGTCTTCACTTATATACAAATCTACCTCACAGTGTAAAATATAACATTACAACCTATGTATATGTAATATTTCCAACATAATACAGTGCAGTTTTATACCATTGAAACTAATTGTAACATTCCCTATATACTACAAACCCTACCAATATGGCAATAAACTTAGAAATCCTATTTTTATAATACAAACAGCTATATTAGATTATTTTTATAAACAGTACCGCTGGGGGCACAAAATAGTAGTGGGAGCTAGACAGAGTAAATAAAGGTGTAATTCCCAAACTTTTTATGTATCGTCCCTTTACTATACCTATATTAACAGCTTTAACTGGGATTATAAATTTGGCAACTCTCTCAAACAGGTGACGGACCCGCACCACTTAAAAGCCTACGTATATCCAGCAGACAAACACACCCTAACAATTACCTTCACTAATAATCACATTTACTTTAGCACTGTCAACAAAATCATGCAGAAAATATACATCAAACATTTTCATTTATTTCTTATCTCTCACATATTTATAAAAAATGTCTTCTGAAGAAACGCTCCCCAACAACTTGCATTTCAGAACAACACCAAAATCCAAAGCCTCCCAGCAACACACCAGTCTTAACTTATATTGAAATCTACCTCTTTATGTAAAAAAATGTTTTTGTTCCATCTCTGTTAAGTTAATAACACATACATTTTCTAGTATAACCCCTTCACCACTATTTCCAGACTAAGAATAATTTGGAAACGTGTGACATTCAGTTTATCTCATCGCAATACATATACAAATCCAAATAAACGCTACATATAATTTTCAAAACCATACAGTCTTTTACAGATGACAAGTTACATTTTTTTATCTGAAAAACTCCTAAACATATATAAGTAATTCTTTAACAATTAGTCACACTTTATACGTGTTTTAGAACCAATGTGAAACACCACACTTCACTAACACTATTACTTAGAAACAAAAAATACTTTCAAAGTTAAAACTAACGCCTCAAATATTAACCACTACTACACAACACATAACACACCTTAATTTCTAACTTACGTTCGTAGTTGGTATTCAGATTCCAAATGTCACAAACGTATGCAATTCTTTCTTTGTCACACAGTACATATAATGCACCGCTCTCGTCAACAACGGAACCAGTAATGGCACAATTTCCCTGTTGCTCCACACATAAATACATGTAAAGAACAAATCAGAATAGTTCCTTGATTTTTTCAAATTGCAAAACTTCTCTCTATTGGTTATTTTTGAACTTCCCATATAATCATTTTTTTTTTAATCTAAAGACACATACAGATGAGAAGTTCAACGTATTCTATCAACACTTTCTAGAACATTCTACGGCACCTGAAGGTTAAAAGTTCATCATTGCTTTGAGTTCAAACAGTGCTTTCCATATACAAGTAGCAGGTGTGCTTCAACTGAGCAAATGTTATCCTATCATATGAACTCCACGTTCAAACTGTTTTTTATTAACCAATGACAAAGATGCTTTTCCACAAACTAATATGCACCCTACTTTTTAGAAAACAATGCCAATGCCAATCAATGCCAACAATGCCAATCAGTTATTGTATTGTATGAGAAAAAAAAGTAGTTCCCCATCTTTCAACATATCTCTTATTCTACAAACGGACTGCATGAGCTACAGACATTTATCCATACCTCCCAGCCATACCTTCAAAATGCTAGTGTGGATCGTAGGACATAGCTATGTTTTCTGGTGCAAGAGGTATGCAGAAGAGAGACGTATTTACTTAGACCTACGTTTACAAAATGTGGACATTAAATGGTTTGCACAGAGAGGATTGAAGTGGCACCAATTGTTGCCTTTGGTTAAATCCTGTTTGCATCTCCAACACCCTGACCTCATGATTGTGCACTGTGGTGGAAACGACCTAGGCACATTGACTGGGGTAGGTTTGGAAATGCTAATGAAGGACACCTTTCGACAATTGATGTTGCTTTTGCCTCAAACTGTCTTTGTATATTCCAATATATGCCAAAGACAGAAGTGGAAATGGTCAAACCAATTTTGTCCCAGATTGAAAAATCTAGGAAGAATGTCAACAAAGCTGTGTCTGCATACCTCAGAGACCATAGAATGGGGTCGATCTACAACAGCAACATACGTTTTGATATGGCTGATATCTACAGAAGTAATGGAGTACACTTCACAGATCAGGGAAATCGAGTTTTTCTGAATAACCTGAAGCTGTGCATCCGCACTTATATGTAGCTCCAACTAATAAACACAAGGGCTCTTTTTAGAACCGCCTTATACTCCCAATATCGGTTCGCAGAGTGACAGCTGTGATCCGGCTAGCACAGGGAGACCTGCGGGCCGTCGAGCAGCCTCGCAGAGAGACACCTGCGGCGCGTGGGCTCAGCTCGCACAGGCAGAGCTACGGGCCGTCGGCTCGGCTCGCACAGTGTGAGCTATGGGCCGTCGGCTTGCAAACGCACACCAGCGTGCTGGCTCGCAGAGGGAGAGCTCTGGTCTAACTCACAAAGGGACACCAACGGGCCAACAGCCCTGCTAGCAGAGACACACCTATCACCTAACGCACTGACTCGCACATGTACAGCTACAGACACGACGGCTCGCAGACGCACAGCTGCAAGCCGACGGACTGCTACTGGTTTATGCTTTAGGGTAGTACAGTGGTGTTTGGGTAGTGTAGGGGGTTGTGCTGGGGGTAGTATTGTATGCTTTAGGGTAGTACAGTGGTGTTTCTGTACTGTAGGGGGTTCGTGCTGGAGGTAGCGTTTTAGGGTTTAAGGTAGTGTAGTGGTGTTTCTGTAGTGTGGGAAGTCATGCCCCGAGTACTGTTTTAGGATTTACAGCAGTGCAGTGGTGTTTGTATACTGTTTGGCGGTTCATGCTGCGGGTATCGTTTTAGGGTTTAAGGTAGTGCAGTGGTGTTTGGGTAATGTACGAATCCTGCTGGAGGTAGTATTTTAGACTTTACGAAAATGCAGTGGTGTTTGGGTAGTGTAAGGGGTCATGCTGGGAGTAGTGTTTTAGTGTTTAGCGTAGTGCAGTGGTGTTTGCGTACTGTAGGGGGTTCGTGCTGAGAGTAGTGTTTTAGGATTTAGGGTAGCACAGTGGTGTTTGTGT
Organism: Calotriton arnoldi; assembly: GCA_963921515.1. NCBI lineage: Eukaryota > Metazoa > Chordata > Amphibia > Caudata > Salamandridae > Calotriton > Calotriton arnoldi. Next base: position 380,834 of record CAWUFW010014884.1, read on the forward strand.
AGTGTGGGAAGTTATGCAGCGACTACTGTTTTAGGATTTAGAGTAGTGCAGTGGTATTTGTGTACTGTTTGGGGGGTTCATGCTGGGGGTAGCGTTTTAGGGTTTAAGGTAGTGCAGTGGTGTTTGGGTAGTGTAAGAATCGTGCTGGAGGTAGTGTTTTAGAGTTTACGAAAATGCAGTGGTGTTTGGGTAGGGTGTTACGGGTCATGCTGGGAGTAGAGTTTTAGGGTTTAGGGTAGTGCAGTGGTGTTTGGGTATTGTAGGGGGTTGTGCTGGGGGTAGTGTTTTAGAGTTTAGGGTAGTGCAGTGGTGTTTGTGTAGTGTAGGGGTTCGTGCTGGGGGTAGTGTTTCAGGGTTTAGGGTAGTGCAGTGGTGTTTGTGTAGTGTAGGGGGTCATGTTGGGGTTAGAGTTTTAGGGTTTAGAGTAGTCTACTGGTGTTTGGGTAGTGTAGGGGGTCGTGCTGGGATAGTGTTTTAGGATTTAGGGTACTGCAGTGGTGTTTCCGTAGTGTAGGGGGTCCTGCTAGGGGTAGTGTTTTAGGGTTTACAACAATGCAGTGGTGTTTGGGTAGTATAGGGGGTTGTGCTGGGGTAGTATTTTAGGGTTTAGGATAGTGCAGTGGTGTTTGGGTAGGGGGTCGTGCTGGGGGTAGATTTAGGGTTTGCGGTAGTGCAGTGGTATTTGGGTAGTGTAGGGGATCGTGCTGGGGGTAGTGTTTCAGAGTTTACGGCAGTGGTGTTTGGGTAGTCTTTGGGTAGTGTAGGGGGTCGTGCCGACAGACTGACTCACAGAGCTCCGAGCCGACGGACGGGCTTCTAAAGACATAGCCGCGACCTGGTGATATGAGGAGAGGCAGCCTGAAAGGCATATCTCACACAGACACAGATGCCAGTGTTGCCTCGCAGAGGTAAAACTACGAACCCGATGGTTTCTACATGGAGAGATGCGAGCTGACGGAGTAAATCACAAAATGGCTGCCAACACTTCCTGGTTTCAACCATTCACAGCCAATAAGCCGCAAGCTGCTGCTTGTAACCCCTCAGCCAATCACATGTCAGAATTCTCAAATATCGATATCTGTAAATTTGATATTTCTCAAAAACTACTGAACGGATTTACACCATTTAAACAAAAGCGTGCTTTCTGGACCATCACCTTTCTCCCTGCCAAATTTGGCGTAATTCCGTTCAGCAGTTTCACCTGTAGTCTTCTGTAAAGTTTAGTATGGAAATTGCATGGAGAAAACACGTTTTAGGACCCTCTTTTTTCTCAGCCCCTCTTACACCATTCACCCCCAAACTTTCAATATAAGAGCTAATCCAAAAAGAGAAACTTTTGGATAATTTCATAAAGATTCGTCAAACGATGCCAAAGTTACAAGCACATACAAGGCTCCAGAATGGGGGCAGCGCAACCCCCCTCCCAACATGAGTGAAGCCCCGGGGCTGCGCGGACCCCAGCGCGCCACCGCAACCCCTGCGAGCCCCTGCTATTATTTTTTAAGAAATACCCCTGGAACCTAGCCCACCCAAGGGCCTCATTAAAACGAAACGCGAGAACCCACAAACACGCGGCAAATTTTTGCCGATTTTTTTTTTTAAATGATTATTTTGGCCCTGGGGGTCCTTCTGGGACCCCCTGAGCAGACCTAGGGGGTCAGGGTTTTTTGACCCTGCCCCCTTCTCTTGTTTTATACCTTTGTTTCTCCATTTTCAGGTGACTCGCTTCTACCGAGCCACAAGATGGCTGCCAACACTTCCTGGTTTGGAGTGCTAGCAGCCAATCACAGTGAAGCTCGCGCACGCGACTTAGGCTCCGCCCAGATATTGAAACTTTTATTTTTCTAATTTCTCAGCAACTTCTGAACGGATTTACACCATTTTTAAAAAGGTCGCTTTCTGACCCAAGCACTACCTTTCTGCCAAATTTGGAGTAATTCCGTTCAGTAGTTTCGGCTGTAGCCCTGCACAAAGTTTCCTATGGGAAAATGATTTTTTGACTCTTATTTTTTGAATTTCTCAAAAACTACTCAACGGATTTACACCTTTTAAAAAAAAGGTCGCTTTCTGAACCAAGCTCTACCTTTCTGCCAAATTTGGGGTAATTCCGTTCAGCAGTTCGAGCTGTAGCTCATCGCAAAATTTCCTATGGAAATTAACATGGAGAAAACGAGTTTTGGGACCCCCTTTTTTCTCAGCCCCCGCTTGACGAATCACCCCCAAACTTTCAGCATAGGGGCTGACCTGGATAGACTTTTTTTGGGAGAATTTCAGGACGATTCGTCAAACGACGCCAAAGTTATTAGCAAATCAAAAAATGCTTTTCCTATGGAAACTAGGTTCTAACTATAACTACCTACTGGCGACCGCCAGTAGGTAATATACATATATATTTATATATACATACATATATATATATATTCATTGAATAAAAAAAAAGGTTACAGTGACATTATAGTTAGGCTGACATTTCACTCGTTCAAAACCAGAGAAATTCAGCAGTTATAACTCGCGCCCCCTCATTAACTGCTTATGACCTCACATATTGCATCACTCATGACATGGTCAATGACATCACTGATGACATTGCTGATGACATCTCAAATGACATCATCCGTGACTGTGAGTGTTTCTAAAACGTTTATGGGGCATATGTACAAGGAGTTAATGCCGCCTTAGTGGCACTTTTCCGACGGTTCGGTGGCAATATTTTCATCGCCATATGACAGTTTTCTGGCGAAAACGTCCATAAAAAAGATCGCCACTTCTGTTAGCGATAATGACATGCAAGGGAGGCATTCCAGAGCAAAAATGGCCGCTAACCCCACTTCGCAATATTTACAAGGGAATTCTTGAAGGTATGAGGACCAAAAAAACTGCCTTTAACTGCAGAGGCAGTTTTTTAAGACCAGAAAATAGCTGGTCTTAAAAATGGAGATAACACTTGGGGCCTCATTTCAGCAGGTTTTGGTGCTGGACAGCACTGCAAGGAACGTTGCTGCGCTGCCCTGCGACAAAACTGCAGGGCAGGAATGCGCACCATCATTCCTGCCCTGGGCCTCAGTCATGAAAAGTGTTGCAGCGCTGCGACAAGACAGTGTTGCAACACTTTTCACTACGCCCTTCTTGCGACACCATGGATGCGCTGGATTAACTGAGCAGCGCTCCATGATGCCAGTAATGGCAGATACATCTGGAATCCTGACGTATCTGTCTGCGCTAAAGTCAAGCATTGCTGCAGTTGTGTCACAAGCATGACGCAACTCCAGCAATGCATGGGGCCAGCCTATCCATGTGGCACTGCGTCACCCTTACGCCTGCCATCAGGCAGGTGTAAGGTACTGACGCAGTGCCGTCCTATAATTGTCGCAGTGAAATCTGATGGATTTCACTGTGCCACTCCTATGAGGCCTTGTCGCGTGGGAATGCACTCCCTGCATGTGGCACAGGGCTTCACAAGGTCACACATAAGCCTACATGCATCACTTTGCAAATACGGCGCAACGTGGTGCTAGATTTTGCCTGATCTTTTCTTGAGGGGTGCCAGGGTGTTGGCGAGTTGGAGATCCATCGGTGGCGGTTGTGCGCTGCACAGTTATCGCCTGTAAGCGTTGGCGGAGTGGTGGAGCTGAGGGAGTTGACGAGAAGTTCTTCGGTGGCCTTGATCCAGATGCGATGGGGGGCGATGATGGCGGTGGTGTATGGTGGGCATGGTGAAGACGTGATGTAAACAATGATGGTCGGTCCAGGAGAGTCCGGTGGTGTGCCTGTAGTTGAATTTTCCGCTGGTGGAGGAGACGTGCTCAACCGTGTGTCCTGCTATGTGGCTTGCTGTGGTGACCAGCTGCTTGAGTCTGACATTGGCGAGCTTCCCCAGGAGAGGGTAGTGTTCTGGTCACTGGGGTTGTCCAGGTGGAAGAAGAGTTCGCCGAGTAGGATGTCGTCGGTGGATGAGAGAGCCTGGGGTGCAATGAGGTCTACAATGGTATTGGACAATGGGGGTCCATGGCCCGGGGGGCCTGCAGATGAGGGTGCCGCAGAGGATGGGGTTGGTCCAGATCTGGAAGTTGAGGTGTTCCATGGTCACCGTTGGGTCATTAGAGTGCGTGGTCAGTCGGAGTGTGCTTCTGTAGGTGATGGCAATGCCACCCAGTCTGGGTGGTCCTTGAGGGTGATTTAGTAGCCGTCAGTGATGGCGTTGGCGATGGCGATGTCCAGTCCGGAGCAGAGCTTGGTCCTGGCAGGCGATGTGGCGCCCAGGGTTGATGGCGAGGAGGGTGCTGGCATCGTAGCGGTGGAGTGTACGAGAAGAAGGGGCCTTGGTGCTGAGCATGGTCCAGTTGCAGACGGACGCAGACGGGCTTGCCTATGGCTTGCCTTTGGCACGGGAGACGCCCATTACAATGCAGTCATTACATCGTAATGCCTTTACAATGCAACTACAAAAACGCAGGTGCCTTTACATCGCATTCCATTACAACGCATTGTGAGGTTAGTAATGGTGTTTTTAATTTTTAGGGTGGGTATTGATTTCGGGGGTCAGAGATGAAATTTGGGGTATTTTATGGGGTAAAATATGAAATTTGGGGTGTTTTGGGGTCAAATATGAATTTTTAGGGTGTGTTTTGGGGGTCAAAGATGAATTTTAGGGTCCAGGGTGTGTTTTGAGGGGTCAAATAAGAATTTTAGGGTCCAGGCTGTGTTTTGGGGTGCAAGTGTTTTAGGGTTGCACTCACTGAAGTTGGAGTAGTAATTTTTTCATCTCCGCTATCCAGCACTTTCCCTACTGTTGCAATATGCGTAGTATTATGATGCATTGTAATGGGATACGATGTAATGGTATGCGTTGTAACGTCATATATACCTTTGGCACACCCGTGGTACGCCCGCTGCCCATGGGCGCACAGTGCCCGCCAATGAGAAGTGCTGTGGGGGGCGAATGGACAGCTGGGAGGTGGGAAACACCGGAAAGGACACTGGATGGGGCGGGGATGCGGGGGTGTATGTTTGTGAGTGGGTGTTGTATATATTTAAATAAAAGGCATCTTACCTAGAAGCCGGGTCCCGTGTCTTCGTTGCTCCTGCTCTCCTGAGTCTGCTTGAAAGCAGTGGAGTGATGCTCTTCCATCATTGCGGATGAGCCGCCACTGGGGGTGCATCACACCAGGTGCTAGGCCTGGGCGACTCAACCCCCGGTCCTCCTCTGCAACATGTCCCACCTTCTCCTTACCTGGACATTGACACTGTGGCGCAATCAGCTGCACTCTCTCCAAATCTGTGACTCAGCCAGCAGGAGCCTCAACCAGGTGGGATTTCACCAGCCTGGGTACAGCAGTCACCGCCAAGTCCGCTGGGGAACCTCCTGATGCAGGTGATGCAGCAGGGCCCCTTAGGCGTGAAGTCCTCCAGCGGGTGATGACGGGGAAGAGAGTTTCGGAGCAGCACAACACTCAAAATGGCGGCGGCGTCCGTAGTGTCCGATCGTCCCCGATTGAGCAGCAGAGGATTCACATAGCCCGCTGAGGTGAGCGGACTAGGAGACTCTGAGAAACTGAGGTGGGCAGCGGGATACGGCGGAGTGGAAAAGGATTGACGAGCGACGTGGCTCCAGAGCCAGAGGCCGCACCCACCATTCATATCCCGGAAGCGGACGGTAGGAGGATTTCGCCCGACAACGCTAGGGACCCCCATTGGCATCGGGGGCTCCCCTGGAGTATGACTTGAGACTGTACATAGAGGCCTGGGGGCAGAGATGCAGTGTGGGGGAGCACGGACGCGACATGCCTGACCTTAAAATGGCGGCTGCCGCTGCTTTCATTTCCCGGCAGCCACAATGGCAGACCCCAGCTCCTTTCTCCGATACCGAGCAGTTCATCACTAAGCACCTGCATCTCCGCTTTCACTTTGATTTCAGCAGCAGCGTCATCCGGGGGGATGTTTCCCTGACCGTGGAGTCCCAGCAGGATGGTCTCTCCACACTGAGCCTGGAATTGCTAACGTGGACATCAGTGGGAGAGGGGCTGATGCGGTAAGGAGTAGCGGGCGGACAGCGTTGCGCAAGCTGCGGTGCCCTTGCCTGCGGGGGCCCCCTCTTTCGCCTGCTAGTGCGACCTGCCAAATACAGAAGAGAAGAGAGCGCTCCCTGTGACGGCACCGGTGAGGAGAAGGAACCAGACGCGGTTCACCAGTGCCCGGCCAATCCCCGCCTGTGCCGCCTTGTGTAGGTACACGGCCCTCCATTGACTGCAAGGAGGGGGTGCCACTCGAGCCTGGCAGTGTCGGCACTGGTGTTGCGGCTACCGGGTGGGCTGGACTACATGATGCCAAAGTTTCTCCACGGAATGCCTATTTTACGCACTCAGGATTGCCCTGCTGCAATACCCCACCTTATAAAGGTCACGGGGAAATGGGCTGTTGCACCGGCACAGGGCCGTAATGAGGTGAGGGCGAGCTGGAGGGTGAGATGGACGGCGCTTCCCAGTAATACCGGAACGGGTGCTTCCGATGGAACTATAACGATGCCCCCCGGGCTGAAACCATAAATGTTGTACTTACTGCGGAGCACGAGCAACATGGCCGATGCCCGGTGGAGCTGTTTAGGCAGCTATAGAGGAGTTTGGCTCTGGTTCACCCCCTCGGCCGTGCACTTACCCAGCCGGACATTGGACATAGTTTTTCCTCGTTCTCCCCGTTATGTTTTCCTTCCTTCCTCCGCATCCTTCCCTCTGTGATCCTGTAACTACCTCCCCTTCCCATCCCTGCGTCGAGCCGGATTGATTTTGTTTATCCCGCCATTTTGTGACATTGCTGTCGGCTCCCGTGGGTCCTTCATCTAGCGGTTTTGGTCTTTGTCCCCTTTAATTACTTTCCTCCTTGCCGGTCTGCCTGACACTATCTACATCCCTTACCCCCTTTTTTACCTTTCCCCTTCTACCTTCCATTCCCCTTTAGACGTGTGTATTTGCTAGGCTAGGCGCTAATAACTCTTGTTATTGTGTAATCACTGTTTCTCTCCTATGTTGATACTTGCTCCTGTAACTGATGTCATTTTTGTAACTCGCTGATCCTCATGTAAAGCGCTCTGAAACCTCCGGGTCTAGCCAGCGCTATATAAAACTCTGCAAATAAATTTTTTTTTTTTAAATTCATGTGGGACAACGTCCATGTTATACCATCTAAAGCCGAGTGGAGCTGGAGGATCATCGACTTCAGTGGCTGCAGCAACAATTCCTGGTCAGAAACTCCCTTCTGAGGTGCAGATTACTGCAACAGATATGGCTCCAGAGTTGTCAAGAATGGCCACGTACTGCATGGACTGTAGTGTTGTTCTAAGTGCTGGTGAGCAGTGTGTTACAGGTATTCACAATGCTGCCAAAAAGGATCTGTGGTATTTTTTTCCCCTTTTATCTTTTTTGCAAATTTCATAAGAGGGGTTCAAGTGAGCAGCAAGAAGGCAATGCAAAGCTAAAGGACCCTCGACTTCAGTAGCAGCACAACAACACCGAAGTAGAGAGTCCATTCAAAAGTCCAATCTCAACTTCAAGATTTGGCTCCAAAGCTTTCCCTGATGGCATCATACTGCATGGATTGTGGAGTTGTAGTTAGTGCTGGTGAGCAGTCCATAACGGCCTTATGCAATGCTGGGAAGAATAATAAATGTTGATGTGTTTTTTTGTTTTTTACATTCATAGTTTTTCTACATTAGCAGGCATTTTATTCTCTTACAAAATGGGCATCTAATATCTATCTGTTGTTCATTTTATTATCTTCCAATTTATTATAACACTACTTACATATAACTTGCAGTATACACAAGTCAAACCATCCCTCTACAAATAAATACACAACTAACTTTTGCCAGTTACCATAATTTACTTTTTCACTTTTTAAATATAAATCAACAGTCTGTGTTTAAATCTTCTAGTTAAGTGCATTAACAACATATACAAACATACTCTGCTTTTTACAGAACACTCTATTAAAATTTGTAATCTCTTTTTTAAAACTATCAACTGTAATATAAGTGTCCTGTTCTGCAACTCCTCCTCTTAACAACTCTTCATTTTCCCTATAATCCTGCTCAGGACCAAATAAACGAAACTGCAATCACCAGAAACCTTTTCTAAGTCTGTCACTCTACCATGCAAAAGTGCTCTACTTATTTCTCCTAAACATAAAGCAGGAGTTTTCTCATAATACAGTCTCATACCTAAAGTTCGCATTGTTGAGTGGTATAAATTATTTTGTGCTTTAAACTTCGCCTTGGAAAGATACATAGGATTTTTCTTAATATATCAATGGATTCCTGTCTAATACTAGAAACACTACTACAATTCCATTTGTATACAGTACCCTAACTACGCCTTCCTCGTACCTCTTCGGCAATTCCTTTTTCTACATTTCTAGATACCATCACCTCTTTTGCTATAGGACTACCATTCTTCATTTGATAAAATCATCCTCTTTAATCAATAGCATGAACTAATTTGTTATACTGGATATAGCTTTCTTCATTAAAGAAAGCCTCTGTACAAGAAGTATGTATCCATTGTCCACTAAAACTGTACAACAGTTACTTCTATTCACCAATCCTATCTTCTGGTTTTGTCTCCTCATGCAAAACACAATTTTCAAGAGTTTTTATTCTATTTAGAATCAAAATGAAAAGCTTCCTCTTCAAAGCAAGGGCCTTATCAACTACTCTCACAATTTGTTCTTTCTGTTTTACTGCATATCTCCTTCTTCTACACTTTTTTAAATTTAACACTTAGGGGCCGATTCCGATCTCGGCCGGAAGCGCACCTAACACTATTCGTCCGGAAAAAAACCAAGCCGAATGCGTGTTTCCCGACCGATTCGTACATACGTCCGAACGAGCAAGTACGATGCGCACAACTGCCCAGATCCGGACCCAGCCGTACTCACCCAATCCAGCTCCTGTTCCCCGCCCGAGCAGGATCCGTAAACGCAGAATCGAGTCGCACGGAAGCCAAAATACAGCACCGTCCGGCCGGACTAGTACGATGCGCCTTCCGTACGCGCTGAACCCGTCGCTACGCACGGCACGTCAGAGCATCCAGGAGAGGCGCACATAAGCTCCGATTCGCGCCACAAGACGATCCACGGCTACGAGACGAACACGCCAGCCACGAGTACGAGTCGAAGCAACGAGAAAGCCGAGCGAGACGAACCAACCATGAATCCCATCGCGCAGGTCCTACCAATACTCTACATATATTACCGGAACTGGTACGGACGCGTACGGCGCAGAAGGTAAGTCAAACACCCACCACACAAACAAACGACACTTACCCGACATATAACACACACACATAGGGATGCAGAAATTACTTACACCAGCAACAGCAGAACCATAGGGGCGGGATGGCTATCAGCAATGCCACATACACCCATAGGGGCATGGATGCCAACCACTAACACCACCCCTACTCAGGGGGGCTGGATACCTGTCACTACTCCCACCCCTACTCATGGGGGGCTGGATACCTGTCACTACTACCACCCCTACCCATGGGGGGCTGGATGCCTACCACTACCACCACCCCTACCCATGGGGGGCTGGATGCCTACCACTACCACCACCCCTACCCATGGGGGCTGGATACCTGTCACTACTACCACCCCTACTCATGGGGGGCTGGATACCTGTCACTACTACCACCCCTACACATGGGGGGCTGGATGCCCACCACTACTACCACCCCTACTCATGAGGGGCTGGATACCTGTCACTACTACCACCCCTACTCATGGGGGGCTGGATGCCCACCACTACTACCACCCCTACTCATGGGGGGCTGGATACTTGTCACTACTACCACCCCTACCCATGGGGGGCTGGATACCTGTCACT